>CM061538.1:203943745-204416245 GCA_030864215.1 Capsicum pubescens | reverse complement strand
ATTCATCAACTCAGCCATAGGATCTGAGTATTCAGCTCCAAACCTGTCATCTAAGGTATACACATACTTCTCCCAACTAGGAAGGAGGGTCTTTCCTCTACTCCCCATGTACCTTTGATGCCATTGTAGAGCATCTCCATCAAAATAAATAGCTACCAGTCTCATTCTCTAATGGATAAGTATGTCTTCAACACAAAAAAATTGTTCCATCTTGTATAACCAGGTTCTCAAGTCCCCACCATCAAACTTTGGGAATTCTATCTTAGTGTACTTAGTAAAGGTGGGAAGGGGAAAGTTAGTGTGGTTCATGGTCTGGTTAAGAATAAAGGGAAATGGTTGGGACAGCTGAGGCGTAGGGGGTGTAGCTAGCATACGGAGAATGATGATAAATTGGTTGAGGAATTTGTGTGTTTTGGCTATAGAATTGAGGATAAGGTTGATATTAGTTGTGAGATTGGGTTGGGTGTGGAATTTGTGAAAATAGAGTGAAAAAGGGGGGTTGGTCATCTGAATTGGTGGCGTAGGGATGAATTGTGAAGGTAAAATAGAGACAGGTATAGAATGAGTGTAAGGTGTTTGTGGGAATCCACCAGTGGAGATGGGCATGAAAACTACTCCCACAGCTGATGTATTGAACTGTTGGCTTACCCGGGCATGGTTTTGGGGTTTCCAACCTTGAGAACCCTGCTTGTTAAGCGAGGTGGTGAGTGATTATTGTCTTACCACATGGAAAGATGAAGATGTCTTCATTCGAGTAGAGGAATCCTCAATCTGAAAAGGTGAATCCGATGGTGAATAAAACTCCCTATCCAGCATAAGCACGTCCTTATCCCTTTTTGGTCGTCGTCCCCCATGTATCATCTACCTTAATTCTTTCAAAGCCTTCTCCTGACTCCTGACTGCTATTGCATAGTTAGTCTCCAATTGATCTTGGCGCGTGACAAATCGAACCATATTAGTTGACATCTTGTCTAATACACCAAGAACCTCTTGCATCTCGTTTCCCATCGAGTAACCACAGATCCAGAAAAAAGCTTTGATGCCATTGATACTAAGCTCAATTATCAGTCAAAAAAAGTAAGTAAATACAGCTAAGAAAGAAGAAATTTTAGGGTAAATTCTGATAGCTTCCTTTCTTTTTCCACTCCTTTTATATAACTATAAGGAGTAATGTGCAAATAGTAAAACTTACATTAAATTGACTAGGGACCTAAATAGAATAAACAAGACTCATGACTTCTTCTCTTTAACTAAATTAACCATCTGGAAGTACCATATCTTAAGCCTACTGTGCTACTAGAAATTCTCCTTCTCTATCAAATTTTTCTAATTAATCAAATTTAAATGAAAAAGAAAGAAGAGAAAGAAGGAGTTGGTTGTTTTATTGCTTAACACAAAGTTTTTTGGTATCATGTTTCTCAATATGTTTCTTTAGCCACAATAGAAAATGGTGGAGATAGGTTGCAGTATAATAGTAAATCTGATCATTAAAGGAAAATGTTAGGAATTAGCTCAAGGAAGTAGAAAATAATCTTTTTAAATTGGCTGCAATATATAGTGATGAGGTCATTAATGGATTTTTCAAATGAAAAAAGAGGAAACAAGTCGTGGGCTGGGGTATACTAAAAAATAGATTTTTGACACGTGGAGGTGTGTGTAAACCTCCCATTATGAGTGTGGTTCTATGCGTTTAGAGAGGTATAAAATTCACTTCAAAAGTAATAATGAGGGTAAATAAATAAAGTTTCGATGCTAAAGTAAGTCGGATGGACAAGTTTAGGGGGAAATTTATGTATTTTCTCAAACTTTTTTCATAATGTCAGACTTCATCAATAACATAACAATAATAAAAATTCATTGGAAGTTGAAAGTATTGGTTGTTCGTCTATGAGAAGTGAAAGATCACTTTAATCCGAACGATGTTTATGCAATTGAAACGATTCTGCAGGGTAAAAAGGTATTATACCTTTTTTATAATTTTTATATTTTTTATACTCAGATTGTTTTTCTTTGTCTACAAACCTATTCTGCAGTAGCAAAATGTACTACAATTGGTTTTCGATTTTCATTTTTCTTACACTCAAATTATTTTCCTTTGTTTACAAACATACTTAGTTTGTTTTGCTTTGTTTTTAGGGTGGCTAGATACAGACTTCTATTTGTAGTTTAATGCGTAAATAATTTTAATCAGAAATTAAAGAGCGTGAATTATATCTTATGCAGAACTACACATACTGAACGATCCAAAAGAGAGTGAAAAGTACGAAAACTGAAATTTGGATTTGTTTTCATCAATTCTTTTTTTGTGACATAGAATGACTAGGAATCTACTACTGCTTTCTTTTCCTCTTCTTTCATCTTTGACAGCTTGTAATAACCAATTTAAATTTAGATAAAATACATAATTACCTCATTGATCTTGTTCAAGATTTCCAAAAAGATACCTAAACTTTAACTTCGACCTATTACCCCACGATTCTTCTTTATTTCGTTGCAAACACACCATTTTGACCCCCTGCGTGTACATACGCTCCACAAGCGCGTGAAAGGGCTCAAATTTGACTTTTTTGACCAATTACAAGCAGCCATGTGTAAAATCATTTAATATATAATTTATATTCTTTTTTAAAAAATTAACATTTATTTATTTTTAAAAATTATTTCATACCCCCACCCCACCCCCGCAACCCCCCATCCACCATTGTGTTCTTCCCCAACTTCTTCTTCATCACCATCACTCAACGACATCAATTACAACAACAACATCAATTACAACAACACGCCCACAACAACAACATAATCATCACCACCACAACCTCACTCTTTCTTCTTCAACACAATATCATCATTAAAGCTCCTCCATTGAAGCTTTTTTTTTAAATCATATCATTAAAGCTCCATTTTGCAATTAAATCATATCATTTAACTACCCACCATGTCTTCTTCAACACAATATCTTCTTCAACACCATTAAAGCTCTTCAACACAATGTCACCATTAAAGCTCTTTCATTGAAGTTTTTTTTTAATGCTCCATTAAAGCTTCATTAAAGCTCATTTAACTATCTTTAAAACTCAATTCAATCATTTAACTATCCTTAAAACTCAATTCAATCATAAAACTAATTTTTGAATTGATTTGAACAAAAAAAAAATTGAACGGGGAGAATGTTGGACGCGATACGGCGAGGGAGAGGGGGAGGTGCTGGACGCGAGGGGGGGATGAGAGGTGCTGGATGGGAGGAGGTGGAGGTGCTGGATTGGGGATGGGGGGGAAAAGGGAGTGGGGTGGGGTGTTAAACTAAATAAAAAGGAAAATTATATTAAAAAAATAAAAATATATAAAATTAAACGTATTTGACACGTGGCAACACTTGATTGGCGCGTGTATTTCACTCTCCTTGTTGTGACTGAGATTCAGCGAAAAATGGTATGTTTGCAACAGAATAAAAAAGAATCGTGGGGTAATAGGTCGAAGTGAAAGTTTAGGTGTCTTTATGCAAAACTCGGACAAGATCAAGGGGGTAATTATGTATTTACTCTTAAATTTATTTGGGTTAGTACAAATTATTTTGGATATTGACTATCTGTTACATGTATTCTTTCAAATATGCATTCTAATGCTATTGTAATTATGTCATATTAATATTCATATCAATTTAATTATGTATGTTTTTTTATTTAAGACAAAACACAATATTAATTTTGAATAATTGAATAGTGTAAAAAATTTGTTCATCGGTGATCAAATTGTAGCAAGGTAGAAGAGTGACATTGGACAAGATGAAAAAATAATAATATATTGTTACAAATATTTCATTATTTGATACTCTCTTAATTTTTCAGCTTTGTCTCTTCTTTTTTTGTTTATTTTATATTATGACTATTCTCGATTTAATTGAAGTTATTTACTTTTCGTGTCTTACTGCCAGATAGATCATTACTTGAAGAAGTTGAGTTTATTGAAGAATTAGAAGTCAATATTTATGGACTATGTGATCATCCTAATGTTTATACTCTCTCTATTTAAAATTTTAATCTTTTTAGTGTATATCTCTAAATTATTGACAGAAGACCAAAGAAAATGAAGAACAACATATGCATAAAATTGATTTTATTCCTCTTATATATGTTTAGTTCTATTAATTGAGGTGAGACATACGTGTAAAGCACGTACCATAAACTAATGTTAAAAAATGACTATTTAGGCACCAGATTCAAGTTACGATCATGGACGATACTAAATCTATTTCATTGATGATCTGCGACACCGACGCCATGTCTCTAATTGGCAAGTCCTCAAGTGAATTGAAGAAAGGATTACTTCAGGTATACATTTATATATATATATATATATATATATATATATATATTACAACAAATAGTTTTATTATTTAACGAATAACTAACACAATAATTATCTCTAGCATAATGACAATGATGATAGATCGTCTTATCCGATGAAATAGAATAATATTCTGTAAGAAAATTTATTTTTAAAGTTATTTTCAAGAGCGAAAATATTCATAACCTGATGAAGTTTACAATGTTGTTAAGATTTTAGATGATGAAGAGCTGATTAAGAAATGTTCTCCTAAAGAATCAGATACCTACACTGTATGTAAACTTTCCTCAAAAACTTTTGCTCATTTACAACTATTTTCATACTTATATTTCTCTTAAAACTATATTGGATAGGACCAAAAATTCAATACTCAAGGTTCATTAGAAGAGAAGGGCTTCAAAATAATTGCACATCCAATTTAGTTCTACATATTGATCGATATATGATTGCTAAATAACTATTAAGTTAAATTTATAATTTATAATAGAAATTCACGTACAACAATGACATGTTAACTTCCTTGAAGACGTACACAAAGAGGCCTAGATCATTCAAAAAGGGTAAATCAATCATAGTTGATGAAGACGTCAATTTTCGACACTAAAGCATAGGTTCGCAGAGGTTTCAGCAAAGAAAAGAATCCTTCAGCTGCCTATTAATGATTTTTGTCATGTTCTTTCTACATTTTAATATTTGAATAGTAATCTAGCAATTTATTAGGTACTGTGGATTTCATCATTAGTTATTTGTATTATGTTAAGTTCTTAAACTCCAAAATGTCTTTAGTTACAACTACTCCAACGTTTATGTTTCATATAATGTTACGGGTACAAACACAAATTTCATTATATTTATAATATTATTAATCAAGGTTCATAGTTAAGTTTACACATATTATCTTATGCTAAATTGCTGACTCTTTTCTTAAGACGTTCCAATAACAAGTTAGCAACTGACAGTTCAGGACTTGAATATATGGATCTGATTTATCTAATATTTATTACTCATCTGCCACAATAATTCTTCAATAGAATTTGATTCTTTTGATATGACTAATGTCACTATAATCCATAATAGGTAAGGAAATAGACTTTTTGAAGTAAAATGAAAACTATAAAACCAAAATCACACCTAAGAATGTGAATTTTTCGAGCAGAAAATGCAACCAACAACTTAGGATATCAGCTTACAGATCTGATTCTTCTGAAATATATTTCCTATATGCCACAATAATTCATCTATAAATTTACAATTGCAGGTTCTATTGCATTTGATTTTGTTCTTTTTATTATAAGAAAAGCAAAAAAAGTTTGTCATCATAATTAGTGTAAGCTAATGGTTAAGCCATGTAGATAAGAAATGAATGGTTGAAGACAAATGCATTATTTGATACTTAATAATAATACAGTGATGGTCAGAGAGAGGATGACTTCTTTTGGTTCATTGGAAAAATACATGTGTAAAAGAAACAATCATAATAACATGTAATGGAATTAACAGACTTGTCGTGTAATAGAATGCATGACTGATAAAAGATATCATAAGTAACTCTTTGAGTTCTGTCACAGATACAGACATTTTAACATCTGCTTCATCTTGCAACTTCAGCAAAACTTGCAAAAGTCCTTGTTTTCTTAGCCAACACCAGTTTTATCTCATCATTTCTATCCAATTTTTTTATTTGATCAATCACGCTCTCAAAAATCTTATCAAATCTCTTTGGCAACACATCCTTTTCTTTGTAACACCCTGCAAATCAAATCAATCCAAGTTAATTCGAATAAAAATTGAAAAGATTGAGAATGACAAACAAGAAGCTTTTTCTTAGATCAAAATACATTGAACGTTACTTCGCTAAGAAAATAAAATCACAATATTAGCTAGAGAACAAGTATCTTATATACCAACTAAAAAAAGAACTTAGAATTGATCCTGAAGCTCCACCTTTCAGTTGACTCTCTTGAAGATTCAAATTCTAAACCCAAACGAGTTTTCCTAATTCAGAAAAAAATCCCACCACTCAAGCTACATGAATCCAAATCAAGAGTTATCAAATTTTCAAGATTATCAAAGATACTTGAAATTGGTATTGTTTGGCCAACATTATCACCAATTCTAAGTACTTAGAGTTTTTTCAGCAAACCAATTTCATTGGAAATGGGGCCAGTGAGTTGGTGAGGAAAGAGAAGAAGAGATTATAAAGCAGAAAGGTTAAAAAAAGTAAGTGGAGTGGGACCCAATATGAGATTAGAAGAAAGATCATGTTATATTAGTTTATGCAAAAAGTCAATGGAAGGTGAAACTGAACCACAAAGTAAAGAATCAGAAAGGTTTAGACTTACAACTTTTAGTGAATTTTCCTTACAGGAAACATCTCTCTATTTGCATAAATTTGGATTGTCTATAGACCAATCTCTCCAAAGATTATTAGGATCATCAACGAATGATTTTTTTGTCTAAAAAAAAACTAATAACTTAGTTTCATTCTTGCATAACACGTTATCAAGAAGTAGTGTTACAACAAAAAAAGCTAAGACAATTACTTTAACCATCATCATGATATGTCTCTTATTAGCTAATAGTACTAAAAAACATGAAAGAAAACGGAAAAACATAGATGAAGAAGCAATGAATCATTTTACTTTTTGGTTGTGTTTATATTTACAAGTTACAACTAGTGCATGGAACAACAGTAGTAGGAACAACTAGCCATTTGGTTCTTGGGCATTTACATGAGGCTTTTAGTATTGTGTTTAAGTATTTTTCAATACATTTTATGAAGGAAATCTTAAAAAGAATGTGGGGTGGAGTAATGAGTAATTAAGAAGAGATAAAGGAGAAGGAAGAGATAAAGGAGAAGGAACTGCTACAACCACTCAATGAAGTTGACCATAACTATTTCATTAAATTGTCATTGTAATGCAGCTCCCTGAGGTTAAGAGAGAATGAGATAGAAAGTGAGGTAAGCGTATTATAGTCTTTGTATAATGTGGAGCAATAAGATACAACTCTACACTTCATAAATTCTAAATAATCAAACAACTATCATTGAGACAACTGAAGAATTAAACATGTAAATAAACTCTCAAAATAAATTCTGCACAAACTAATTTTTCAATAACGGACGAATCCCCAAAGGTAAGTGGCAAATGGTCAGAAATTTAGTACTAATACAAATGTCAAAGAATAGTATCTATAACGACCCAATCTAGGGCCTAGTCATGACAGATATGTCAAGTCCACCATGCGCGGGCGACCACCCCCACTTAGCCTAACATCTAAAACATAGTAAAATAGTACAACGGAAGCCAACCAAACCGTAAAAAGAAGATGAATAGATAACTCAAATAAAAACTAAAAGTCAAAACAATAACCAACCTACACTTGTCCATAAAAGCTTCTAAAGCCAGGATATCAACTAAGTTGGGACATGCCCTCGACTACGACCAAAAAGAATTCAAAAGTATTATGACAATAAAGAAAGAAGAATGAAATGACAAAGCTTCCGAAGGATGGAGTCTCACCACTTCACAACAACTCAATAGACGTGCTCAACAACCTAAAGCTGCACAGGAGAAACAGAAAATCATTCAGATCCTACATCATGAATTGATGTAGCATTCAGGGACGGTCATTAGTATAAGAACTGGCATGTAACTCAGGAAATAAGGATAAAATAATTCAATTACCAAGATCCAGCCATAAACTATATGCACCACATTCATATACATATATATAGGATGCTGGGATAGGGACAATGGTTATGAACATGAGAGTTTAAAGATTTAACCTGAACTGCATAGCTCAATCCATCCTAAAGGCACCCATGGGCTATATGGGTCCAGCTCTCCCTACTGGAAGGGCCTAGTGCAAGTCAGCCACATTGGGTTAAAAAATAAGTTAAACCATATTCAAAATCAAGTTTACAAAGTGGCTTAAGGTTAATGCAATTATCAAGCTAAAATTCCATCAATTTGGGGAAACCCATGTCCCCCATTCCAACCGTTTAGACCATGCACCAATTTAGTGCCAAAATAATAAATCTAAAGAATGAATAATCAATTTAGAACATGAGACAAGTATTTCAATTAGTAACAACTAAAACCCCTCAACCCAATTCAAAACCCACAATTTAAATCACATAAAAATCCATTAAATTAATGCCACAATGTAAAATTAAAGTTAGAAAAAGAGAAACATGCCTGAAATACATAAAAAATTGAAGTCAATTAGAAGTTTGGAGCCCGGATGATGAGTTCTCTGTAAAACCCTTGAATGTTCTTAGGTTTTGGGTTTAAGAGAGAAAGAGGATGATTTGATCTTTGAAAACTGAAGGGAATAGGGTTATTTTATGTTTAAAGGTCGTACAAGGGGTAAAAGGACCAAAAGCCCCTTACCCCAAGTTAAAAAACAAAAGCTGAACGAATTTAAATTAGCGGCGTGGCATGCCACTATCGCAGAGGTTAGACTTTATGAAACTCCAATATCACAGAGGTTAACATCCATGACACGACCTTATCGCGGAGGTTTACTACCTCGGGTTCCCAAAATGACCCCGAATCCCTTCTGAAAAATCTGAAACTTTCTCAAAACACCCTTTTAACATCCCTAAAAATAATTCAAGTAAAAAATTAACATTACGAATGTAGGAGGATCAAAAATAAAATGATCAAAAGTGTATGGGGTCTTACATTATCTCCCCATTAGGATCATTCATCCCTGAATGATGAGTTAGGACATTTTTTGTATGAGAATAACAAAAGTACACTAGAATCAAATGACAAACCCAGAAAGTGACAAGAGGAAATCAAAAACTCATACCTTAGGCACTTTCATCCAACAGGGGAACAAGAATAGATACTTGGCCTTTATATCTTCCCCAGCTTCCTATGTAGACTCTTCTTCCTTTTGATTTCTCCGAAAAACCTTTACTGAGGTTACATCCTTGGTCCTTAACCTACGAACTTGCCTATCCAATATTTCAATCGGGACTTCCTCATAAGAAAAGAAATCCATAACACCAACATCCTTAATAGTCACTATCAAAGAAGGATCACCCACATATTTTTTCAGCATGGACACATGAAAAACAGGATGAATCAAAGCTAAACGTACATCAAATCAAACTCATAAGCAACATTTCCAATTCTCTTCATAGTTTGATGTGGACCAACGTAACGGGGACTGAGATCCCCCTTATTACCAAAGCTCATGAATCTTTTCATAGGAGACACCTTCAAGAATACCCACTCAACTTCAAACTCCAAATCCCTCTGCCTCACATTCGTATAAGAATTTTGGTGACTCTGAGCATTATTAAGTCCTTATCTAATCACTTTTACCTTATCCATGGCTTGGTGAACCAAGTCAGGACCAAACTACTTAGTCTCACCAATATCAAACCACCCAATAAGAGACATGTACCTCCTACCATAAAGAGCCGCAAAAGGAGCCATTTGGATGCTAAAATGGTAACTATTATTGTACACAAACTTAATGAGAGGAAAATAATCAACCAACTACCTTTAAAATCAATCACACAGGCCCTTAGCAAATCCTCTAAAGTTTGAATAGTACGCTCAGCTTTCCCATCCATTTGAGGGTGGAAAGTGGTGCTAAGGTTCACTTAGGTACCCAAACCTTTCTGAAACGAACACTAAAACCTTTCTGAAATGAACACCAAAAATGAGATAAAAACTATATACCTCGGTCTGATATAATTGTCACTAGAGCACCATGCAACTTTAAATCTCCTGAATGAATAACTTAGCATAATCCTCTCCTGAGTAGTTAGTCCTCACAAGAAAAAAGTGAGCAAACTTAGTCATTCTATCCATAATGCCTAAATAGAATCATATTAATTACGAGACCATGGAAAACCAGTAATGAAATCCTTATTGATCACCACCTACTTCCAGATGAGCAACTATATCTCTTGAGATATGTCACCAGGCCTCAAATGTTCAACCTTAACTTGCTGACAATCCATATATTTGCCACCAAAATTTGTCATATCCCTCTTCATATTGTTCCACTAGTAAATTTCCTTCAAGTAATGATATATTTTAGTCGAACCTAAATGAACTGTATATCTTGGCTCATGAACCTCAGTTAAAATCCTTTATCGCATCCCATCAACATTAGAAACACACAATCTACCTTAATACCTTAGAATGCTATCTCCTCCTATCTCAAAAGCCATAAATTTTTACTGAAACACATCATTCTTAATCTTCATAAGTATGGGATCCAAAGACTGTTTCTCATTCACCTCCGCACTAAGAGATAATTTGACCATTTCCTGAATAATCACTCCCCCATCTTCAGAGTCCAAAAGACGAACTCCCAAGTTAGCCAACCCGTGAATATCCCTCACCAATCATCTTTTCTACTCATCAACATGAGATATAATCCCCATAGACAACCTGCTAAGAGAATCAACAACCATATTATCTTTATCTGGATGGTAGTAAAGGCTCATATCATAATCCTTAAGAAATTCAAGCCACCGCCTCTGCCTGAGATTCAATTCCTTCCGAGTAAGCAAATATTGTAAGCTCTTATAGTCTGAATAGATGTCTACATGCACCTCTTACAGATAATAGCACCAGATTTTCAATGCAAAGACCACCGCCGCCAACTCTAAGTCGTGAGTCGGGTAATTTTTCTCATGAACCTTAAGCTGCCTCTACATCAAAACACAACCCAATACCACACAGGATGTATCACAAAATACAAAAAAACCATCAATATCCTCGGGCAGGGTCTAAACAAGCGCAAAAGTCAATTTATCCTTCAACTTCTGATACAGACACCCTTTTGAAATCAATTTTTGAGCTCTAAGATAGGAAATAAACCTCTCTTTGGGCACTAAGGAACTCCCCTCCCATTCTAATATCGGCTCATTAGGAAAATAGAAACTAACTTTTTGGGCCCTATAATCCATAAAAGCATAGCACGAATTAAGCCAATCTATACCCAAGATAACATCGAAATCCACCATATCAAGATCTATCAAATCCACCAATGTCTCTTTAAGAAAGATGCACGCCACACATCCCCATAGATCTTTCTAGCAATAATAGACTCACCCACCAGAGTAGACACAGAAAAGGGGTTGAAAATACTTTTAGGACCAAAACCAAAATGGACAACCACATAAGGGGTCACATAAGAAAAGGTAGAACTCGGATCAAACAAATAATAAACATTATGAAAAAAGAGCTATAACATACTAGTAATAATATCTGGGGATGCCTCAGATTCCTTACGAGTAGAAAGTGTATAGAGATAATTTTGGCCAATGTCCATACCAGAAGTAGTGCCCTTAAGGGCAGGAACTGAAGAAGTATCGACCAAAACTTTATTAGAATTAGTTGCAACCCTGGCTGAAGGATAATCTCGTTGCATATGAACAAGATGACCACATTTATAGCACCAATTTCTTCCCTCCTCATAATATCTACGGTGATGTTGTCCTTAAAAATGACAAGGAGGGTAAGGTGAGGCTGACTGAGCTCCACTAAACTGAGACTGGGAACCATGTGCCTTAGGCCACTGCCAGCCTAAAAACGATGATCACCTGAAGGCTTAGGATGAGGAGCACTGGCAGTCGAATATGAATTTACCTAATTCTTCTTTTTAGTCCACTGTCTACCATCTCTCCCACTGTTCTATTGACCTGCACCTCACTTTGAATATCTAAGCTTCTTTTTATGCCTCTCTCCCATCTCTACCTACTTCTTCTTTTCATTCTCCACCTACTACATATAAACTACCAGACTGGAGATATCCATATCATTGTTCAAAATCATAGCCCTACACTCTAATACCAAATCACGGTATAACCCAGAAGCAAACTTTATAATTTGGGATATCATACTAGATACCAATTCTGGAGCATAACGAGCCAACTGTTGAAATTTTAGAGAATAATCCTTGACACTCTTCTTTCCTTGCTTCATGTTCACAAAATCTTCAGCCTTAACTTTCCTTAACTCCTAAGGAAAGAAGTGATCAAGAAAGACCCTTGAAAAGTCATCCCATACTGTCTATTCAACATCATCACCCCTCATGGTTTTCCATTCACCATAACATTGATAAGTTACATATTTCAATTGATAGGCAGTGAATTCCACACCCTCCAAATCAATAGCGTGCATCACCCTAAAAATCTTTGTTATCTCATCAATGAACCCTTGTAGATCCTTCTCAACCGTAGATCATGTAAAGGTTGGGGGATTCAACCTTCAAAACTGGCCAACTTGAGTGACCTTAGATGAATAAGCAACAAAACCAATATGATCAGACCGATGAGACTGCGATGCCACCAACTGAATAAGCATATGAATAGACTGATAAAACTTCACACTAGAGATATATCCCTGAGGTGATTGAGCATAAGTGTCAGCAGCCCGAGAAGTTTGACGAGGACTAGTACGAACTGATAGAACTCTACGTGAAGTGGCACAGTTAGGAGAAGGGACCTTAGACTGGGTCTGCACTCCATAAATAGGCGAGTCCCCTCCATATTCTTCTTAGGTGGAACAGAGGTTCCATAAGAGTTTGTACGAATATCATATCTTTGGGGAGGCATGATCAGAAATACGAGAAATCCAAGAGTTAGAGAAGTTTTATAACACTAAAATCTATAGCTTGAAATAGAATACAAGAAAGGGAAACATTCCCAAATGCCTTATAGACTCCCCCTTATAAGTGTGGTACGTTACACACCCATAAAAGAACTCTACTCGACACAGCATTATGGATACCCACCTACCCTAAATCGTGCTCTGGATACTAAGGATGTCATGACCCGAACCAGGGCCTAGTCGTGATGGGTATATCAAGCCCACTATGATCCGGAGACCACCCCCCTTAGCCTAACATATAAAACACAATAAAATAATACAATAAAAGCTAACCAAACACTAATAAGAAGATGAATAGATAACTCAAATAAAAACTAAAAGTCAAAACAACAACCAACCCATACTTGTCCACAAAAGCATCTAAAATCAGGATACTAACTAAGTTGGGACATGCCCTCGACTATGACCAAAATGAATCCAAAAGTACTATGACAATAAAGAAAAATAATAAAATGACAAGGCCTTCTAAAGGAGGGAGGTTCACCATTTCACAACAACTTAATAAAAGTTCTCAACCACCTAAAGTTGAATAGGAGCAACAGAAAACCCTTCGAACCCAACATCATGAAATGATGTAGCATCCAGGGACGGTCAGTGGGATAAGCACTAGCATGTAGCTTAGAAAATAATGATAAAATAATGCAATTACCAAGATCCAGTCATAAAATATATGGACCATATTCATATACATATATAGGATGTCGGGATAGGACAAGGGTCATAACTATGAGAGCTTAAAGATTTAATCTGAACTGTGTAGCTTGATCTATCCTAAAGGCACCCATGGTCTATATGGGTCCAGCTCCACCTGTTGGAAGGGCCCCAGTATGTGTTAGCCCCACAAATCGAGAAAAAACCAAGGGAAAACTAAAGCCACCAAGGCAATAATTGTCCCAATATATATATATATATATATGTCAAGTGTGCACTAAGCACACAATCATATAGACCCCTAACATCGGCAAACGTGATTTTCTGTGTTCGTTCACCGACACTTACACCTTCATGGTGAGCTACACAATTCCATTTAAGCCTAAATTAAAATAATTTTCACATAAACCAATCCGTTAACCCAGGAGTCATTTATTAAGACATTTACCATTTGGTATCGTCATATTATTATACTTGCAAGCTAAATTAAATATGCCGAACCAATCCATGTAACCACATTAACTCCCAAGTTCCATTTAAAATCAAACCATGGCCACAAAGGCTATCCAAATCCATTTTTTATATCCATTTATCCATTAATACAATGCGTTAGATCCAAAAACAAGTCAAACGATACAATTTTCTATATTCAAAATCAAGTTTACAAAGTAGGTTGAGGTTAATGAAATTATCAAGCCAAAATTTCATTTGGTTAGGGAAACCCATGTCCTCTATTCTAACCTTTTATATCATGCACCAATTCAGTTTCAAGAACATCAATTTAAAGCATGAATAATCAATTTATAATATGGGACAAGTATTTCAATCAGTAACAACCAAAATCCCTCAACCCAATTCAAAAATCACAATTTAAATCACATGAAAATCTATTCAATTAATGCCACAACATAAAATTAAAGTTAGAAAAAGATAAAATGCCTGAAATACACAAGAAATTGAAGTCAATTCAAAGTTTTGAGCCCGAATGATGTGTTTTCTGTAAACCCTTGAATGTTCTTGGGTCTTGAATTTAAGAGAGAAAGAGGATGATTTGATCTTTAAAAACTGAAGGGAATGAGGTTATCTTATGTTTAAAGTTCGTACAAGGGGTAAAAAGACCAAAAGCCCCTCACCCGAAGTGAAAAACAAAAACTGGACGAATTTAAAATAGCGGCATGGCACGCCAATATAATGGAGGTAAGACTCCATGCCATGCCAATATCACGAGGTTAATCTCTGTGACACGATTTTATCATGAAGGCTTACTACTTCGAGGTACCAAAATGACCCCGAACCCCTTTCAAAAAATCTGAAGCTTTCCCAAAACACCCTTTTAACATTCCTAAACATAATTCAAGTCAAAAAATGATATTACGAATGCGAGAGATCAAAAATAAAATTATCAAAATTTCATGGGGTCTCACAGTATCTAATCTAAGTGTACTAGAGAAACAAGGCTTTAAAACATGCAAAATCGCATGTAAATCACCACTAATGCTGGGATTAAAATACGCGGTTTGCAAATTATATCTCTTATACCTCAAGTAACATATATCCATTTAGAACAACTCTTGAACAACTTAAAGATACCATATCCATCATAATTCTAACCCACCCCCAAAAAAAATTCACTCAAAAAGCATAATTACTAAGATCAGAAGGTCAGCCCGATGCATTAAAATTTTTCCTATACAGAAGTTTCCGAAAACTTGTGCATAAATGATACATTAAAATTTTTGGAGGATTAAACTTTTTCGTTGCATTATTCATATCCATTAATATATTAGTTACATAAAATCTAGAAATTTATTGACCATAAACTAAGAAACTGTGAGACACTACAATATATGCTTTAGTTATTACAACTATTGAAGGGCATAATGTTCCACTAAACTCATGCTCTATGCAGGGTTCAAAAAGGACCAAGCCAAAGTGGTTCTCCTATACGCGTTTTGAAACACCCTGGGTTTTGGACCTTGGAATTTTTTTGAGATTTGAGCTTACCGCCCTTGTAACGAATCACCATACGAGTCATATAGTATGGGTACGGGTTAGGTGACCTAACTCGTAAGGTGTACAGTGAGTGATGGTTAGGTTGTTATTGTGGTTACGACTTGGTGGGTATAAGTCGTATGGTTTGGTGATGGATCGTTGGGTTGATCCTTCACTTAATCTGAAACTTAGTAACTTGACTTGACTCTGAGTACGAGTGGATTACTAAGAGCCATAAGTATATGGTACGGGATGTGTAGTCAAATTGTATGTTGTCCAGTGTCAATCCCTTTGGATTCTGTCTTGGGTACAACTGAACCATACGAGTCATATGGTCTGGTCACGAGTTGGGGTAGTGGAGTCGTAAGGTGGAATGTGTGTGGGTGTCCAACTTCTTATTCTGGTTACAACTAGATAGTACTAGTCGTATGATGTGGTGACAAGTTGGAGGGTCAACTCGTACCCACCTATGGTGACTTTACAGTTTTAAGTTGGGAGTATTTTGGACATTTTTCCTCTTAACGCCTTTTGACCTCACGACATAAAATAGTTTTTGGGTATTTATAAACCTATTATTCTTAATCAAACACCCTTAAAATCTCTCTCAAGCTCTTAGTTCAAGAAAAGGCTAGGGTTTCTACAAGCCAATCAATTAGGGGCTTTCAAAAGTGAATTTCTCCATAGTTCTTAGTGTCTATGGGTTGTTACTCCTCCCTCATTGTTAGAAGTTTGTTTTAATGAATGGTTTTCATGGTATTATTGTGGTATTATTTTGGTTTTGATATAGATGTTGGGGTATTTGGTTGTTCATGGTTGGATAATGTTTTCCTATGCCTTACATATGGTTTATCATGTTATAGTTTTGATTTGAGCATGTGGTTGCATGGGAATGGTCAATTGATACTTGGTTGTGGTTTTGGAAATCATATGCCCTCAACATGTTTGTTAAAATGCCAATGGGGATGATATTGTCACATAGTTTGACTATTCTTGAAATCTTTGCATTGCATAATATGGTGATGGAACCTAATTTGGTTTGGATTGTTTAAATGGTTTAGAAAGGCCTTGGTGGCCATGGTATTGGTTCAATTGGAAACTTTGGAGTTAAATTGGTTTAATGGATTTGGTATGGCATAAATGGATAGACTTGCAAGCTCTAATATTGGTATGACTATACCAATGGTTAATGCCTAATTAAAAAGACTCCTTGGTAAATGGTTTGTTATGAGTGAATGGTTTTAATATGGGCTAAAAGGGGGTCATGGTAGTAAAGCCGTGGAAGGTAGAGGTCTCGAGAGGGCCAAAACTAGAAACTCATGTTTGCCGATGTGAGGTTTGATCCTGGTAACCATGTGCATGATGTCACATTTATATTTTTGGAGATGTACTAGTCATCTCAAGTTTTCTCCGGTTCATACGGCTAACATGTACCGAGTCCCTTTCAACAGTGAGAGTTGAACCCATATATCCTCTGGGTGAACTTAGGACGACAGAGCTACACAACCAAAGTTAAAGGTTTTAAATACATGCTAAGCTCGGTTGCCTTTCCTGGCATGATATATATATGTGTGTATGTATGTGATTGCATATGGTTATTTAATATGGTTTTGAATAATGACATTAATTTTATCCTTATTCCTAAGTACATGCTAGCATTCATTCCGCTAATCGTTTTCAGGTACTATATCCCCACGCGATATAGGAATCGACCATACTGCTCCTCCTTCTCAGTGACTTTAATTTGGGTAAAACTTTGTGTCAGACTAAAGTGGTGAGCTTCCATACTCTGGAAGATTTTATTTCATGCTCTGGACTTTATTACATTACCTTTGTTTCTTGGACTTTGGTTTTGGCTATGGTCGGGGGCATGTCCTGACCGAATGTTCTTTGATTTTACTTAGAGGCTTTGTAGGACTACTATAG
This sequence comes from Capsicum pubescens, assembly GCA_030864215.1. NCBI lineage: Eukaryota > Viridiplantae > Streptophyta > Magnoliopsida > Solanales > Solanaceae > Capsicum > Capsicum pubescens. Next base: position 204,398,684 of record CM061538.1, on the reverse strand, counting down.
GCATGGGTGGTGTCGGTATTGGTGTCAGCCTTGGTATTGGCATTGGCATTGGGATTGATACCGGTTGGATATTTGGTCAGATATTTGGTTAGTCATAGTTATGAACTTTATTAAATGTCTTTCAATTGTTATTATTTTATTTTGTCATATGTTCAGAATTCATCCGACATAGGGTACAGGGCGATTACGATTGGGTATTGGAGGCGGTCTCCGATTTCGGTTGGACTTGAGATGCCCAACACGACTAGGTATAGGTTTGGGTCATGTAAGATTGGTATCAGAGCCCTAGGTTCATGGTCAATTGAGAGTCCACAAACCTGTGTTGAGTAGAGTCTCTTTTAAGAGTGTGAGTATAATACCCCATATTTTTTCTAGCTTGAAAAGTTTCCCAAGAATGTTAGAAGATTTCTTTGAAAGATGAATCCACTTTTGTACACATGGTATTTTCAATATTTTCACTTTTATTCATGTGGAAAATTCAATAAACTTTCCATCGATACCAAATTCGCCCAAATCCGATACCCGGGTGAAGAGTTAGAGCCTTTTTAGTGAGACAACGTATCACCTGAGCCTTCAGCACGTCGTGGAGATAGCTCAAATGGCAATTGTAAATTTCTAGTGTTGATCCACGATAGGGGTGCGTCTCTCCAAACTTTCAGGTCACAGACAAGGTGGCAACGCGATAACTCCGCGTCGCGCCACCGTGCAATTTCCCATTTGTCACTTCCCAGTGACTTGGCGCGTCACGCCAAGGATGAAAATCAGGAAATTTTCTCAGAAATTAAAGACGCGTCCAAGGGTTAAGAGGAACAATTTCCTACCCCTATTTAAACCCAATAACACGTGATTTAGCCATTCTTCACCCAGAATATACTAGTTTCTCTCAAGTTTCTCCCAAGAACAAGCTAGGGTTTCTATTGGGGATTCAAATTCAAGAAGGTTTCACCATCAATCTTCACGAAATCACGAACTAAGGTATGCATAGTGTTCATTATGGACTCCTTTCGTCCATGAAACCCGAGAATCTCTTTTCTAAGTTTAAGTTTATGGATTTCTTTATGAATTTCATGTTGGGTTTGTTTTGTTTATGTTGAGAATGATCAATTGAATTCAAATCCATGTTGGGTGATCAATTTTATATGAAATTGATTTGTATAGATGTATATTCATGTGAACCTATAAATAAACCCTAGGATGATGAAATTAAAGATGAATCATGATAATTAATTATTGTATAATGTTGTCTACATGTGCTATGCCTACCACGTGTATGATTAAATGCCTAGATGAAGGAACACTGCCCAACTAGTATGATATTATGAAATCCCCATGTATGTACAAGATTATGCATATCACATATTTGATGAAGTGATTCAATATATGAATTATGATTTGTGTTATTGGTCATGTGTTCCAGTAAGCCATGTTATGTCAGTTTCTTCTCATCGAGTCCTGAGGGAACTTGTACCCGAACATTTAGCTGTGTGCCTAGAGCCATGTCATGTTTTCACGATCTCCTTAGTCAAGCTATGATCCATAGAACTCAGTCAGTCATGTGACTCAGGAAATCTCAGAAATCTCAGTAATTTCAGTAGCTCAGTAACCTCAGTATTCCCAGTCAATCTCGTTAACTTCAGTATTCTCAGTTAGTCCTCAGAACTTAGTACATTCCGTCAGTCAACGAAACTCAGTAAATTTAGTTTAACTCTGCTAGACAATACCACTAGTATCGGTTCAGTTCAGTTAATCAGTTCAGTGTCTTTCAGATGGGAGTAGGATTCAGCACCGAGCGAGCCTAGGGATGGGGACTTACCCGCTATATAGGAATGAGATCCCTAGAAGCAATACCTAAGTTCCAGAACTATGTAGCCAGTGTAGGTACGAGATGTCACCCGTTAGATAGGACTGACATACTCAGGGATCACCCGTTAGCGTATTTAAATGTATAGGACTGATCCCTGGGGTCACCCGCTAGATTAGGACTGACTCAACAATAGTTGTCTTTACCAGTGGCGCGGTACTGACACCCTTCCAGCTAGGGTTATAGGTTGGACCCCAGTTAGCTTAGTATGGGGCATGTCGATTAGATGAATACATCCCATAATTTCAGTTACAGAGTCAGGACTATTAGATACAGTCAATTCAGCTCAGTAGTATAGATTTAGGACAGTCCGATACAGTCACTCCTTATTATTATAAATAGACTCCAGGATCACCCACTAGACAGGACTGATCTCAACTATGGTCAATCAGTAACGGTATTATCAGATTTAGAGATCATCCGCTAGATAGGACTGATCTCAGATTTAGTTACTCAGATACAATACAGAACTCAGCTAGTTCCATCAGATTTAGGACTGTCAGATATAGTTACTCACGTTATCAGTCATATCAGTTATCAAAACTTATGTTATTAACATTCAGCTTCAGGACTTTCAGATACAGTCAACCAGACCAGTTCTTCATAATCAAAACTGTCAGACAAATTTATCCATATATCAATAACATAATATCAGTCCTCAGTATTTAGTAATACAGTAGCAGTTTCTCACTCATCATTGACTCAGATGTCAATGTCAGTAGACTCAGTAGTCAGAACTCAGTATCCAGTCCTATCATGATCTTAGTTACAATTACGTATGCATGTATGTATTCTTATGTTTATGTTAGTCAGTGAGTTAGTATTGTTCATGCATATGAACCTATTGCATTCAACCTACCTCACTTGCATACCAGTATATTTAAAGTACTGACACATTTGTGCTATGGTGTCTTATACCATAGGTTTAGAAGCATGAGCTCCAGAGAACCAGTAGCATCCCAGTTCAGGGATCAGAGTTAGCAGTGAGTCCTCATCTTTCGAGGACATGATGATCACATTACTATTTCAGTTTTTAGTTTATTTCAGTAGCTGGAGTTAGTTGGGGACATATCCCATCAACTCCTTATTCAGACAGTTTAGAGGCTTTCAGACTACAGTATGTTCAGACAATTATCTCAGTTGTTTTGGTATTATTATACCATATTTTTCAGTTATATACTAGTATTAAACCTTATGGCCTTTCAGTTCATATTTATGCATTTACGATATTATTACTATTATTCAGTGCTCAGTTTACAGATATCAGTCATGGGTTATCTTGTGGTACTTTGGGGTCATGGGCACCGTATAGCGTTCCGGGTACCAGATTCGGGGCATTACAAACTTGGTATCAGAGCCTAAGGTTTAATAGTATCCTAGAAAGTCTGAAAAACCGCATCGAGTAGAGTCTTGTACATACGTATGTTGTGCACCACACTTATGTGCAGGAGGCTATGAGATATTTTAGAAATAGTTTCACTTCTTTCAGTATTCATGTCGTACCAGTGAGCATAGGCTCAAAGTTAAACTCTCAGTCATGAATCAGTCGGTGGATGACCAGTGCATCGCCCCAGTATCTCAGTAAGGTGAGCATTCTTAGAGGGACATATATCCCAAGGGAGAGATACCCCATTATTTCCTCAATGTTCTCCTGCCTTAAATAAAGTTTCTCTTTGAATAAAGAATCCAGTTTAGAGTAGAGGGTATTCATAAGTTGACCCTCAAAGTCCCAACCTCATCTTTGGGCCAAGTATTCAGAGGCTCAGTTCCGTTCATGATGTTCAGTTTGTATGTCACGTATCAGACCAGACTCAGTTAGGTTCTCGTATTTTCGCTCATGTATGTTTAGTAAGACGATCTCGGATTCATTAGCATTTCCAGTTAGGATAACAGTTCTCCTTAGTCTTACTCAATTTCATGTTCAGTGTTCATCACAAACTTGGTACTAAGTACCCTTGCATATTCAACCATTCATTCATATATCAGCTCAGGCATGTAATTATGCATTAGACATGCATTCTCACTGTGAGAAATTTAGTTCATCAGAATATTCAGTCATGTACTCATAAGTCAATTATCAGTCATGCATCAGATATACATGAATTCAGCTTATTAGTCATGCATCAGATATGCATATTCAGTATGTTATATTCAACCATCAGTCATGAAATCATATTCCATCCAGTCATGTTAAGTATGTACGTCAGTTTGTATTCTTTCCCTCTTACTCAGTCTCATTAGAGGATGAATGTTCTCAAGAGGGAGATATTGTAATACCCCATAATTTTCCTAGCTTGAAAAATTTCCTAAGAATGTTAGAAGCTTTCTTTGAAATATGAATCCACTTTTGTACACAGTATTTTCAATATTTTCACTTTTAATCATCTGGGAAATTCAATAAGCTTTCCATCGATACCAAATTCGCCCAAATCCAACACCCGGGTGAAGAGTTAGAGCCTTTTTAGTTAGACAGTGTATCACCTGAGCCTTCAGCACATCGCGGAGATAGCTCAAATGGCAATTGTCAATTTCCAGTATTGCTCCGCGATAGTGGCGCGTCGCGCCAAACTTTCTGGTCGCAGACAAGGTGGCAACATGATAACTCCGCATCGCGCCACCGGGCAATTTCCCATTTGTCACTTTCCAGTGACTTGGCGCGATAGTGGTGCGTCGTGCCAAGGATAAAAATCAGGAAATTTTCTCAGAAATTAAAGACGCGTCCAAGGGTTAAAAGGGTCAATTTTCTATCCCTATTTAAACCCAATAACACATGATTAAACCATTCTTCACCCAAAATATACTAGTTTCGCTCAAGTTTCTCTCAAGAACAAGCTAGGGTTTCTATCGAGGATTCAAATTCAAGAAGGTTTCACAGTCAATCTTCATGAAATCATGAACTAAGGTATGCGTAGTATTCATTCATGGACTCCTTTTGTCCATGAAGCCCGAGAATCTTTTTTCTAAGTTTAAGTTTATGGATTTCTTTATGAATTTTCTGTTGGGTTTGTTTTGTTTATGTTGTGAATGATTAATTGAATTCAAATCCATGTTGGGTGATCAATTTTATATGGAATTGATTTGTATAGATGTATATTCATGTGAACCTATAAATAAACCCTAGGATGATGAAATTAGAGATGAATCATGATGGTTAATTTTTGTATAATGTTGTCTTTATGTGCTATGTCTACCATGTGTATGATTAAATGCCTAGATGAAGGAACAATTCCCAACTAGTATGATATCATGAAATACCCATGTATGTACAAGCTTATGCATATCACATGTTTGATAAAGTGCTTCAATAAATGAATTATGAAATGTGTTGTTGTTCATGTATTCAAGTAAGCCATGTTATGTCAGTTTCTTCTCATCGAGTCCTGAGGGTACTTGTACCCAACATTTAGCTGTGTGCCTAGAGATATGTTTTCACGATCTCCTTAGTCAAGCTATGATCCATAGAACCCAGTCGGTCATATGACTCAGGAAATCTCAGAAATCTCAGTAATTTCAATAGCTCAGTAATCTCAGTAACCTCAGTATTCCCAATCAATCTTAGTAACTTCAGTATTCTCAGTCGCTTCTCAGAACTCAGTACATTCCGTCAGTCAATGGAGCTCAGTAAATTCAGTTTAGCTCTGCTAGATAATATCACTAGTATCAGTTCAGTTCAGTTAATCTGCTCAGTTCAGTTAATCAGTTCAGTGTCTTTCAGATGGGAGTAGGATTCAACACTGAGCGAGCCTAGGGATGGGGACTCACCTACTAGATAGGACTGAGATCCCTAAAAGCAATCCCTAAGTTCCAGAACTATGTAGACAGCATAGGTACAAGATGTCACTCATTAGTTAGGATTGACATACTCAAGGATCACCCGTTAGCGTATTTAAATGTATAGGACTGATCCCAGGGTCACCCGCTAGATTAGGTCTTACTCTATAATAGTTGTCTTTACCAGTGGTATGGTACTGACACCCTTCCAGCTGGGGTTACAGGTTGGACCCCAGTTAACTTAGTATGGGGCATGTCGGTTAGATTAATACATCCCACAGTTTTAGTTACAGAATTAGGACTATCAGATACAGTCAATTTAGCTTAGTAGTATAGATTTAGGACTGTCAGATACAGTCACTCCTTATCATTATCAATAGACTTTGGGATTACCCACTAGATAAAACTAATCTCAACTATGGTCAATCAGTAATGGTATTATCAGATTTAGAGATCACCCGCTAGATAGAACTGATCTCAGATTCAGTTACTCAAATATAGTATGGAACTTAGCTAGTTCCATCATATTTAGGACTGTCAGATATAGTCACTCATGTTATCAGTCATATCAGTTATCAGAACTTATTTTATTAGCATTTAGCTTTAGGACTGTCAGATACAGTCAACCAGACCAGTTCTTCATAATCAAAACTGTCAGACACAGTTATCCATATATCAGTAACATAATATCAGTCCCTCAGTATTCAGTAATACAATATTAATTTCTCACTTATCAGGTACTCAGATGTCAATGTCAGTAGACTCAGTAGTCAGAACTCATTATCCAGTCCTATCATGATCTCAGTTACAGTTAGGTATGCATGCATGTATTCTCACGTTCATGTTAGTCAGTTAGTTAGTGTTATTCATGCATATGAACCTATTGCATTAAGCCTACCTCACTTGCATACCAGTACATTCAAAGTACTGATGCATTTATGCTATGGTGTCTTATACCATAGGTTTAGAAGCGCGAGCTCCAGAGAACCAGTAGCATCCTAGTTTAGCGATCAGAGTTAGCAGTGAGTCCTTATCCTTCGAAGACATGATGATTACATTACTATTTCAGTTTTTAGTTTATTTCAGTAGCTGGAGTTGGTTGGGGACATGTCCTATCAACTCCTTATTCAGACAGTTTAGAGGCTTTTAGACTACAGTATGTTCAGACAATTATCTCAGTTGTTTTGGTATTGTTATACCATATTTTTTAGTTATGTACTAGTATTGAACCTTATCGCCTTTCAGTTCATGTTTCCGCATTTACGATATTATTACTATTATTCAGTGCTTAGTTTACAGATATCAGTCATAGATTAGCTTGTGGTCCTTCGGGGTCATGGGCATCATGTAGCATTCTGGGTACCAGATTTGGGGCGTTACAGTGTAGCACGCCACACTCATAAGGGAGAGGCTATGAGGTATTTAGGAATATTTCTCTTTCTTGTGTTTTATTTTTGAGTGGTAGAGTCTAAGGTCCTAAATTCTTCTTTAATTCTTGTTTGTTTACTTTTTAGATCATTCTTCCTCGATGATCTGAATCTCATGAAAACTCCTCTATCCTACCTAAGGATAATTTTGATGGGACCCATTTTACTTTTAGGGTGGGGTTCAGATTCGATCTAGGGGTCCAGTTCCTGATTTCCCTCCTGGAGTTCTATCGGTTCCCTCCATTTCTTCTTGATCCACTCAGGCTAATATGAGAATGCTGAGGTTTTTCACTCTATCCATATAGTAGCATAGTTGGTCGCCTCTCCAACCGAGTATGTTATTTCTGTTACTACATCTTCTGAGGCCACAAAGGTTGGCCAGTTCATGAGATTGAATCATCCAACCCTTACCGGTGTTAAGGTAGAGGAGGATCCTTAGGGTTTTCTGGATGAGATAGAAAATATCTTTCATATTATGCATGCCGTAAATATAGAGAGCGTGGATTTTTTTGCCTACCAGTCAAAAGATGTGGCATACTAGTGTTACGAAGAATGGGATCAATCAAGGGGTGACAATGCTGAGTTAGCCCTGTGGGAGGATTTTTCTAATATTTTCCTTGACTGTTTTTTTCCTCAAGAGCTGAGGTAAGCAAAGAAAGAAGATTTTTTTTAATCTGAGGCAAGGTAAGATGTTAGTCAAGGAGTATGCCATGAATTTTCACCAGTTATCTCGGTTTGCTTCGGAGTTAGTTCTAGTATGACGGCTAGAATAAGAAAGTTTACTTCTAGGTTATGTAGAGACTTGATTTTGGAGAGTAAGGCTACCTTGTTTAATAAGGACATGGATATCTCCAGGTTGGTTGTGCACATGTAGCAGGTAGAGAAAGAGAAAAAGAAGCAGGCTGAGATAGGAGAGAGGCAGAGCAAGAAGTTTAGATTTTCTGAGCAGGGTGGTAGCCAATAGTATAGCTGTAGGGATGGTGGGAATGGCCCAAAAAGAAGTGGGGAAATGTTGGGTCTTACTCGACGGCTAGTGCTCCCTATTTAAAGCTATCGGATGATAGGAGTTTCTATAGTGGTGACAATTTTAGGGCATAGGGTTCCCAACCTCATATTAGTGAGGCCCAATTAGCTCCATCATATCTTCCATGCAGATTTTATAGTAGATTGCATCGGGGTTACTTTGAAGAAAGAAGGGATAAGTGCTTCAGCTGTGGTCAGCCAAGGCATATGATTAAGAACTGTCCAGTGGCCAAGGTTGCTTTGGGGGCAAACAAGATTCCAATTTCCTCTTCATCAGATCCGACACCAAAGGGTACACCATCTGGCTCTGGCATGGCTCGGAACTATCTTTATGCTCTCACTACCTGACAGGAGTCTGAGGCACGCTTGATGTCGTGAATGATATGTTGAAACTCTTTTCTTGTGATGTGTACTATTTATTTAATTCGAGGTCCATTCTCTCTTATGTGACCCCATTTATGGCTGTGTATTTTGATTTCGATCCTGATTGTGTTTTAGACCCTTTTTCTATTTCTACCCAGTGGGTGATTTTGTGGTGTCTAGCAGAGTCTATTGAGGTTATGTCGTATCTGTGGGTGGTCGGGAGACTTTGGTGGATCTATTTGAATTAGTTATAGTTGATTTCGATATCATATTAGGGATAGATTGGTTGCACTTATGCTATACTTCTCTAGACTGTTGGACCAGTAAGTTTGTCTTTAAATTCCCTAATGAGATGATCATTGAGTGAGAGGGTGGTTTCCTAGATCTTAAGGAAAATTTTATATCATATCTTAGAGCTCGGAGATTAATATTCAAGGAGTGTCTCTATCATTTAGTCCGGGTTAAAGCTTTTAACTCGGAGGGTCCTTCGTTGTATTCTATCTCGATGGTGAATGAATTTTCTTAGGTCTTTCCTGATGACCTTCCTGGTGTCCCTCATGATAGGGAGATTGAGTTTGGAATTGATCTTGTTTCAGACATTCGTCTTATTTTATTCCCCCATATAGAATGGCTCCAACTGAGTTGAAGGAGCTTTAGGAGAAAATTAAGAATCTTTTAGATTAGGGTTTCATCTATCCTAGTGTGTCCCCGTGGGGTACACCGATGTTATTCGTGCATAAGAAAGATGGTTTCCTTCGAATGTATATTGATTATCAACAGGTGATGGTAAAAAATAAGTACCTTTTTCCAAGGATAGATGATTTATTTGATCAATTTCAGGGTGCTAAGTTCTTCTCCAAAATTAATCTTCGATTCGGGTATCATCAGTTAAATATTAGGGAGGTTGATATCCCTAAGACTACCTTTCATACCCGATATAGGCATTTTGAGTTTCTGGTTGTCTTTTGGAGTGACTAATGCCCCGTCGACATTCATGGATTTGATGAATAGGGTCTTTCATCCATTTTTAGATTTATTCGTCAGTGTATTCATGGATGAAATTTTGGTGTACTCTAAGAGTGAGGTGGATCATGCCGATCATCTCTGCAATATGTTGCAGACCCTGAAAGAGCGTCAGTTGTATGCCAAATTTTTGAAATGTGAGTTCTGGTTGAATGTTTTCACTTTTTTGGGTCATGTTATTTCTAGTGAAAGGATCATGATGAATCCACAGAATGTAGCAGTGGTTAAGAAGTGGCCTAGACCCACGACTCCAACTGATATTCAGAGCTTCTTGGGTTTAGCTGGCTACTATAGGAGGTTTGTGGAGAGTTTTTTTACTGTAGATGCCCCATTGACTAAGTTGACTCAGAAGAAGGTGAGGTTTTTATGGTCTGATGCTTAAGAGGGTAGTTTTGAGAAGCTTAAGGATAATCTAACTTTGGCTCTAGTCTTGACCTTACCTGAAGGCACGGAAGGATTTGTGGTATATTGTGATACATCCTGTGTAGGGCTTGGTTGTGTTTTGATGCAGGATGGCAAAGTTATAGCTTATGCCTCTAGATAGATGAAGGTACATAAGAGGAATTATCCGACTCATGAATTAGAATTGTTAGCAGTGGTGTTCATATTGAAAATCTAGCATCACTATTTGTATGGGGTGCATGTGGACATCTTTTATGATCATAAGAACCTGTTGTATGTATTTACCCAGAAAGAACTTAACTTCAGGCAGAGAAGATGGCTCGATCTTCTCAAGGATTATGATAAGAGTCTTCACTACCACCCAGGTAAAGCTAATGTGGTTGTTAATGCTCTTAGCAGGTTTTCCATAGGGAGTATAACTCATGTGGGTGAGAAGAAGCTGGAGTTGGTGAAGGAAATTAACCATTTGTCTAACCTTGGAGTTCGTCTCTTGGACTCTAAGAATTATGGTGTGTTTGTACAAGAGGTGGCGCAGTTGTCTCTTGGTGCTGAAATCAAGGAGAAGTAAATGTTAGATCCTGTCTTGATGAGAATCAAGGGCGATGTAGGTGGGCAGAAGGTGATGGCCTTTGAGATTAGTGGTGATGGTACTTTGCGGTACCAAGAGAGATTATATGTTCTCGATGTAGATGGTTTGTGAGAGAGGATCTTGGATTAGGCGATGTTGTTCATCCTGGTTCAATGAAAATGTATCATGACCTTAAGGAGATGTATTGGTGGAACAATATGAAGCGGGATGTGGCTAGTTTTGTGGCTAAGTGCATAGTATACCAACAAGTGAAAGTTGAGCACATGAGGCCCAAAAGATTGTATCAAGAGATTGGTTTGCCTGTGTTGAAGTGGGAAGTGATCAATATGGATTTCGTTACCAGTTTTCCTCAATCTCGAAATCTGTTTTATTCATTTTGGGTCGTCGTGGATAGGATGACAAAGATAGCTCACTTCTTGCCAGCGAGGACTAACTTCTCAATTGAGGATTATGCAAGGTTGTACCTCCAAGAAATTGTTAAGTTGCATGGGGTACCTATTTCTAACATCTCTGATCATGGAACACAGTTCTCATCTCATTTTTAGAGATTGTTTCAAAAAGGTTTGGGCTAAGGTGAGTCTTAGTACTACTTTCTACCTGCAATCGAATGGGCAAGCAAAAAGGATAATTCAGACGTTGGAGGATATGCTTAGAGCTTGTGTGATTGACTATGGTGGTAGTTGGGTTAGCATTTTCCCCTTATAGAGTTTGCGTACAATAATAGATACCACTCTAGCATTGGAATGGCTCCGTTTGAAGCCTTGTATGGTAGGAGGTGTGGTCTCCTATTGGATGGTTCGAGGTTGGTGAGGCAGAGATGCTTGGCCCGGATTTGGTTCACCAAGCCATGGAGAAAGTGAAGATAATTTGGGATAAACTTAAGGCTGCCCAAAGTTGCCAAAAGTCCTATGAGGATATGAGGCATAGGAAGTTGGATTTCAAGGTTGGGGATTAGGGGTGTGCAAAAACCGAACCGCCCAATAAACCTAACCGATAAAAATGCTATTGGGTTATTGGTATTGGGTTAATGGTTTCTTATTGGTTTTATAAAAAAATTTATTGGGTAAACGGTTCGGTTTTGGTTTTAGCTTATTGGGTTATCGATTAAATCGATAACCCAATAAGAATACACTAAGTTACTATTTAACCCCTATTTATGTAATATATATATGTGTGTGTGTGTGTGTGTTATACACTACTTATTCACAGTTCTATGATTCACAAAGTATTAACCTATTCAGGGCAACACATGCACAATATAAAACACGAGTATTATCGTATTGGAAAGCTTGAAGCTTTTATTAGCTTCCAATAATTAGAATTCAATTTTTTTCCGAACTAACATTCAATTCAAGTCTAAACATTCTTGTAAACTAAAATGCATTGCATAGGATTTTGACGGTAATTAAGATTTTATTTTTTTATGTTAGTTGTTACTATTTCTATTTTATGAGTATTTTCTTATTGGTTAAACCGAAAATTGAATTGTTAATGATCAAAAACTGATAAACCGAAAACTGATAAGAAAATATCTTATTGGTTGGTTATTGGTTTTGCATATTTAAAAATCGAAAACTGATAAACCGAACCAATAACACATAAAACCGAATCGAATCGACCGATGCACACCCCTATTGGGGATAAGGTGTTTGACGAGTCCAAATTGTATAAGATTTTGTTGCTTATACTCTGTCGAATTCTAATATAGTTTAAGATATCGGCCCACAAAGATTGGAAAATCTGTGCTACAAACTTATGGTATTTTGACTACTATTTGAGAATCAAATTGATGAAAAGAGAGCAATTTCTTAGTTTGAAAATAAAGTATGTAACGAAATTGTGCTTAAAAGATTATATGGGAGAGGAAGTTGGGGGTTGTTGAATTCACTTGGTATGTTTATTATAATAAAATCATTATTTTAGTAATTTCTAAAAAATTGTCGAATAACTTTCTAGACTTGATTTATGTGTTTATGAGGAATAAAGACCCCTTGTGAGTAATCTTTAAATCAATAAACTTACTTGAGACAATCTCTCCGCGAGGACACAGATTGAAAGAAATAAGATAAAGACTCCTCAATTGAGTCAACCCCTCCGCGAGGATACGAATTGAGACAAATAAGATAGAGATTATTTAAATCTTAGAAATAGTTCGAAATAATCCTTTCATGAGGATAAGAATCAAAAGACGCAATTTCAAAGGTTTGAAATAACAAAAGACTAAAAATTATTATTACTTATATTTTATGAAATACTTATATTATATTTAGTTTTCTTCTTTGTGGGAAGCACAACTTAATATAACTATAACTATAATATAAAATATCAAGTAACACTAATTTCTAGTACAAGTATTTCAACACGGAATATTTAGCTTTTAAATAAAATCAAGTCTTGAAAGAACTAAAATAAGATTTATATTATAATATTATACCAAGTTTCTTCAATGCTCCCAACACAAAGAGATCACTCCATTATGTAAGTAAAAAAAAGTTAAATTTAAGAAACTAGATATATGGAAAAGACTTGAAGAAATATTTATTACAAGAGACCAACACTTTGTTTTTGATAATTGTTGGATGCTTAATAATCAAAGAAATGCCTCTATTTATAGAAAATTATAATGTTGAACCAACAAATACATTCTTTGAAGTGGTGGTTGTAATCGTCAACTTGTAACTTTTTCTTCAAACCTTCAATTGTTTCATTCCTTCACTTAACGGGTGTAAGTAAGATTTGAATCATCACCCATGATCTTTCCAACTTCTTCCAAAAAGTTCCACGGTTGTGGCTATGAAATTGTGGTTACACCCGTGGAATTCTTTTATTTCTTCAATAATTTATTTCTTCTTTTAGTCTTCTCTTGTACTCTTTTTCCTGTAGAATTCGTCAGAAAATATGCGAGGATATAATATAATTATTCATATTTTATTTAAAAATATAATTTTTATATACTAAATTATATGAATAATTTATATCCATCAAATTCTCCATACTTGAACTTTTACTCATTCTCGAGGAAAAAGAAGATTTTTAAAGATTTTAAAAATTCATGATTTTTTAGGGTAGAAAATTTATGCAGAATAAATTTCTTTCATAATGCTCAATTTAATTAATCTTTCTAAATTCACCAAATATTTACCTTATTCTAAATTTTGCTCTAATCAGAAAGAACTAACTTTCTTCTTCTATTCAATCATTCAGAATTGATAGGTTTATCATTACTTATTCAGTGAGTATCACAATTTTGTCCATAGGCTTGATACTTATGTTTGTCTTCACTAATATAGATTCAACATTATTTTCTGAAATTATTTTAGGACTTTATAGGCTTGTAATGTTGGGCTTCAGGCTGGTAGGATAAGGACATTTTCATAGTGACTTTTCTTTTTTCTGCTTGGGAAAGTTCCTTTCTTTCATTCTCATTCCTTTTTTTTTGGATTTTTTCTCTTTCTTTTTTTTTTTTTGAAAAGACTTGAACTATTTTTTTTATTTTCATTTCTCTTTCTTTTGCCATTTCTCAAAGAAAATTATATTTCAATTTTTTTTTCCATCTATTGAATACTGTCCATTTATAGTTGAAGTGAATATATGTGTATATTTGAACTTACATATATTTTCTAAGAATTAGAGTGTTAGAAAAGAAAAAGATTAGGGCTCAAAATAAAGGTTCTAATATCATTTTTTAAAAATAAGTATCGTCTATTATTTCGCCTTGAGAAACATTAAGACCAAGTTCTAGCCAAATTTGTTGATTTCTCCTATTTAATGATCATAACTCTTCTCAATTCACAAGATCTCTGAGTTGAAGATGCTTGCTTTTTCCTTCACAAAATAAAAAATAAAAAATTATGAAAATCATATGGTGAAAATTTAAAGAAATAATCTTGACCATAATGTAAAAAATTTATTTTGCTAATTTAAAACCTACAATGCAATCATGTTTAAAGAGAAATATATAAAATATTTTTGGCTTTCAAATTTACAACTGCAGAAGAAAGCTTGAAAGAAACTGCAGTCATACACCTTATATCTATTATAGGTGAATATATATATTTATATATAAATTATATTCCTCAGCGTCGATGTGATTGTTGCTTCTATGGAGCTTCAATGTGCCCTTAACTTATCTCCACCTTCGATATGTTGTATTTCAATAGCTCCATAAGAAGTGATATTTGTAACACAATAGGGACCTGTCCATCTAGATTTCAGTTTTTCAGGAAATAATCTAAGTCTGCTATTGTAAAGAAGTACCAAGCCTCCAAACTTAAAACGCTTTGGTCTAATCAAATTGTCATGACATTTTTTTGTTTTTTCTTTAAAAATTTGGGTATTTTCATAGGCTTCTAACCTCAGTTCTTCTAATTCATTGACTCGGAGAAATTTATTTTTTCCAACAGAGGTTAATTCAAAATTCAGTGTTTTCAACGTCCAAAAAACTTTGTGTTCTAATTCAACAGGTAAATGACAAGCTTTTCCAAAGACTAAGTCATATGGAGATGTGCCAATTGGTGTTTTAAAGGCCGTTCGGTATGCCCATAGAGCATCATCTAATTTTAAGACTCAATCTTTTCTTAAAATTCCAACCATCTTTTCTCGTATTCTTTTTATTTCATGATTGGTAACTTCTACTTGTCCTTGAGTTTGAGCATGATATGGTGTTCCTGTTTTATGAGTCACACCATATTTTGATAGCAAATAAAAAAATTATTTATTAATGAAATGAGTCCCTTGATCTCTAATGATGACTCGTGGTGTGCCAAACTAGTAAAAATATTTTTCTGAGAAAATCACACACTGTACGAGCATCATTTTTTTGTGTGGGAATTGCTTCTACCCACCTTGATGCATAATCCACTACCACGGGAATGTATGTATAAGAGTGAGAAGAAGAAAAAAAACCCATAAAATTTATTCCCTAAACATAAAATTTTTTACATACCTGTATTGATTATAATGGCATCTCATCTCTCTTTGTGATACTACCTGTTCTCTGACATTGATCAGACTTTGCGACATATGCTTGAGAGTCCTTAAAAATTATTGTTCAGAAAAATCCAGCTTCCAAAATTTCGAAGAAGGTTCGATTGGCTGCATAATGTCCTCCAATTGCTCCACCATGATAGTGGTAAAGTATGTTGTCCGTATCCTCCTCAGGTACACATCGTCTAATGATAGAATCTGCATAATTTTTAAACAAGTAAGGTTCGTCCCACAAGTAATATTTAGCATCAGATATGAGCTTTTATTTTCTGTTGGTAAGTGAGATCTTGGGGTATCCACTTTCCAGCCAAGTAATTATCAATATCTTCAAACCAGGGTGGCTGAGTTACAACTGAGAAAATGTGTTCATCAGGAAATTCTTCCTTTATTTCTGTAAGTTTCAGAGGGGGTTTCTCTAATTTAAACAAATAATCAGCTACTTGATTTTCTACTCCTTTTTAATCTTTAATTTCAAGTCAAATTCCTGCAGAAGTAAAATCCATCTTAATAATCTAGGTCGAGCGTATTTCTTTGCAAAGAGGTACTTTAAAGTTGAATGGTCAGTGAAAACAATAACCTTGGATCCTATTAAATAAGAACGAAACTTATCACATGCAAATACTACTGCTAATAGTTCTTTTTCTGTTGTTGCATATTTCTGCTGAGCCTCATGCAAAGTCCTACTAGCATAATAAATGGGATAAAAAATTTATCTGGCCTAAAACAACACCTACTGCTTTATCACTAACATCACACATAATCTTGAAAGGCCAATTCCAATCAGGAGAGACAACTATAAAAGCGATTGATAATCTATTCTTGAGTGTTTCAAAGGCCTTTAAACAATCACTTGAAAATTCAAACTTAACATCTTTCATCAGAAGGTTAGTCAAAGGTTTTGAGATTCTAAAAAGTCTATAATGAACCGTCTGTAAAAACCTACATGTACTAGAAAACTTCTAATGCCTCTAATAGTTATGGGAGGGGGTAATCCTGCTATAATATCAATTTTAGACTTATCAACTTCTATCTCTTTAGCAGTGCTTTTACGTCCTAAAACAATTCCTTTTATAACCATAAATTGACATTAAATTGACATTTCTCCCAATTAAGGATCAAGTTTGTCTCCTCACATCTCTTAAGGACTAAGGTCAAGTGATAAAAACAATCTTTAAATGATTTTCCAAAAAGTGTAAAATCATCCATAAAAATCTCTAAAAAAATTTGGTGCTGACATACACCGCTGAAATATGGCAGGTGCATTACACAAACCAAATGACATTCTCCTATAGGCATATGTTCTATGAGGGCATCTGAACGTTGTCTTATCATGATCTCCGGGTGTAATTGGTATTTGGTTATAACCTGAATATCCATCAAGAAAATAATAAAAATCATATCATGCTACCCTTTCTAACATTTGATCAATAAATGATAAAGAAAAATGATCTTTTCTGGTGGCATCATTGAGACGTCTATAATCAATACAAACTCTCCATCCTGTGACCGTTCTAGTAGGTATAAGCTCATTATTTTCATTTTTTATGACTTTCATACCTCCCTTTTTTGGTACTACTTGAACAAGACTTACCTATGGACTATCAAAAATAGGATAGATAATACTTACCGCTAGAAGTTTTATTATCTCTTTTTTAACCACTTCTTGCATTGCAGGATTTAATCTCCTTTGTGGCTAGACTATTGGTTTGTAGTTATCCTCCATGAGAATTTTGTGTGTAAAAATAGCCAGATTAATTCCTTTGATATCTGCCACCGTCCATCCTATGGATCCTCTGTGTGCTCGTAGTACTTAAATCAATTTATGTTCCTATATAGCAGTCAAAGAAGATGAAATAATCACTAAAAATAATTCAGGCTCAAGATAGGCATATTTTAATGGGAAGGGAGTATTTTGAGTTTAAATTTTTGTTAAACTCCTTCTGATTTTGTTTCTTCATCCTTATAATCATTTTTCTCATTTCTAATAGGTGGATTATCATCTTGTAGTGCATCAGAATTGAGCAAACATCTTTCCATGGAATCAAGAGTTAATTTGTTATCTTGAAATTCATCTGCAGATCTTCAATCACATCAATTGAAAAACATGAAGATGAGATCTCATCTCCTGAAAATCTTAACATTTTTTGCATATAAAAATAACACTTTCTTCATCTACTCTCAAAATCAGTTGTCCCTGATGGACATCTATGATTGCTCTTCCCATCGCAAGAAATGATTTACCCAGAATTATTGGTTCATTAGGACATTCCTACATTTCAAGTACTATAAAATCTACACGAAAAATAAATTTATCTACTTTCACAAGAACATTCTGAATTATTCCTTATGTTTTTTAGTACTTTGATCTGCAAACTAAAGTGAAACACCTGTATTTTTTATTTTGCCAAGATCTAATTTTCTAAAAATAGAAAATGACATTAAATTTATTGAAGCTACAGAATCACACAGTGCTTTTTCAAAATATACTCCTCCCAAAGTGCATGGAATCTGAAACTACCTGGATCACCGAGCTTTTGTGGTAGTTTATTTTGACGTGTAGCACTACATTTTTCGGTAAGTACTACCACACAAGCTTCTTTTAGTTTTCTTTTGCTTGGCAATTTTTTTAAAAAAACTTGGCGTATGAAGGCATTGTAAAAGAGCATCAGTGAACCGAATATTTATATGAATTTACTTTATAATAACTAAAAATTTAATAAATTGCTTGTCAAGCTTCTCTCTTTTCATTTTTTGAGGAAAAGGAATTGTCACGGGGGTAGAAGTCATTGCTTTACTATTCTTCTGTTTAATTATTTTTTATTTTTCTTTTGATGATTCTGTGGGTATTTCAGCATCTTTATCTTTACTTACCTGTTGCTTTGACAGATCCTTTTCTTGAATATCTTCATAAGGTTCATCAAGATTCTTACCTGACCGTAAAGAGATGGCTTTAAGGTGCTCTTTCGGATTTTTCTCGGTATTGCTTGGTAAGGAGCCTTGAATCTTTTCTGACACAAGAGTTACCAACTGACTTAATTGAATTTCTAGATTTTTAAAAGCTGTCTTTTGACTCTCAAATTTTTCATTAGTGTCTTTGATGTGCACTAAGAATCTCCACATTAAGAACTTAATAACTCAGAAATTTCTGTCTGATATGTGATGGATTTGAAGCACGAGAATACCACTTTTCTTATGCATAATTGCAGGTACTTTGGGTCACCAATCACCTTTCATTAAGCTGCTTCTCTTTCTAATTCCATTGTAAGATTTTTAGATTCCACACTTCATTATTACTTGATTTAGAGCATATATATTTAGTTATCAAGAACTGTTATTTGATTAATCTCTATTTTTGCCGCAAAAAATTGTGAAAATGATATGAACTTTAGCATTCAAATTAGCCAAATAAAAGATTTTGGTCAGATTGTTGGTGATTTGACTTGTGACTATATAATTCAAAACTAAACAATCAACAATCAAATTTTAAAAAAGATCAATATATTTTAAAACTTGATTCGATATTATATATGTATGAGTACAAATTTTTTTGATGGAATATCTAAGCAATCATATAGTTTTAATTCCACAAATATGAATATGAATAGTGATGTAGGCCACAAATTGCCACTCATTAACCTACAACCCTTTTCACCCTATTTTAATAGATTAGACTACCACACTTCAACAACACTTAATTCTACATCATATTTTTTATGTTATGTGTAATTATTGTTTGAATAATAACTACAATTGTAGTAAAAATGAATTCATGTAAACGATAGCATTCAAATCTTCTGGATAACAAATTTTCGCAAGTTTGCTCTATAACT
Organism: Capsicum pubescens; assembly: GCA_030864215.1. Classification (NCBI taxonomy): domain Eukaryota; kingdom Viridiplantae; phylum Streptophyta; class Magnoliopsida; order Solanales; family Solanaceae; genus Capsicum; species Capsicum pubescens. The sequence goes on along the minus strand of CM061538.1, from coordinate 204,379,409 downwards.
GCTCTATCTTTTCAAGTGCTCAGCTATTTTTTTTTATCAACTGCTCTTTTTTTTTGGATATTACTGTGTAACTTATCACACCAAATTTAGATTCTATGCATTTTGTTATGAACAAAGATAAAAATCTTGCAAGAAAGACTAGAATAATTATACGAAAATAGAAATGTATTAAATATTCCTCTAATAATAATGGTATGATATTTTATCAATATTTATTGATTTATTTAATCTTTTTTGAATAAAGATGTACATTAAATTTTCCTTTTATACATTCAATAGTACAATGATTCTTTTTTGAAGGGACAAATCTTTGCTTATTATCAAAGTCATAAAATAGTGAGATGAAATTCTTTTAACAAGATAATCAACATAATTTTATACATATAAAATTACCGATCGAAATGTATGTTTCAGAGCTAGTTTTATTGGTAAATACAACAATGTCGATAACCTATCCCATAATCTTCTTCTCACTAAACTATTAGGCCTGTATATGCCAATATAAATTTTTGAGCATTTATTAAATGAATTAAATAGGATATCTCCACAATTCTAAGTTACCCACACAAATAGGTGATCATTTAAAACATAGAAAAATTACTGATCAAAATGTCATAAAATTTTAATTGATGTTCATAATTAAAGAAAGTGCTCCATAGTTTTAAATTTCTCCCTATTTTTTAAAGTGAACTACAATTTCATACACCAAATGCAGTTTTAAATCACTTTATATAATCAAATATAACAAACTCGCAAAAAATTATAGAATATGCATATTATGCAGTTCGTTTATATATATTTATTAATTGAAATTAGTCCCTTTATATGCATATTAACATATTTACAAATTTTATTGATTCTAACACTATCAAAGGGAATATTTTAGGAAAAAGGAAAGAAGAAGAACCTTTAAGAGATTTAATAAATCGTTAAAGTTTCTATTCATTCCATATTACTCTACGAAGAGGTTGGATCATTCTTATACATCTCAAGTTCCTCCACAATATCATTACCTATCACAACAAGATGATATGCGATACTCGACATCGACTTCAAGTGCGCAGACCAATCATTTTTTACCAGGTTTAAATAAGGTACCTTTACTGCAATGTTATTATTAATATTAACACTATTGAATATGTAATAGACCTTATTTAAAAGATACAAAAGTTCAAAAAAGGGGTAAAAGAAATAAAAAGTGGGTCAAGCCCATATACCAATTAAAAGAAAAGGACAAGGCTTGGGCTTATGCCATATTTGAAAAATCAAAAATCTATTAAAAGGGAATTAGGGGGAATTGGGGGTTCAACATTCAAAAAAAAAAATTTGGTCTATCTACCAGAGAAGGCGGCACAAATGAAAACAAGAATAATGCATCAACAAGTAATTAAAGAGAATAGAAGAGGAAGGTAAGATTTGTTAACTTAGTCTATAGATTTGATTCATGTATTTTATAGCTTCGAGTTTGGAATTGAGAGGTTTAGAATAAGAGATTAAAAGTGATAGAGAAATCTTCAAATTCTCATGAACGGAGCAAAAATATTAAATGATTGGATTGTAATTTTTATACTTTTGGCTTAATCAAAAAATAGTATATAGACAATAGGGTTATTATGGTTTAAGGTATTGAGATAAATCAACTATAAGTATGTTCTCATGGGTTGAAGCAAATTTGGTATAAATTGACAAATTGAGAGTCAATAATTCTATAGTTGTGTAATTTAAAGTAGTTATGTTTTAGCTAAAAGAATAAATTAACACAAAATTAATATGATGTAATTCGATAGAAGAAAGTCATACCAATTATTTGAAGTGACAAATTAGGTATTCTTATAAGTGTACTGTGAGGAGTAATCTTATCATGATTTGTGTTTCTTAACTTGCATATTTTATACTTAATTTTGATGAAAAAAAATTATTGAATGCTTTGAGATTGATGTGGGGCAAGTCTTTAACTTGATATGATATTGAAATAGTTATTTGAGATAGTATATTGTTATTGTGAAAGTTATTTCATTTACTTGAGACATAAGCATCTTAACATGTGTTTTATGCAAGTTATATGTAATATGATTTAAAATAAACTTAAATGCTATGTACTAACTTAAATACGAGCATCTACTATTTACAAAGAAGGTATAAATGGGAGTAGACCTTGATTTGATTTTTGTAGCTAACGGCGGGTTCGTTAGACCTTGTGCACCTTATATTTACATATTACTATTATAGTCCTCACTAGTGGGAAGGTAGAACTAGCATATTGTTACTGATCTCTTTCGAGTAGGGATCTACTAATATGATATTTGACTCCTTTATGAAGGGTCCACTGTTATTGGCTATTCTTCAAGTAGAATGCCACACTGATTACATGATTCATTCTTTAAAGCCTCCCCAAAGATAAAACTTTATATGATAGTATTGTTTGATATTTTTAAATTGTTAAACTGATTTCTTATTCAATGGTTATTGTTTTCTGAAAGAGCATTATTTCATGACTTTTTTTTATTATCATGCTAGCCTAATTTATGACTTGTCCCCATTAAAATAGTTGTGGTTAAATGTTATTACTCACTGAGCTAGCGTCTTACTCCTCGCTATTAATTTTACAGAGAACGCAGGTGACGTTGGTGAGGATTTCATTAGCTAGGGGATCCGGGTTGGCGTATTCTTGGTGAGCTCCACACTTGTTCGCGTTGGAAGTAATTTATTTATTTGTTATGTTCTTTTTTATTGAAAACTCTTAGAGTCTATCTATAGTCATGTCTTTAGAGTTTTGAGTATTCTTTCGTTATTGTGGACTTGTGAAGTTGTTGATGATTCTGGTGAATTGCGCTGGTATCATTGGTGTGTTGGTTGTGATGTTGGGTTGTCGTACTGTTAAATAAAGATAGAAAATTTTCTTGATAGGCCCCTATACAGGGAAAACTCTGCCCGATTTTCTGTAGAATTTTGATGAGGCTTGCTTTGGAGTCCTAACCTCCTTAGCGCCGGTCACGATCCTATTTTGGATCATGACCAAATAACAAGTTAAAATATTGAATATATTTTTTCTATAACATATGAATAGCAAATGACGATGCCAATTTTGATGGTGATGTACCAGATATGTCTTTACTGAATAAATGTTTCTAGTCATAAAAATATTTAAATTACGATAAATTTATTGTAATAAATAAAAATAAGGTTGAAGTGATTGAATTCTTAACATAATGCTATCTTAAAACAAGTGCAAAATATAATGATATGAGTCAAGATGAAGACGAGTATGAATATTTGTCTTTAATAAAACAAATAAACATTTATTCATATACAATTTCTATTAGTATAAAGTGAAATTTATATAATTCTAATATTATACTTTATAGAGTTTAATGAAGGATATGCAAGTATTGATAATGAAGGTATGCATATTTGTCATTATCTTTTATATGCAATAAATAATCATCGTAAAATTTAACAGTTTAAAATTTCTTAATTTTTTTTTATTATTAATAGATTACTGAGATATAGGAGATCCAACTTATGAATGTGAACATTGTGCTGCTTACTATTGGTACGAAGAAAGAATCAACAAGAAAATAAAATCTAAAAGACCAAAATTCTCTTTTGTTGTCTTCATGAAAAAACAAAATTACCGAAATAAAAAAAATCTCCTTTAATTTAAGACAGTTATTATTTGGATTAGGTAACAATAATTTTTTTAGAAATACTTAAATAATAATAACTATAATATAAGAATATATATTCAATTATGCAATGTTAATTATGCAGGTCCAAAAAGTAAACTGTTCAGAGATAATATTAGAGCTTATAACTCAATGTTCTCATTTACATCAATGGAATAAAAAGTTTATGCTTCTATTAACCAAACAAGAGGATAAAAACATTCAAATTTTCTGGGCAAAAATATCATCAAATTGAAAGTTTGTTTCCCCCCTCCCCTCAAGGATCCACTTCAAAGTTTGCACAATTATATAACTACAATATAGAAAATAAAGTGCAAAATAGAATTCGCACACTGATATTAGTACTGAATTATTTTTTAGTTATTATACGTATGAATAATCTAATAAAATAACTAACGTAAATTAATTTTGTAAAACCCATTCTTATGCAGTCATGGTGAAAACATAAACCAGTTTCATGTTGAAATTGTTCATGATCTGAAGCAAATGCTTGATGAGTAAAATTGTCACGACTCGAACCAGGGCTTAGTCGTGACGGGTATCACAAGTCCGCCAAGGACCGGAGATCACCCCCATTAACCTGGCTAACCAGACCACAATATAAGTAGCAACGCATGAGTTCCGAACCTATAACAAGATAGAGCTGAGTTCCAAACATATACTAAGATAGAGCTGAGTTTCAAAAATATAACTAGATAGATAAATCAACTGAAGAGGGATCTAAGAATCCACAATACCAAATCCATCCACATCCTGTTGTCCACAAAAACCTCTAAGAAAACTAAACATCAACCTAAGTCGAGGCATACCCCCGACCATATCCAAATAGGGAACCAAAAAGGTAGTCTAGACATAAATAAAATAATGCCTTAAAATGACAGGCCTTCCGTAGAATGAAATCTCACCACATCAAGACATACAAGTGGATGAACCAGAATCACCTATCAATGCGTAAGGAAAAAGAAATATCTCCAGATCCTACATCGCGTGGAGATACAATATTCGAGGATGGTTAGCTAGGTAATCACTAACATGTAACTCAGAGAAGGGATAAAGTAATATCATGAGCAAATCAGTCCAAAACCATTCAAAGCCAATGCACACAATCATACACACACACATACATATAATATGTCGGGATAGGGAATAAGGTTTAGCATGAGATTTAAAATATTAACCTGGACTGTGTAGCTTAAACTGTCATCTATACCCACGGGCTATATGGATCCAATATTCCCCTACTAAAAGGTTTCCAGTGCGTGTTAGTCCCACAAACTGGGGTATCAAGGAAGGACGAGGAATCCACGGCCCTTCGCCAATCCAGGAAACAAATATATAAAGTGTGACACAAGCAAACAGTCATCAAAACCAATCCTCACGCGCTGATAAATGTAGGTTTCCGATATCAGTCTCTCAGAACCTCCACTTTCACGGCTCAGCTACACAACCCCTTTTTAATTCCAATTAAAACATTTACACATTCTCATTCTATTAAACCATGATTATCCATAAGGCACATACCATTGGTATCGTCATACCAATACGCTTGCAAGCTATTATCAACATGTCATTCCAATTATCATCACTTGGGGAAATCCACGACCACACAAACTCCAATCATTTATCCACATGGGGGAATCTACGACCCTAAGGTTCAATTATTCATTAGATTAGGGGAATCCATGACCCCCAAGGTTCAATTTGAATCCGTTATGTTTCAACTAACCTTCTATAACATGCAATAGTTCCAAAAGTAGTTTCAACATGCATATACTCATGTTTCAAAGCCAATTTCATAAGGTTGGTTGAGGTTATCACCAATTTCAATTATCAAAATCCATAAAGTTGGGGAAATCCACAACCCCCGTAAGTTTATCAAATCAATTTGGGGGGATTCATGACCTTGATTCCAATTCCCTTACCAATGCACCCAATTTATTCAAAAACCATCAATTCATAACATGAATAATTCGAAAAGTCATGGGAAAAATAATTCCATTAATAACATTCAAAGAATCTCAACCCAATTTCCAAAACCATCAATTAATCACATGAATATCAATTCTAAAACATTCTCTTAAGCAAAACAAGTTTAGGGAAAGAGATACATACCAGAGATATCAAGAGTTATGGCGAAGAAACCAATCTTAGAGCCCTAGATGATCAACCTTAAAAAACCCTAGTTGTTCTTTATTTGGGGTAGTTGAGAGAGTAGAGAGTAGTTTATGATTGTGAAAGTGATGAAAATAACCCTTTTTGGGGTGTTTTATGGTCGTGGGTTTTAATTGGGGAATGAAGGAAATAACCAAGGTACGCCCAATCATTATTAGTCACGTCACGAGGATGACTGAGTACGAGTCATTTCTTGGACTCGAAGTCTATCAGATCACCCTCACTAGTTTGGTCATGAGTCACACTCTACGACTTGTGACCAGACCTTATGACTCGTAGATTGCCTATGACTTGTATACCATGACTCGTACTGAGTCATTCTAAATCGTTTGGTACCTATCATGAACATGATAGAAACTTAGATAACCTACACTGGTTTAGATGCAAATGACACTATATGACTCGTATAGAGTCTCCACGACTCGTTACCAAAGCTTACCCTGGACAGTAAGCCCAAAACCTAGAAATTTTCAGGGATCAATACCTGGGGTGTTACATTCTCCCCCAGGATCATTCGTCCCCAAATGATGAGTCAAGACATTCTTTAGAACAATTATAAAATAGGAACACAACCACAATTTCTTTAACAAAGTTAGAAAAAAAAAGAGTAGGAAAACGCATACCTTAAGACGATTATCCAACCAGGGAACAAGAATGGATATTTGGACTTTATGTCCTCTTCAGCATCCCAAGTAGCTTCTTCCATTTTTTGGTTCCTCCAAAGGAGTTTCACCAAAGCCACATCCTTAGTCCTTAACCTACAAACTTGCCTATCTAAAATCTCAACTGGAATTTCCTCATAAGATAAGAAATCCAAAATACCAACACTCTCAATAGGCACAACTAAAGAAGGATTGACCACATACTTCTTCAACATCGATACATGAAAAACTAGATAAACAGAGCCTAAACTTGCAGGAAATTCCAACTCGTAAGCAACATTGCCCACTCTCCTCACAATCAATTATGGGCCCACATAATGAGGATTGGGCTTTCCCTTCTTCCCAAATCTCATCACTCTCTTCATGGGAGACACCTTCAAGAACACTCAATCGCCAACATCAAACTCCAACTCTCTTTGCCTCACATTCAAATATGACTTTTGGCGACTCTGAGCGGTCTTAAGCCTATCCCTAATCATCTTTACCTTCTCATAGCCTGATGAACCAAATTAGGACCAAATAACCTAATCTCCCTAACTTGAACCATCCAATAAGATATCCACACCTCCTACCATAAAGAGCTTCAAAATGAGCCATCCCAATACTAGAGTGATAACTACAGTTATACGCAAACTCGATAAGAGACAAATGATCAACCCAACTACCTCCAAAATCATACATAGGAACTTAGAATATCTTCCAAAGTCTGAATAGTCCTTTCCACTTATCTATCCATCTGAGGGTGGAAAGTGGTGCTAAGGTTCACTTTAGCCCCCAACCTCTCTAAAATAAACACCATAAGTGAGATGAAAATTGTGTATCTTTGTCTGAAATAATAGAAACTAGAGCACCATGCAATCTAACTATCTCCTCACTGAACAACTTAGCATAATCCTTTCCAGAGTAAGTAGTCCTCATAAGCAAAAAGTGAGCAGACTTAGTCATCCTATCCACGATGACCCAAATTGAATCATGCAAATTTGGAGACCACGTAAGACTAGTAGTAAAATCCATGTTAATCATCTCCTATTTCCATGTGGGAAACTCAATCTCCTGAGATATACTACCAAGCCTAAAGTGCTCAACCTTCACTTACTGACAAACCATGCACATAGCCACAAATTAGCCATTGGACATATCTCTCTTCATGTTGTTCCACCAATAAATCTCCTTTAAGTTATGGTGCATCTTCATTGAACCCGGATGAACTATATACCTCAACTCATGAGCTTTAGACAAAATCCTTTATCGCAGCCCATCAACTTCCGAAACACATAATTTACCTTGGTACATCTGGGTACCATCACCACCAATATCAAAAGCCATAACCTTATGCTAGCCCACATCATCCTTAATCTACATCAGGATAAGATTCAAACCTGTTTCTCCTTCACTTCATCACCAAGAGATGACTTCACCACCTCTTGAATAATCATACCTCCATCCTCAGAGTCTAACAAATGTACTCCCAAATTAGCCAATTGGTGAATATCCTTCCCCTATCCCCATTTTTTTTGTCCACATGGACAATATTCTAAGAGTATCAACAACCACATTAACCTTTCCTGGGTGGTAGTGCAGACTTATGTCATAGTCCTTGAGCAACTCAAGCCATATCTTTTGCCTGAGATTCAACTCCTTCTACGTGCACATATATTGCAAGCCTTTATAGTCTGAATAGATATCAACATGCACTCCATACAAGTAGTGATCCAATTTTTCAAAGAAAACACCACAACTGTTAGCTCTAAGTCATGAGTCAAATAATTATTTTCATGGACCTTCAACTGCCTAGAAGCATAAGCGACAACCTTACCATGTTGCATCAAAATACAACTTAGTCCCATACGAGATGCATCATGATAAATAACAAAACCATCAGTTCCCTCGAGTAGGGTCAAGCTTAGGGCAGGAGTCAGCTTATCTTTCGACTTCTCAAAACTATCCTCACAAGCATCGAACCACAAAAACTTTACCTTTTTCTAAGTCAACCTAGTCATCGGAGCAACAATAGAAGAGAAGCTCTCCACAAATCTCCTATAATACCCTGCTAATCCTAAGAAACTTCGAATGTCAGTTAGAGTCATGGGTCTAGGCCAATTCTTAACCGCATCAACCTTCTGTGGATCCACCTTGATCTCCTTACCAGAAATAACATGACCAAGAAAGGTCACAATATTTAACCAAAACCCACAATTCAAAAACTTGGCATACAATCGCTGATCCTTAAGAGTTTGCAACACTACTTGGAGGATATTAGCATGAACCTCCTCAATCTTAGAATACACCAAAATGTCATCAATAAACACAATGACAAAAAAAATTGCCTGAATACCCAATTCATAAGATTTATAAACCCAGCCGGTGAATTAGTCAACCCGAACGACATTACCAAAAACTCATAATGACCATATCGAATTTGGAAGTTAGTCTTAGGGATATCCACCTCCCTAATCTTCAACAGATGATAACCCGATCGAAGATTAATATTAGAGAAATATCTAGTAGCCTAAAGCTGGTCAAAAAGATCATCGATCCTAGGAAAAGAGTACTTATTCTTCACTGTCACCTTATTTAGTTGTCGATTTCTATGCATATCTGAAGGGAACCATCCTTCTTACACACGAAGAGCGCAAGAGCACCCCACGGAGAAATACTAGGATGGATAAAAGCCTTTTCAAGAAGATCCTTCAATTACTTTTTAAGTTCTTTCAACTCGATTGGAGCCATTCTATTCGGAGGGATAGAGATAAGATGGGTGCCCGCTAGAAGATTAATCCCAAAGCCTACTTCCCTATCGAGGGAAACACCAGGAAGATCATCAAGGAACACCTCAGGAAACTCATTAACAATAGGGAAAGATTGTAAAAAGGGAACCCTAGAACTAAAATCTTTAATCCCCTTTGGTTCTAAGGAACTTCCCTCCTAATTCTATTACCGTTGATTAGGAAATTTGATGCTGACCTTACGAGTTCGATAATATAGAGAAGCATGGCACGAATAGAGCCAATCCAACCCTAAGATTACATCAAAATCCACCATGACCAACTCTATCAAATCCACTAAGTTTTCTTTATGTAAGATGAACACCACACAACCCCTATAGACATTTCTAGCCTAATAGAATCACTCACTAGGGTAGACACAGAGAAGGGATCAGAAATCTACTCAGGACCAAAACCAAAATGAATATCCATATAAGGGGTAACATAAGAAAGGGTAGAACCCGAATCAAGCAAATAATATACATCACGAGAGAAAAGTTTCAACTTACCAGTGACAATATCAGGAGATGCTCAGATTACTGAAAGATGGAAAGAGCATAAAGACGATTTTGACCAGTAACCTTATTAGAAATAACACCTTTTAGTGCAAGAGTGGATGAAGTAGCAACCGAAACCTTACTATCTCTAGAGGAAACCTTAGATGGATAGTTTCACTATAGATACCCCAACTTACCACAATTCTAATATCAATTTCTCCCCTCATCATACAAGCCATGATGCATCTTGCCACAAAATTTGCAAGGAGGATATTATGGAGCTGACTGAGCTCTACTAGCCTGAGGTAGGGCACCCTGGGTCTTAAACCCATTATTAGCCTAAAAGCAATGATCACCAGATCGTTTAGGATATGGAGCACTAGCCGTAGAATATGAACTCGGGTTTTCCCAAGTCCTTTTCTTGCCCCACTACCTACCATCTTTACTACTATTTTGTTGGTCTCTACCCTGCTCTAATACCTAGACTTTTTATTCTGTCTTTCCCCATCTCTATCTGTTTCTTTTTTTTATCTTTAACCTGCTACATATACACCACCAGCCTAGAGATACCCATGTCATTATTCAACATCACCGTCTTGCACTTTAGTACCAATTCCCCAGACAAACCCAAAGCAAAGTTCCTCCTTATCGTCCTCATACTAGACACAATCTCTGAAGCATAACGAGACAACTGATAGAACTTCAAGGCATATTCCTTCATACTCATCCTACCTTACCTAAAGTTCACAAACTCTCCGGCCCTAGCCTCCCTCAACTCCTGAGGAAAGAATGATTAAGGAAAGCACCAAAAAATTCTTCCTACATAAACTGCTCAGTATTATCACCGCTCGACTGCTCCCACTCCTCATACCACTGATATGCCACATCCTTAAACTGATATGCGATAATCTCTACATCCTCCACATTAGTAGCATGCATTACCTTGAAGATCTTCTTTATTTCATCAACAAACCCTTGAGGATCCTTCTCAACCTTAGGCCAGTAAAGGTCAGAGGATTCAACCTCATAAACTAGCAAACTCCAGTGACCTCAAAAAATGGAGAAACAGAACCAAAATAGTCAAAATGATGAGATTAAAAAGTCACCAACTAAGTCAGCGGATAGATAGATCGACAAAACTTGGCATTAGAAATGTCTTCTTTGGGTAGTGGGGCATAAACATCATCAGCCCGAGGAGCCCGAAGAGGACTGGGTAGGAACTATTAGAAGTCCACGTGGTTAGTCAATACCAGGGACCCTAGACCGAGTTTTTACTCCATAAGTAGAATAAGTTCTATCCACATTATCCTCAGGTGGGATAGAGGATTTTCCATGAGCATCAGATCTTTGGGGAACATGATCTGAAATCTAAACAAATGGAATTGAAGAGATTTCAATGCCCTAGGTTCTATAGCCCAAAAATAGAACATAAGAAAGAAAAACATTCCTAAATGCCTTATAGCCTCTCCTTTATAAGTGTGGTGAGATACAAAACCATAAAATAGACTCTACTTGACACGACTTTGTGGATACCCAATGACTATGAAACCTGGCTCTGATACCAAGCTTGTCACGACCCGAACCAAGGCCTAGTCATGATGGGTATCACAAGTCCACCAAGGACCAAAGACCACCTCTATTAACCTAGAAAACCAAAATACAATATAAATAATAGTGGATGAGTTACGAACATATACAAGATAGAGCTGAGTTTCGAACATACAATAAGATAGAGTTGTGTTCTGAACATATAGCAAGATAGATAAATCAACTGAAGAGGGATCTAAGAATCCATAATACCAAATCCACCCACATCCTATTATCCATAAAAACCTCTAAGAAAACCAACATCAACCTAAGTTGGGACATGCTCTCGACCATAGACAAAAAAGGAACCAAAAAGGTAGTCTAGACATAAATAAAAGAATGCCTTAAAATGATGGGACTTTCAGAGAATGGAATCTCACCACTTCAAGACAGACCAATGGATGAAACAAAATCACCTATCACTGTGCAAGAAAATAGAAATATCTTCAAACCCTGCATTACGTGGGATCTATGTCCGGGGATAGTTAGCGGGGTGAGCGTTATCATGTAACTCAAGGAAAAAATAAAGTAATGCCATGATCAAATTAGTACAAAACCATTCAAAGCCAATTCAAACAATCATATACATACATATTCATATATATAATATGCTGGGATAGGGAACAAGGTTTAACATAAGAGTTAAAACATTAACCTAGATTGTGTAGCTCATATCGTCATCTATACCCATGGACTATATGGGTCCATCTCTCTCCTTATTGAAAGGGTTCCACTGCGTGTTAGCTGCACGGAACTGGGTATCAAGGAAGGTCAGGTAATCTACGACCCTTTGACAATCCAGAATACAAATATATAAAGTGTGACAGAAGCATACAGTCATCAAGACACACCCTCATACCGACAAGTGTGGGTTTCTAGTATTAGACCCTCGGGACCTCCACTTTCATGTCTTAGCTTCACAATCCCCTTTTAAGCCCAATTAAAAAAATTTACACATTCCCGTTCATTGAACCATGATCATCCAGTAAGTCACATACCGTTGGTAGCGTTATACCACTATGCTTGCAACCTATTATTAACATGTCATTCTAATTATCATCACTTGAGGGAATCTATGGCCCCACAAGCTCCAATTATTCATCCACATGGAGGAATCCACGACCCCCAAGGTTTAATTATTCATTATCTTGGGGAAATCCACGACCCCCAAGATTCAATTTAAATCTATTATATTTTACTAACCTTTTATAACATGCAAGAGTTCCAAAAGTAGTTTCAATATGTATATACTCGTGTTTCAAAGCCAATTTTATAAGATGGGTTAAGGTTATCACCAATTTCAATTACTAAAATCCATAAAGTTGGGGGAATCCATAGCCCCCATAAGTTTATCAAATCAATTTAGGGAAATCCATGACCTCCATTCCAATTTCCATACCCATTCACCCAATTTATTCAAAAATCATCAATTCAAAACATGAATGATTCACAAAATCCATGGGAAAAGCAATTCCATCAATAACATTCAAAGGACCTCAACCCAATTTCCAAAACTATCAATTAATTACATGAATAAAAATTCTAAACACATGCTTTTAAATAAAATAAGTTTAGGGGAAGAGATACATGTCTGAGATATCAAGAGCTATAAAGAAGAAACCAATCTTAGAGCCCTAGATGATCAACCTTGAGAAACCCTAGTTGTTCTTGACTTGGAGAATTTGAGAAAGTAGTGAGTAGTTTATAATTGTCAAAGTGATTAAAATAATCCGCTTTGAGTGTTTTATGGCATGGGTCTGAATTGGAGAATGAGGTAAGTGACCAAGGTACCCTCAATCAAAATACAGGAAAAATTGCCTAGTCGTTATGGGTCACATCACAACCCGTAACGACTAAGTACGAGTTATTTCCTGGACTCATAGTCTAGGCAGTGACTTAGGGTACCCTTACTGGTTTAGTCACAAGTCGCACCCTACAACTCATGAGCAGACCTTATAACACGTAGAGTCCTAGTCATCGTCACAATAGTAGCTTTGGGCACTTATAATGGATTACCTATGACTTGCACACCACAACTCGTAGTGAGTCATTACGACTCGTTAGGTATCAATCATCATCAGTACAAAAACTTAGGGAACCTACATTGGATTGACTACGGATGACACTATATGACTCGTATAGAGTCTTCACGACTCGTTACCAAAGTCGTACCCAAGGCAGTAAACCCAAAACCTAAAAATTTTTAAGGATCAAAACCTGGGGTGTTACAAAAATGCCTTGATAAAATCATTTAGAGTGGTAAGATATATATTTCAAGAAGATACTCACTCCAATGTTAGACTCAAATTGATATGAAAGTAAAATTATGATGGAATAAGATACAATTTTCTAACAATTTTAGAGGTTGCAGTTCTGATGGTTGGGGATTTTGAAATATCGAGATATGATAGAGACATTGTTCTTGAAACTCAAACTGGACAGCTCCAATGAATAAATGAGATGAATGTTGCATTACTTTTTCCATATTGTGAAGATGGATATAGGGAGGACATTATTTAAATGAAAAAGATGAACCAAGTTGAGGAAGAAAATTTGTTAGCATGCATGAATTTTTTGCATATAAAATTCAAGAGAGAAATGATGAAGTACCAACAATAGTAAACACAAAATGATTGCTTCAATAACTCTTGGTAGATGTGTTTACAATGATTGAATCATCCTGGTTGTAGTATATTAAAACTCCTAAAAAATAATTATGTGTTGCAATGTTTAAAGGATTAGAAAATGCATTTTTATGTGGAGAGATAAATCCTTCTTCTCATGATAAAAAGATATTTTTACTATAAAGCTTCATGGGAGGTGCAAGATATATGATTCAAAATTATCAAAATGTTATGGAAATCTACAAATGGGCTGAATATCCAAATCCTTTCACCACATTTACTTGCAATCTAAAGCGGCCAGAGACTATCAAATTCTTATAGAGTAGAAGCTAACAAGCAGAAGATCGCCCAAACATTTTATCTAGGGTGTTCAAAATCAAATTTGATCATTTAATAAAGGATTTTAAGAGAAGCAAATATTTGGAGCAGTTAAATTAGGTATACAATACATTTTTTTCATGATAAATTACTATTACAATTATATTTTTTAATAGAAGCACATGTATTTATCATGTTGACAAATTATTTATACAATTTTATATTTAAATTTGACCGAACTCTTAACATGTTCGATTAATATCTATTTACAAGTTTTTTTAACTAAGAAAGTAGATTTTTACTGTTCATATTTCCTGAAACTTAATTACCCTTGTATCTCTTATTCTAAATATATGTGTTGTTGTGTTCAAAAATCTTAAATATAATATATTAAATTTTTTGCAGTGATGTATACAATTGAATTCTAAAAGTGAGGATTACATTATGCGCATATATTATTGTTTCTTCATAATAAATGCTCAACTATCAGAGGCATAAATCAAAATAAATTCAGCAAAAATATCGAATGAAATGGTTGATCCTGATTATCATAAGGCTGTGAAAAAATTTATGATGCATGATCCGTGCAATATTTCTATAATTCATTTTCTTGCATGCAGAATGATTGATGTTCAAAATATTTTTCAAATAAGTTTGTAGTAAACACTACAATTGATGAAGATGGATATCCAATTTATAAAAGAAGAGAGAATAAAAGAACTATCGAGAAAGAGGATAGTCATTTGGATAACAAGTATGTGGTTCCATACAATAGATATTTACTACTAAAGTATGGTGATCATATTAATGTTGAATGATGCAATCAAGGAAAACCGATAAAATACTTATTTAAGTACAAAAATATCACGATCTAAACTATTGGACCGTGCGGGCACCTACTCTATTCTAAGTAGCTAGGAGAATGTCACGACCCAAAGTACTAGACCATTCTTCACTTTCCCAAGACTTGGCCAGATATGTACAAAAGCTATCTACTACAACATGAACTGACAATAAAATAATAATACAAAGACTCTAACATCTTCCAGGATGAAAGTGTAGAAGTTAATGCTGAATATCGTCATCCATCTAGTAACAACAAGATAACCTTCATCCAGTCTACACCCCAAAAAGAAATGCAGAAGAGTAGGGTCAGTACAACCATACGTACTATTAGGCATCATAGGCCGCAGGTCATGACTATTTGGGCAAAAATAAGTCCCATAGAATGTGTGTATATATTTGTGTTGATTCTGTGGATGTTTATAGTATGGTTGATATTCTTGATAGTTATGTGGCTTGTTTGTGAGCACTGTTTGACCTGTTATTGCTGTATTGTTGATTCATTGAGTATTTGTTACTTACAGAAAGATTGTTAGTAGCAATGTGGCCGACGCTAAAGATTGCTAATGAGACTTGAGTTCTCTGGTGTATCTTATTAAGATGTGAGTTGACTTGTATTCCCTACTTGATTGTACCCATGAGATTGATTGTGTGATATGTATTTGAAAAAGTGAAACTTTGTACTTACTTATATGTTGGTTGACTTGCTTCATTTATACATGTTTTAACCATAGTTTACCAGAATGGCTAGTTATCATTCTTTAATATTATAAGAGAGCAGTTGGTTGTTAGCTCAAGAGTTTAGTGTGGTTTGTCTATCATTACAAGTTTGTTCCTGTGAATATGAGTAATGAAAAAGATAAGGTGAATAATGAGGAATAGTGATGTATTAGCATTGAATTGTGGTTGATGGTGTGAATTAATGAGGCTAGAGTATGTTAGTAGTGAATATAATATTGATGGAGTTGGAAGAGTAGTTGGATGATGTAAGTTATATAGGTAAAGTATTAATGTTATTAAAACCTTAGTTGAATTATATTTCATTCAAGATATCATAATTTATTTTCCTTAATTTTATTTTATGATTATATGGACTAACACGGTCGGCCTATGATGCCTACCAATACATGTGGTTGTACTGACCCTACTCTTCTACATTCCTTCTTGGGGTGTAGACTGGATGCAGGTTAGTTTGCAGTTACTAGATGGATGACGATATTCAACACTAACTTCTGCACTTTCATCCTGGCAGATGTTAGAGTCCTTGTATTATTATTTTATTGTTAGTTTATGCTGCAGTAGATAGCTCTTGTACATGTACGGCCAAGTCCTGGGATAGTGAAGGACAATTGTAAGAAGTTTTTGAAATAGTTTACTTATTAATATTTAATTTACGTTATTATATTTAATCTAGTATTTTTTTTTAAATAAAAATCTTCCGCATATTTTTAGTTGGGTAGTAAGGGTTCTCCTAGATACTTAGAACAACGTAGGTGCCCACACAGTCCATTAGTTTGGGTCGTGGAAAAAAATAAAGAAAGTGATCGTGTATCTATAGTTTTTTCACAAAGTGCGCATGAGAAAAATTCAACAAATATTGATCTAATCAATATGTATTATGATTGTCAATATATTTCTCCTTGTAAAAAAGTTTGGAAGATTTTTAAATTTTCAATTATCATAGAAAACCTCTAGTAGAAAGGCCTTTCATTTCATCTACCAAATGAACAATCAGTTATATTCTCTGAGAATGATCCAATTGATTATGTTGTTAATAAATCAAGTGTAAGAAAATCATAATTTTTAAATTGGTTTGAGATAAATATGTCTAATAAAGAAGCAAGATAATTAAATTATACAGAACTTCCTCTGAAATTTATTTGGAATAAAATTTCAAAAGAGTAAAATGAAATACATAATTCTGATTTTTATACTGTTATATTTTTTTTGTTCCACCTGAAAGTGGAGAGATATATTACCTTAGAATGTTATTGAATATCAAAAAAGCTTTGAAATTTTATGAGGATCTTCGCACGATCAACAATCAAGTTCGTCTAACTTTTAGAGATGTATGTTACACATTTGGTTTATTAGATGAAGACAAAGAATATGTGAATCCCATAAAGGACACAAGTAACTGAGGAATGTCATTTTATCTTAGACAGTTATTTATTATGTTATTATTATCAAATTCAATATCTCAACCTGAATTTATTTGGAAGAAAATATGAATTTTACTATTGGATGTTAGTCTACATGAAGTAAGAAAAAAATTAGATATTCCAAACAAACATATCGTTCATTTGTTATATATTTTAATATTATAAATTATTTTATTTTTATAAACTATTATACATATTGATGTTTAAGATATAAACCTTTTATGATAAACTATTTGCATTTTCTAACTATCATAAGACATAACTATTAACACAGACCTGAAACATAACAGTATCAATAACTTACTTTAATGTTACTAACGTATTGATGTTATAAGTACCTTCTGATAGTTAGATTTCTCTATATTTTAGAAAAGCTAATTTATGACTAATTGTTTGTTTTATAGTAGCAGAGCTAACAAATGATGAACTAAAGAATCGACCTTTGCAAAAATTAAAAAATTTATTAAAACATTGTGGAAGAATCTTTTAAGATTTTTCAACAATGTCAACACCGATTTATAATGCTGAACAAAGTAACATTACTAATAGACTCATCCCAGATAAACTGCATTTTAATAAAGGCTCTTTGTCTGAGAAATATGAAGAACTATTAAATAAATTAACATTGGAGCAAAGATTAGTTTATGACAGAATAATAACAGCAGTGAAACAAAACAATAGAGGATTTTTGTATATGATCATGGAGGAACTAAGAAGACTTTTATTTGGAGAACTTTATATTCGTCTATAAAATCTAAAGAAAAAATTATCTTAATTTGTATGTAACGACATTGCATCACTTTTATTATCCGTAGGTCAAACAATTCATTCAAAATTTATGATTCCACTCAATGCTACTGAAATTCAATATGTAATATAAAACAGGATAGTCCTCTTGCAAGTTTGATTGTGAAGACAAACTTAATTATTTGAAATGAGACACCAATGCTATTATTTTGAAGTCCATGACAAAACTCTTAGAGATATTCTTATATTTGAAGATGCATCTAATTTTGATAATGCATTTGGAGATAAAATAGTTATTCTTGGTGGTAACACTAAATAAATTTTATCAGTCATTTCAAAAGATAACAGACAAGATATTGTTAATTCTACCCTTAATTCTTCATATTTACGGGCTGAATGTCAATTACTAAAGTTAACAAAAATATGAGATTAGAAGATAATCAAGTGAGACCACATTTGAATGATCTAAGAAAATTTATTGATTGGGTTTTAGAAATTGGAGATGGTATAATTTATAATTTCATTGATGGAATTGAAAAAGTTCACATTCCTGATGATTTTCTTATAATTAATTTAGACAATTCAATTTCTATCATTGTAAGAAATACATATTCAGATTTTTTTCTCACTATAGTGATATAACATACCTAGAAAATAAATAAATTCTTTCTTTCACTCTTGACATGGTAGAATCAATCAATGAATACATGCTTTCACTTAATCAAAGTGAAGGAACCACAATTTTCAATTTCGACACAATTTGTATGTCGAAAGACACATTTATAAATTTGAATCAGGTACACACACCTGAATTCCTAAACACTATAAAGTGCTTTGGAATACAAATCATACTATCACTTTGAAAGTTGATGTACCAATGATGTTATTGAGAAATACATATCAATCTTCAAGGTTATGTAATGGAGCAAGGTTAATCATCATTAGAATAGAAAGTTAAATTATCGAAGCAAAAATTTTATCAAAAAATATGTCAGGACATAAAGTGTTCATGTCAAGAATGACATTGACTCCATCTGATGTAAGAATACCTTTTAAGTTCCAACAAAGACAATTTTCAATAATTGTATCATTTTTCATGACTATCAATAAAAGTCAAGGACAATCTTTATCTCATGTTGTGTAATATTTGATGAAATCAATGTTCACACATGATTAGTGTAAGACCCTGCAGAATTTTGACAATTTTTATTTTGATCCTCCCGCGTGCGTAATATTAATTTTTGACTTGAACTATATTAAAGGAAGTTAATATGGTGTTTTGGGAAAGTTTTAAAATTTTTGGAGGAGGTTTGATACTATTTTGGGCTCCGAGGCAGTAAGCCTTCGTGATAGTGGCGTTTCACACCACTTAGCCTCCTTGATAAGGGCGTGGCATGGAGGCTAAGCTCCGTGATAGCAGTGTGATATACTGCTATGTATTTTTCATCCAATTTTTATTTTTTTACTTGGGGTGAGGGGCTTTTGGTCCTTTTACTCCTTACACGACTTTATTACATCAAATAAACCTCTTTCCTTTAGTTTTCAATGGTCAAACACTACTATTCTTTTCTTTAACTCCCAACCCAAGAAAGCTCAAGGGTTTTACAGAAATTTCATCATTCAAGCTCCAAGATTCAATTTTTTTTCAAATTCTTTGGTATTTTATTTCTAATCTTTAACTTAAATTTTACATTGTGGCACTTATTTAATCATTATTCATGTCATTTTAATTCATATGTTAGAATTTGGGTTAAGGTATTTTGATGGTTATTACTTGAATTATTTTTCTCATGATTTAAAGGTGTTGTTTATGCTTTAATTGATGGTTTTTGGGATTGAATGGGTTCATTGTTATGAGGATTGTAATAGGAAACATGGGTTTTACCAATTTGATGAATTTTTGTCTTTGTAATGCATTAACCTCAACCCACCTTTATAACTTAGGTTTAGAATATAAAATTTGCATGATTAACTTGCTTTTGGAATATTGCATTGCATTAAAGGATAATGGATGATAAAAATAGTTTTGGAATGTCCTTGGTGGCAATGATTTGGATTTTAAATAGAACTTGAGAGTCTAAAGGTTAAATGGACTAGTTTGACATAATTGAATTAGTTTGCAAGCGTATTGGTATGATGATACCATGTTGAAAATTTCTTGATAAAAAATCATTGATTAATGGTTGGATTTATGTCTAAACTATTTTAATTTGGGCTTAAAAGGAATTGTGTAGCTCACCGTGAAGGTGTGCTCTTGGGGGAACAAATACTGAAAATCACGTTTGCCGGCATAGGGTCTATATGACCATGTGTCTAGATACACACTACATTTTGATGTCTATTGGGTTCCTTTAGGACGAAGCGAGCTACACATTTCAGGCTAATGATTTAAACTCTCATGTATATGACCCTTATACCTATCCCAACATCCAATTTATGTAAATATAAATATTGTGCCTATGGTTTTGACAGGTTTTTGGTAATGACATTATTTTATCCCTTTCTCCTGAGTTACATGCTAGTGCTTTCCCCACAGACAGTCCCTAGATGCTATATTATTTCATGATGCAGGGTCCAATTATTTTTGTGTTGATCCCGTAAAACGTTAGGGGATTTGGTACTCCTGTGAATTTATTGTGAAGTGGTGAGTCTCCATCCTTCGGAAGGCCCAATCACTTCACTTATTTCATTTATCTTTTAGTATTTCTAGTTGGACTCTTTCATCATTGTCGAGGGAATGTCCCGACTTAGTTTGATATTCTGGTTTTAGAAGCCTTTGTGGAAAAGTGTTGTTTGTTTGCTTTGATTCTTAGAATTTACATTTGACTATCTATCCTTCTTATTACTAGTTGGTTAGCTTTCATTATATTCTTTTATTGTGCTCTGGAGGTTAGGACAAGGGGGTGGCCCACGGTGGGCTTGAGATACCCATAACGACTACGCCCTGGTTTGGGTTGTGACAAGCTCGGTATCAGAGCACAGTTCAGGATCACTAGGTGTCTACAAAGTAGTGTCGAGTACAGTCCCTTTTATGAGTGTGTAATGTGCCACGCTTATAAGAGGGAGGCTATGAGCCATTTAGGAATATTTTTCTTTCTTGTGCTCTACTTCGGGTTGTAGAGTCTAGTTATCTTGAAACTTCTCTAACTCCTTTCTTACTCACATTTTAGATCATGACTTCCCTATAATCTGGCGGTTGTAGAAACTCTGTTGGAACCTTTTTCCCACCTGAGGAAGATATGGATGGAACTTACCCTGTATATAGAGTGCACACCCACTCAAGGGTCCCTGCTCCTGACTGTACTACTCTACATGGGATTCTACCGGTCCCTACTAGTCCTTCTCAGGCTTCCTGGGATGGTGATACTCATGCCCATACACCCCAGGAATATATATATATTATAAGGAGTTTTGTCAGTCTATTCATATACATGCTTAGTTGGCGGTATCACATTCTCATCGACCTAATCATGTTGGTCCTGTTGTTAGTTCATCTAAGGTCACACAGGTTGGCCAGTGTATGAAGTTGAATCCCCCAGCCTTTAAAGTCTCTAAGGTTGAGGAGGATCCTCAGGGGTTTATTGATGAGATGGAGAAAATCTTTAGGGTGATGCATGCTACTGATACAGAGTGTGTAGAGTTTATTACCTATCAATTAAAAGATGTGGCTTACTAATGGTACAAGGAGTGGGAAGCGATAAGGGGTGATGATGTTAAACCAACAGTGTGGAATTAGTTTTCAGGTGTCTTTTTGGATCACTTCTTTCCTTAGGAGATGAGAGAGGCTAAGGCCGAAGAATTTATGAACTTAAAATAGGGTAATATGAGTGTTAAGGAGTATGCACTGAAGTTCCAGCATCTTTCCTGTTATGCTCCAAAGTAAGTATCTAATATGAGATCTAGAATAAAGAAGTTCATTTTTTATTTGTCTCGTGATTTGGTGTTGGAGTGTAAAGTTGCAACATTGAAAAATGATATGGATATCTCTAGGCTAGTGGTTTCTATGTAGCAGGTGGAGGATGAGATAAAGAAGTATGTATATTTGAGAGAGAGGTAGAGTAATAAGTTTAGATATATAGAACAGAGAGCAGGTCAGCAGAATAGTTGAAGAGATGATGGATAGTGGACTAAAAAGAAGATTTGGGGAAGTTGTTATTCGTCAGCTAGCACTCCTTATCCTAAAACTTTGAGTGATCATTATTTTCACCAGGGCAGTGATCCTAAGGCATAGGGTGCCCAGTCTCAAGCTAGTGGAGCTTAGTCAATCTCACTTTTCCCTCCTTGCCATTTTTTGTGGCAACTTTACCATAGCTATTATGAGGAGGGGCGTAATTTGTGTTTCAATTATGGTCAGCCTAGTCATATGCAGTGAAACTTACTTATAGAAGCTAATAAGATCCCAGTCACCACTTCCTTGGATTTTGCACCTAAGGGTGACACTTCAAGTACCGACAATGGATGGAATTGACTCTATGCACTTGTGACTCATCAGGATTTTGAGGCATCCTAGATGTTGTCATTGGTAATTTGCAGCTCTTCTCGCATGATGTTTATTGTTTGCTTGATTTGGGTTCTGCCCTATCTTATGTGACCCCTTATCTGTCTGTGCACTTTGGTTTTGGTTCTAAAAATATTTCTAACCCTTTTTCTATTTCTACTCCGGTGGGTGATTCTATTATTGCTAGAAAAATTTATAGGAGTTGCGTGTGTCCATCTTTCATAGGGAGACACTAGTGGATTCGATAGAACTTAGTATGATGGATTTTGATAAAATCTTAGGGATGGATTGACTTCATTAGTGCTATGTTTCTCTGGATTGTAGGACCCAAAAGGTCAATTTCCATTTTACTAATGAACCAGTGATTGAATAGGAGGGGAGTTCCTTAGAACCCAAAGGGAAGTCTATTTCCTATCTTAGAGCTTAGAAGTTGATATCCAAAGGGTTTCTGTATTATCCAGTTTGGGTTAAGGATTCTAATTCTGAAAGTCCTTCTTTGCAATCTGCCCCTGTGGTTCATGAATTTTCTGAAGTTTTTTTGATGATCTTTCTGGAATTCCTCCCAATAAGGGGATAGATTTTGGGATTGATCTTCTACCGGATACCCATCCCATTTTCATTCATCCTTAATGAATAGCTTCGGTGGAGATAAAGGAGCTAAATAAGCAGTTAAAAGAATCTTCTTGATAAGGGTTTTATTCGTCCTAGTATTTCTCTATGGGGTGCTCCTGTGCTTTTCGTATGAAATAAAGATGGGTTTCTTCGGATGTGTATAAACTATAGTCAGTTGAACAAGGTTACAATGAAGAATAAGTACCCTCTCCCAAGAATTAATGACCTCTTTGATCAGCTTTGGGGAGCTACGTATTTCTCAAAAATCTTCGTTTGGGCTACCATCAGCTGAAAATTAGGGAGGTTGATATTCCCATGACAACTTTCCAAACCTGGTATGACCATTATGAGTCTTTAGTTATGTTATTTGGGTTGACCAGTGCCCCATCTGCTTTTATGGATCTTATGAATCAGGTGTTTAGACAGTTTTTGGATTTGTTTGTTATAGTCTTTATTGATGACATTCTGGTGTACTCTCAAAATGAGAGAGATCATGCCAATAACCTCCAAATTGTGTTGCAAACTCTAAAGGACCAGTAATTGTATGCAAAAATATCTAAGTGTGAATTTTGGCTAATGATGATAGGCGAATTTACGCACCTATATCAATATATTTTGCCCATATTTTAGCCTAGTTTTGAGAACAAATTATATATTTCATGCACTTTTAGTCCTTTTTCCTGTAAATGAGCTAACGAACATGATTAGTAAAGTTTCAGGTATAAATGATGCATAATTCAGCATTTTATGGCTTACTTGACGCTAAAGAAAGCTCACGAAGGAAGGGAAGGGAGTTTACACGCCTAAGGACCAAAACTGCTGCATGGAAAATCTGTCCCGGGCTAAAACAGCATTTCTGAAGATTTTGGGGGACCAAACCTGCTGCATGGAAAATCTGTCCCGGGCTAAAACAGCAATTCTGAAGAATTTGGGGACTTACAGACACAAAGCTGGATTTTGACAATGATACATTAACCTAGTACAATTAGGTTATGTATTTCATTATTTTATTTGGATTATGATAATGTTACATTAACCTAGTACAATTGGGTTAAGTATTACATTAGCCTAGTAGGATTTGGTTAGATATTTTATTTATCTAGTAGGAGTAGGATATGGGTATTATAAATACCCTATCATGCTAGAGATTTTGAACAAGGAGGGAGGAAGGAGGGAGAACACAATACCTTCTTCCATCCCTCTCATCTTCTAACATCTTCTCAACTCTTCTAATCTTTCCATTAATTCTATTTTTCTTCTTCTACTCTTCCATTCTTAAATTCCACAACAAGAGAATCGTTACTTTGCCTAGGAATTCACGCCTCACGCCTACCACTTACGCTACACGAAATTAATCAATCTTGTGGTATAACAACAATGTCAATCGTGATCTCCTTTGCATTTATGGGTAACTAAACCTCTCTGTTGGGGTTATGGAAGCCGAATGAGTTACTATCTATTGCTGTGAGTTTGTGAGTTCGAGGCACGTATATTGCTTATATCATTATTCTCTTCATCTTAAATCTACATTCTTTGCGGTTGCAAACGCAAGAATACGCCAGTCTAACATTTAACTTGTTCGAGAGAAAAGTTATTTGTCTGGAAAAGAGATAATGTCAAGGTAGTAGGACACCCTTTCCTACTAAAAAGCTAGTGCCGTAACTGGACTAACCTCTTGGAGAATTCGTACCGTTAGACACGCTTTAAGCTCGAGAGAGTTAAAGTGAAATAGTCCTTGTTTAGGTCGAGAGACGCTTGGATTTACCATCGACTACAATCCTCTATAAGCAATTGCATGTCAGAATTCTACACACTCATAGCCAATAGAGACGTATACCTCAGAAGGTGGACATAACCCCAACGCTTCAATTCTCATTGTTTACAACCAACGTAACAATCTCTCTCTTTTTACTTTATTATTTTCAGCTTTTGTTTACATTACTTGCAAAACAAGAATCCCCCCTTCTTACGAGACTTGCACCAAAAGTTTAGTAATTTTACTTACTTGTTGGCCAAGCTATTCCCTGTGGGATCGACACCCAACCCAGGTTGGGTTCTATATTTGCTAACGACCGCTTTACACTCAAACGAGAGCTGTAGATTGAGCGTTATCAAAAAATGGCGCCGTTGCCGGGGAATACAAGTGTCAATCAAGTTCGTAATAATTACTAGACCCTTTGGTCAAAGATTCTCGTACTTTTACTTTTAGTTTTTGTTTTTGTCTACTGCAGGTTTTTATTTTAGTGCATGCCCCATACTCGAAGTTCTGGTCAACCGTTATTACCAATCAATCCTGAACCACAACGCATTGGTAGAATGGAAGCACAAGCTGAAATCGCAAGGATGGCTGCTCAACAGGAACAAGCAAGATTGGCCGCCCTTGCCGCAGCCCAGGTTCAACAGCAGAACATTGATAACCCTGCACGAGCACCAAATCCTGACGATGAGGATTTAGGTGATGACGAGTTACTAAACCCTAGGCGTGATGCTGAAATCATAACACCTGCCAACAGAAGAGGTCGACAAGCTCGGTATAGATATGATCACCAACCTATGCAGCCAGCTTTTGACGATGATGATGATGATCTTGATGGTGCCGGAGCCACTGGAGCTATAATTCCACCACCATTAGCGCCCGGAGCCAAGTTCAACATCACAAGCACCATGATTCAGTTATTGCAACTCAAGGGATTGTTTGGTGGATTAGCAGGCGATGATCCGAATATGCATCTCATCAACTTTATTTCTACATGCAAGTCTTTTGACAATCCTGGTGTTGGTCAGAATGCAATTCGATTACGTCTATTTCCATTGTCTCTGTCTGGGGAGGCAACACTATGGTTGAATGGGCTGACTCCTGATTCAATTACAAATTGGAGGCAATTGAGAGACGCTTTCCTAGAAAGATTCTTTCCGCCTTCCAAAAGGGCACAATTGAGAGATGAAATCAGCAACTTTCGTCAGCTTCCCACTGAAGCTCTTCATGAAACATGGGAGAGGTTCAAGACAAAGCTAGCGAGATGCCCAAACCATCACATGACTAATGTTCACCTCATGGAGATACTGTATAGAGCCTTGAATTCAATAACTAAGCCAGTGGTGGATAACGCAGCTGGAGGATCTTTTATGGACCTCACATTTGGTCAAGCAAGCAATATGCTAGATCGCATGATGAAACAAAGTAGATCTTGGCATACCAGGGATTCTGAGGTAGCAAGCCCCACTTTATCTATAGGCATGACTGCAGACCAAAGAAGAAGACAAGAAGAACGTGATCAAGATATGGCGCACATGAAAACACAAATGGATATTCTTACAAAGCATTTATTATCAGGGAAGACCGAAAAAATAAAAGCCATTGCGTCAAAAGGAAGAGACGAATCTGATTTAGAAGAAGAAGCCAACTACTTAAACAATCAGGGGGGTTTCCGAGGCAATGCCCAAGGAAACCAAGGTCGGAACTATCATGGTAAATCTGGAAACATGGACCAAGGTAGTTGGAAGAACAAGAATGACAGTAGTGGTTTGTATGTTCCCCCTGGAAGACGTGACACCACCACATCTAATTCTGGAAGTATGGAAGACATGATGGCTAAATTATTGAAAGGAGTGGAAGCAACGAGCGCGGGAGTTACTGAGGTAATTAATGATTTGTCCTCCATGAAACAACTAGTTGATTCTCATTCCACTTCAATCAAGCAAATAGAGCAGCAATTGAGCCAACTTTCAGCAACACTCAATCAAAGGAAGGCTGGCACTTTACCTAGCGATACTGTGCAAAACCCAAGGAATGATGGGTCATGCATGGCCATCACTACCAGAAGTGGTAAGGTGCTGGAAACTTCAGAAAAAGGCAAGCAAGTGGCTGACAAAGAGGCGGAAATTGATGATAAGGCGAAAGGGGAAGATGCCGCAACAACCGATCCTAATGTACTTAACGTCACTCCAAACGACATGCAGCCTGAAAAAGCTGGAAAACGGAAGCAAGAGAAGAAGAAAACTGTGGAGAGAACAATTCCATACCCACCACCACCTTTTCCTCAAAGATTGAAGAAGGTGGCGGATGATACAAAGTTCAGCAAATTCATGACCATGTTGAAGCAGCTGACCATTAATGTTCCGTTGGTAGAGGCGCTAGAAAAGATGCCAGGGTATGCAAAATTTATGAAGGATCTTTTGACAAAGAAGCGGACAGTAAGCTATGAGCCGGTAGATAATATTCATCATTGCAGTGCAATTGCCACAAGGTCCTTAGTACAGAAGAAGGCAGACCCTGGTGCTTTCACTATTCCTTGCACGGTTGGATCTATGAATTTTGCTAAGGCATTGTGCGATCTGGGTGCTAGCATCAATTTGATGCCACTATCCGTCTACAAGAAGTTGGGGCTAGGAGATCCAACACCAACCAATATGAGGCTCGTGATGGCTGATAGGACGGTAAAACGACCTGTGGGTATCTTGAATGATGTGTTGGTGAAGGTATCTTCATTTATCTTTCCTGTAGACTTCGTTATTCTGGATTGTGAGGTGGATTCTGACGTTCCCATAATCTTGGGACGCCCCTTCCTCGCAACTGGAAGTGTGCTTATTGACATGAAAGATAATGAGCTTTTGTTTCGAATTAATGACGAAGTGGTCCGCTTTGATATATGCAAATCCATGAAGCAGCCCAGCGATATGAATGAGTTATCTGTAGCTGATGTTCATCATGAGGATATGAAAGCATTATCTATAGAGAAACAACCTACTGTTGAGCCATTGTCTGCTGCGCCACTGAAAGTTGAGCATGAGGACGATGAAGATTATGAAGAACTTATGGGTGCTCTAACAGAAATAGAGTCCTATTCCCATACTCCTAAGAAACCGGACCGTGATCTTAAGAATCAACCTTCACCTACAGCGAAGACTTCCCTTGAAGAGCCACCAATGCTAGAATCGAAAGAGCTCCCCGATTATCTAAGGTATGTGTTCTTGGAAAGTATAAAGATACTTCCGGTGAGTGCGGATGATTTAAGTAAACAGCACGTAGACGCTCTCATCTCTACTCTGAAGAGATACATGAGAGCTATGGGTTGGACTATTGATGATATAATTGGTACCCCTCCTACAAGTAAGCCTCATTGTCGTCTGAATCCATTTAGAAAACGATCCACCATCTATCCCGACGAAGTCTGAGTACTCGAGGTAACTATGTCGTGCCGCGACAATAAATCAAGCGCTAGATGGGAGGCAACCCATCGTTTATCGTTTATCGTTTTTCATTTTTCATTTCGTTCTAGTACTTGTTTTGATTTTGATAAATGAAAAATCCAAAAATAAGAGTCGTGCCACGACCAAAACTAAGGCGCTTGGTGGGAGGCAACCCATCGTACTAATCGTTTTCATTTGTTTGAGCGAATATAGGTGCAAGAAGTAGTCAACGCGGAGATTGATTTCAATTGACGATTTGGACGCATTGTATGGTAAAGTTGGTAAGTTAGGAAGGGTTATGCATAAGGCTATGGATTGATCCTTTCTCACGCCAAAATAGGATTCGAGGAAGGCTAGGCCTTGGTAAAACTAGGCCACGAACGATGCACAACCTATCCTATAGCCTAAGGTCTCGGAATCTAGTGTGCTATACACTATGCGCCGCCTATTCCTAGGTATGCTTTTGACTATGCGCCGCCTATGCTATGGCATTTGGTCTCAGTATCTCATATGCCATAGACTATGCGGCGCATATGTCTACAAATGCCATAGTCTATGCGGCGCATATGTCCCATTATGCCATAGACAATGCGCCGCATATGTCATATCTATGCCAAGCATTATGCGCCACATATGTGGGATTTTTGTCTCCAAAACCGATTGTAAATGGGTCATAACCCGACCCATTCTCTTCCTATATAAAGGGGACTTAGTTTTATAACACAACACATTGCAAAATGACCTAAAGGTGCCGCATATTCATCCAAATCCTCTTAAAATTTTCTTTTTTGCTCTTCCAATTCACAAAACCACCTCCAAAAGCTTCAAGCAAGTAAGTACTATCTTATTCTTCATTTATTTCTCGTAAGTACTACGTTGCTATGTCTATTATAAATTGCTACATATTGAAAGATTGTTGGTGAAGTTCATGTGTTTGGAATGTTAATGCAAAATCATGTGAGTGAACGTATACGTTAGAATCATCTTGACTTGTTTCCGATTTGAATTTGGTTTTAATAGCATTGTCATACTATTTGCGGAATTTCTATAGTCTTGAACATTGTTTAAAATTGCTACTTGGATACTTACATGTTAGGCTATCCCGTTCATCGGGATAAGACTTATAGTGCCTGCCGACATAGGAGGATGTGATTGTTGAAAGTAACTATATTATGTGGTAACCCCTATGTAGTAGTGTTGTTATATCTAACATGAAAGTAATGAAATGGCTGCAAGTAGTGATACATCACTGATTTTCTTGCCGGAATACAACTCCTAAAATGTATGTCGACGAAATCTGAGTAATCGACCACTTTCACTTCACTGATTTGTGTCAACAAAACTAAGTGTGGGGTGGTACCCCTACTGCTTGTGCATAGATTGTATCCATTGATATTGTGCTACCACTAACACTATTTCTAGTCTCAGGTACAATGGCACCCAAAGCAAGACAAGGCAAAGAAAAGGCTACCACTTCCCAAAAGAGCAAGAAAAGAGGCCGCAAGGAGCAAGGAGAACCCTCCTCACTGCAAATACCTCGACTCACGCTTGGAATTAAGTGGGATACTTATGAGGAACTTCTGAGGATGACGACTCTGATGATGATTCCAATGCAAGGGGTATGACCCCAGACATAGAGGATAAGTCCGACCAACCAGGTTCCTCGTATTTATTTTCCACTGAGGACAGTGTCCCGACTAAGTGTGGGGTGGTGGTATTGCATGCTATACTTCTCTATTCGCATCTATGTTTGTTTGTTTTTGTTTAATTTTTGTTTCGTTTTGTTTTTTTAGTAGTTAAAATTTTTTTTAGCTTCGCATAAAATTATTTTGATAGGCAGCATGAGATTATAACAAGAGTATGTGCTACAATTGTGACTATTGAGACGTTTAGGCTCTAGTTGTGACTCAATATGTGATATTGTGTGATTCAATTCCTTCACTTATTGGGTCGCGAGTCTATATTACTTCCAATCAAGTCGACCATGTGCCTTGTGTGTGTGAGATAATAGTATATTCTATGTATGTGGCTGATGCTAGAACTTGCCTGGTATGTATGCAAAGCGAAAATAAGGAGTGTAAGTTTAGGATATGATTTAGGCATTTCTTTGGCAACCTATACATGTTTACCTTCAGTTTTACCTACCCATGGACATCATCCTAGTTAAACCCTTTTGAGCCTTTAGCCTATTTTCTTTGACAACCTTGTATGTAAGCCTAATCCATTTTTTCAAGACCATAATTTGATCCAAACTCCTAAGTGCTTTAAAGTGAAAAAGTCATGTGACAACATAAGAGGAAATTGGGTGAGTATGATGCTATAAATTGTAATGGTGCTTGAATGTGTTATGAAAAAGAAAGTGCTATCATAAGAGGTAAGTTGTGAAAAGAAAAAGGAAAAGAAAGCTGAAAAGCGAGTTGTGCTTAAAATTGAAAAACAAAAGAGGAGAACAAGGGTGGTAGAATAAAAGAAAGAAAGGTTGAAAGAAAGAAAAAAGTGTCAATGATACAAAGTGATGTATTAAAGCACTTAGGAACTTAGTCACTATTCCTGGCCAAAATAGTCCTACCCGTCCCTTAGCCTACATTACAACCATCAAAAGACCTATTTGATTCTAAGCTTAGCATTCTGACATTTAGTAGAGTATTACATTAAGGGCAAGCCTATGGTCATCAGTTGCTACATATGAATTCTTTGTGAGAGAGAGAGCAAGGACATTTTGATACCCATGTTTGAAAAATATGCTATATTTGTGAGTGATTATGGGTACTATAGTGTGAGACACACATGGTTGATGAGTTTTGGGTAGTCATATATGATTCCTTGTACCTTAAAGTTTGCATGCGAGTTGATCACCATCACGAGTCTATGCTAGAGGTTAAACTGTTTCTACTTATAATCGAAAAGATACTCTTTGTTGATAATTGTTGTGCTTGTCTTGACGAATATTTTGTGTTGTTGCTGTAAAACCCTAAGTTGACGTTTAGAAGGACATGATAGTTTGTTCGAGGACGAACAAAGCTCTAAGTGTGGGGTGTTGATGATAGGCGAATTTACGCACCTATATCAATATATTTTGCCCATATTTTAGCCTAGTTTTGAGAACAAATTATATATTTCATGCACTTTTAGTCCTTTTTCCTGTAAATGAGCTAACGAACATGATTAGTAAAGTTTCAGGTATAAATGATGCATAATTCAGCATTTTATGGCTTACTTGACGCTAAAGAAAGCTCACGAAGGAAGGGAAGGGAGTTTACACGCCTAAGGACCAAACCTGCTGCATGGAAAATCTGTCCCGGGCTAAAACAGCAATTCTGAAGACTTTGGGGACTTACAGACACAAAGCTGGATTTTGACAATGATACATTAACCTAGTACAATTAGGTTATGTATTTCATTATTTTATTTGGATTATGATAATGTTACATTAACCTAGTACAATTGGGTTAAGTATTACATTAGCCTAGTAGGATTTGGTTAGATATTTTATTTATCTAGTAGGAGTAGGATATGGGTATTATAAATACCCTATCATGCTAGAGATTTTGAACAAGGAGGGAGGAAGGAGGGAGAACACAATACCTTCTTCCATCCCTCTCATCTTCTAACATCTTCTCAACTCTTCTAATCTTTCCATTAATTCTATTTTTCTTCTTCTACTCTTCCATTCTTAAATTCCACAACAAGAGAATCGTTACTTTGCCTAGGAATTCACGCCTCACGCCTACCACTTACGCTACACGAAATTAATCAATCTTGTGGTATAACAACAATGTCAATCGTGATCTCCTTTTGCATTCATGGGTAACTAAACCTCTCTGTTGGGGTTATGGAAGCCGAATGAGTTACTATCTATTGCTGTGAGTTTGTGAGTTCGAGGCACGTATATTGCTTATATCATTATTCTCTTCATCTTAAATCTACATTCTTTGCGGTTGCAAACGCAAGAATACGCCAGTCTAACATTTAACTTGTTCGAGAGAAAAGTTATTTGTCTGGAAAAGAGATAATGTCAAGGTAGTAGGACACCCTTTCCTACTAAAAAGCTAGTGCCGTAACTGGACTAACCTCTTGGAGAATTCGTACCGTTAGACACGCTTTAAGCTCGAGAGAGTTAAAGTGAAATAGTCCTTGTTTAGGTCGAGAGACGCTTGGATTTACCATCGACTACAATCCTCTATAAGCAATTGCATGTCAGAATTCTACACACTCATAGCCAATAGAGACGTATACCTCAGAAGGTGGACATAACCCCAACGCTTCAATTCTCATTGTTTACAACCAACGTAACAATCTCTCTCTTTTTACTTTATTATTTTCAGCTTTTGTTTACATTACTTGCAAAATAAGAATCCCCCCTTCTTACGAGACTTGCACCAAAAGTTTAGTAATTTTACTTACTTGTTGGCCAAGCTATTCCCTGTGGGATCGACACCCAACCCAGGTTGAGTTCTATATTTGCTAACGACCGCTTTACACTCAAATGAGAGCTGTAGATTGAGCGTTATCAGCTAACTGTGGTGACTTTTTTGGGTATGTTGTTTCAGGGAAGGGATCAAGGTAGATCCACAGAAAGTTGAGGCAGTTAAGAAATGGCCTAGACCAATGACGCCAACCGACATTAGGAGCTTCTTGGGCTTGGTTATGTATTATAAGAGGTTTGTAGAAAGTTCGCATCTATATCTTCCCTGCTTACAAGGTTTACTTAGAAAAATGTTAAGTTTTTGTGGTCCGATGCTTGTTAGGGAAATTTTGAGAAGTTGAAGGATAAGTTTACTTTTGCGCCAGTTTTGACCCTGCCCGAGGGAACTTATGGGTTTGTGATGTATTGTGATGCATCTTTCATGGAAATAGGTTGGGTATTGATGCAATATAGTAAGTCTATGGCTTATGCTTTTAGGAAGCTTAAGGTTCATGAGAGAAACTACCCAACTCACGATCTAGATTTGGTGGCTGTTGGTTTTGCTTTGAAAATTTGGTGCCATTATCTGTATGGGGTGCGTATCGATATTTATTTAGATCATAAGACCTTACAGTATGTGTTACACAGAAAAAATTGAATCTCAGGCAGAGGCGGTGGCTCGAGCTATTTAAGGATTACAACATGAGCCCCCAGTACCATCCAAGTAAAGCTAATATTGTTGATGATACTCTTAGAAGGTTGTCTATGGGGATCCTATCTCGCATTGATTAGGAGAAAAGAGTCTTGGTGAAGGATATTCACAGATTGGCTAACTTGGGATTTTATCTCTTAGACTCTGAGAATGGAGGAATGATTGTTCAGGAAGTGGTTAAATCATCTCTTGGTGCTGAGGTGAAGGAGAAATGGGCTTTGGATCCCATACTTATGCAGATTAAGGATGATGTGGGTTAAAAGAAGGTTATGGCTTTCGAGATAGGGAAAGATGGCATCTTCAGGTATCAAGGAAGATTGTGTGTTCCTGATGTAGATAGGCTGGGTTATTCCCGGTTCGCTCGCCGTTACTAAGGGAATCCTTGTAAGTTTCTTTTCCTCCACTTATTGATATGCTTAAACTCAGCGGGTAATCCCGCCTGACCTGGGGTCGCGGTCGGAGCGCCTAAGCGCGAAAGGGTCCTGGAGTCCAGACGCGCGACGGGCTGTAGCCGCGACAACAGAGAGATTTGAGTTACAACCACCACTTGCCGCGACGTCCGTCGACGTGGACTCGCATTTAGGCCAGCCGACAAATTTTGATCGAAGCTCATGAGTCCAGATATACAGTTCATTCGGGGTTGACTAAGATATATCATGACTTGAAGGAGATCTACTGGTGGAATAATATAAAGAGATATATGGAAAATTTTGTTGTTAAGTGTATGGTTTGTCAACAAGTTAAGGTGGAACATTGGAGGCCTTGTGGCATATCTCAAGAGATAGAATTACCCATGTAGAAGTGGGAAAGGATTAATATGGATTTTATTATGGGTCTTCCGCGGTCTCGCAATTAGTATGATTCTATTTGGGTCATTGTGGATAGAATGACTAAGTCTGCTCACTTCTTTCTAGAAAGGACTAAATACTCAGGAGAGGATTATGCTAAATTATTTATTCAGGAGATAGTTAAGTTGGATGGAGCATCTGTGTCCATTATTTTAGAATGAGGTATGCAGTTTTCTTCTCAATTTAGGCATTCATATCAGAGAGGTTTGGGTACTCAGGTGAACCTTAGAACCGTTTTCCACCCTCAAATGGATGGGCAAGTGGATCGTACCATTTAGACTTTAGAGAATACACTAACGGCTTGTGTGATTGATTTTAAAGAAAGTTGGGTTTACCATTTGCCTCTTATTGAGGTTGCTTACGATAATAGTTATTATTCTAGCATTCAAATGGCTCCTTTTGAGGATTTCTATGGCAGAAAGTATAGGTCTCCTATTGGGTGGTTTTAGGTAGGTGATACTAGGTTATTTGGTGTAGACTTGGTTTACCAAGCCATGGAGAAGGTTAAAGTGACTAGGGAAAGGCTTAAGACTGCTCAAAATGTCGCCAAAAATCTTATGCATATGTGAGGCGAAGGGAGTTGGAGTTTGAAGAAAATGATTGGGTGTTCTTGAAGGTTTCTTCTATCAAAAAGTCATGAGTTTGGGAAGAAGGGGAAGCTTAGTCCCCATTACGTTGGTCTATATTAGATTGTAAGAAAAATTAGAAATATTGCGTATGAATTAGATTTACCAACAAGTTTGGGATCTATTCATCCTATTTTCCATGTGTCTATGCTGAAAAAGTATGTAGGTAACCCTTCTTTGCTAGTGCCTATTAAGGATATTAGTGTGACAGATTCGTTATATTATGAGGAAGGCCTGATTGAGATATTGGATAGACAAGTTCATAGGTTGAGAACAAAGGATGTAGCTTTGGTGAAGGTCCTTTGGGGAAATCAGAATGTGAAAGAAGCTACATGGGAAACTGAGGAAGAAATGAGAATCAAGTACCCGTTCTTGTTCCCTGCATTGGATGAAAATGCTTAAAGTATGATTTCTATTCTCCCTCTTTTCGTATCCCAAAGTTTTCCTTGTATTCTACTATGTTATTTCTATTGTCGAGCTAAAAGTGTCCTAACTCCTCATTCGGGAATGAATGATCCAAAAGAAGGGGAGTGACTCTGCAAAATTTCAATAATTTTTATTTTGACCCTCCCACGTGCGTAATATCATTTTTAACTTGAATTATATTAAGGGATGTTAAAATGGTGTTTTGGGAAAGTTTCAAAATTTTTAGAGGGGGTTCGGGACCATTTTGGGACTCCGGGGCAGTAAGCCTTTGCGATAGTGATGTGTCACACCACTTAGCCTCCGCATTAAGGTCGTGGCACGGAGGCTAAGCTATATGATAGCGGTTTGCCACGGCGCTATGTATTTTTTGTCTAGGCTTTGTTTTTCTCACTTGGGGTTAGGGGCTTTTGGTCCTTTTACCCTTTGCACGACTTTATAACATCAAATAAATCTCATTTCTGCAGTTTTCAAAGATCAAACACTACTATTCTTTTCTTTAACTCCCAACCTAAGAAAGCTCAAGGGTTTTATAGAGAATTCATCATTCAAGCTCTAAGCTTCGATTTTTTTTCAAATTCGTTGGTATTTCATGTGATTTTAATTCATAGGTTTAAAATTGGGTTGAGGGATTTTGATGGTTATAACTTAAATTATTTTTCCCGTGATTTAAATGTGTTATTTATGCTTTAATTAATGATTTTTGGGACTGAATGGGTGCATTATTATGAGGATTGGAATGGAGAACATGTGTTTCCCTAATTTGATGATTTTTGGATTGATAATGGCATTAACCTCAACCCACCTTTATAACTTTTGTTTTGAATATGGAATTTGCATGATTTAACTTACTTTTAGAACATTGCATTGCATTAAAGAATAATGGATAGTAAAATGATTTTGGAATGCCCTTGTTGGCATGTTTTGGATTTTAAATGAAACTTGGGAGTCAAATGAATAAATGGTCTTGTTTGGCATGATTGAATTATCTTGAAAGTGTATTGGTTTGACCATACTATGTAGGAAAATGCCTTACTAATGACTCCTTGGTTAATTGTTGGATTTATGTAAGACCCCTTAAAATTTTGATCATTTTATTATTGACCCTCTCGTGTGCGCAATGTCAATTTTTGACTTAAATTATGTTTAGGAATGTTAAAAGGGTATTTTGGATTTTTCGTAAGGGGTTTGGGGTCATTTGGGACCCCGAGGTAGTGAGGGTTTGCGATAAGGACGTGTCATGGTGGTTAAACTCTGCTATATTAGCATAGCACGAAGGCTAACCTCCTCGATATTGGCATACCATGCTAGTGTTTTAATTGTGCTTAGTTTTTGATTTTTTCACTTGGGGTGAGAGGCTTGTGGTCTTTTTACTCCTTGTATGACCTTTAAATATAAAATAACCCCATTCTCTTCAGTTTTCAAAGATCAAATCGTCATCCTTTTTCTCTCTTAAACTCAAAACCCAAGAACATTTAAGGGTTTTATAGAGAATTCATCATCTAGGCTCCAAACTTTGAATCATCTTCAATCTCTTGTGTATTTCAGGTATGTTTCTCTCCCTAAACTTTAGTTTTATATTGTGGCATTAGTTGAATGGGTTTTCATGTGATTTAAATTGTGGGTTTTGAAATTAGGTTGAGGGGTTTTGGTTGTTACTGATTGAATTATTTATCCCATGTTTTAAATTGATTATTTGTGCTTGAATTGATGTTTTTAGGACTGAATTGGTGCATCATTTAAATATTTGGAATGGGAAACATGGGTTTCCCCAAATTGGATGTTATTTGTCTTGATAATTGCATTAATCTCAACCCATTTAGTAAACTTGATTTTTAGTATGAAAAATTGCATGGCTTAACTTGTTTTTGAACCTAATGCCTTGCATTAATGCATAAATGCATATAAAAATGGATTTGGATGGCCTTGGTGACCATGGTTTGGATTTTAAATAGAACTTGGGAGTCAATATGGTTATGTGAATTGGTTTGGCATAGCATGTTTCGTGTATGACGATGCCCAGTGGTAAATGCCTTAATGAATGACTCCTGAGTTAATGGATTAGTTTATATGCAAATTATTTTAATTTGGGCTTAAAGGGAGTTGTATAGCTCAAGGTGAAGGTGTAAGTCCCGGGGGGACAAACACTGGAAACCACGTCTGTCGTTGTTGGGTATCTATACGACTATGTGCTTGGTGCACACTTGATATATATATATATTTTTGGGAAGGCTATTGCCCATGGTGGATTTAGTTTTCCCTTGGCTTTTCCTCGATTTGTACGGTTAATATGCACTGGGGCCCTTTTAGTAGGAGAGTTGAACCCATATAGCCCATAGATGCCTTTAGGACGGATTGAGCTACACAGTTTTGGTTAAATCTTTAAACTCTCATGTTCATGATCCTTTACCCTATCCTGGTATCCTATATATGTATATATGAATGTGTGCATGTGGTTTTGACTGATTTTGGATATGACATTATTTTATCACTTTCCTGAGTTACATATAAGTGTTTATCCCACCGCCCGTCATAGGATGCTACATTGTTTCATGATGTAGGGTCTAAAGACTTTTCTGTTGCTTCTATGTAGCGTTAATAGGTTGAGCATGTCGGTTCAGTTGTTGTGAAGTGGTAAGCCTTCTTCCTTTGAAAGACCTTGTCATTTCATTATTTTTTCTTTATTGACTTAGTATTGTTCGATTCTGTTTGGTCATAGTCGGGGGAATTTCCCAACTTAGATGTTATTCTGGTTTTAGAGGTTTTCGTGGACAAGTGTGGGTTGGATATTGTTTGACTTTTTGTATTTTTTGAATTATCTATTCATCTTCTTATTACTGATTGATTGGCTTATACTTTATTGTTATTATTGTGCTCTTGAGTTAGGTTATGGGGGTGGTCTCCGGTCCATAGTGGGATTGAGATACCCGTCATGGCCGGGCCCTGGTTTGGGTGGTGACAAACTTGGTATCAGAGAACGATTTAGGGTCATTGGGTATCCACAAAGACGTGTCGAGTAGACGCCCTTTATGGGTATGTAGTGCACCACACTTATAAGGAGGGGGATATAAGGCATTTAGGAATGTTTCCCTTTCTTATGTTATATTTTGGGCTATAGAGTCTAGTATTATAAAACTTCTCTAACTGCTGGCTTCCTCGTGTTCAGATCATGTCTCCCTAAAGATCTGATATTCGTAGAAAATCTGCTGGGAACTCTGTTCTACCTGAGGAGAATGTGGAGGCGACTCGCCCTATTTATAAAGTGCAGACCCGATCTAAGGTACCTGCTCCTGATTATGCCGTTCCATATGGAGTTCCACCGGTCTCTAATAGTCGTTCTCGAGCTTCCTGAGATGTCAACACTAATGCTCAGTCACCTCAGGGAGATATCACTAATGCGGAGTTTCATCAGTCTATTCATACGCTTACTCAGTTGGGGGCATCACAGTCTCGTCAGTTTGATCGTGTTGCTTTTGTTGCCCATTCATCTGAGGTCACTTAGGTTGGCTACTTTATGAGGTTGAATTCCCCAACCTTGGCAAGATCAAGGGTTGAGGAGAATCCGCAAGGATTCATTGATGAGATAGAGAAAATTTTTAGGGTGATGCATGGTACTGATGTAGAAGGTGTGAAGCTCACTGCTTATCAGTTGAAGGATATAGCTTATCAGTGGTATGAGGAGTGGGAAGCTATGAGGGGTGCTGATGTTGAGCAGGCTATATGGGATAACTTTTCACGTGCTTACTTGACCACTTCTTTCCTCAGGAGTTGAGGGAATCTAAGGCTGAGGAATTTGTTAATCTGAAATAGGGTAAGATGAGTGTCAAGGAGTATGCTATAAAGTTTTAGCAGTTAACTCGCTATGCTCCAAAGTTAGTGTCTAATATGAGGTCTCAAATGAGAAAGTTTTCTTCTGGCTTATCTCGTGATTTGGTATTGGAATGTAAGGCAGTTATATTGAATAATGATATGGACATCTCCAGGCTAGTGGTTTATGTGCAACAGGTTAAGGTCGAGAAAAAGAAGCAGCTAGAGATAGAAGAGAGATAGAATAAGAAGTTTAGGTATTCAGAGTAGGGTTCAGGTCAGTAGAACAACGAAAGATATGGTAGGCATGGAAGAAAAAAAAGAAGAAGAATTAGGGGAATTTGTATTCGATAGCTAGTGTTCCTTATCCTAAGATGTCAGGTTATCATTGTTATCAGGTTAGCAGTGGTCTTAAGGCACAGGGTACCCAGTCTCAGGCTAGTGGAGCTTATTCAGGCCCATCTTACCCTCCTTGTCATTTTTGTGGGCAGCTTCACCGTGGATATTGTGAGAATGGGAGAAATCGGTGCTATAATTGTGGTCATCCTAGTCATATGCAGTGAGATTATCCTTCATCCAAGGTTTCCACTGGGTCTAATAAAGTTTCGATCGCTACTTATTCAGCTCCTGCACCAAAGGGCACTACTTTTGGTACCGACACTAGCCAGAATCGTCTCTATGCACTTGCTACTCGTTAGGAATTTGAGGAATCCCCAAATATTGTTACTGGTATATTACAACTTTTTTCCCGTGATGTTTATTTTTTTTCTTGATCCAGGTTCTACCCTTTCTTATGTGACCCCTTATGTGGATGTGCATTTTGGTTTTGGTACTAAAAATATTTTCAACCTTTTTGCTGTGTCTACTCATATGGTTGATTCTATTATTTCTAGAAAAGTCTATAGGGATTGTGTGGTGTCTATCTTTCATAGAGAGACATTGGTGGAATTAATAGAATTGGAATAGTGGATTTTAATGTTATCTTGGGGATAGATTGGCTTCATTCGTTCTATTTGTCTCTGGAATGTAGGACCCAAAAGGTCAATTTCCATTTCCCTAATGAATCGATACTGAAATGGGAGGGGAGTTCCATAGTGCCCAAAGAGGGTTTATTTCCTATCTTAGAGCTCAGAAATTGATTTCAAAAGAGTGTTTATATCATCTAGTTCGGGTTAAGGATTCTGACTCTGAAAGTCCTTCTTTGCAATATGTCCCTGTGGTTAGTGAATTTCCTAAAGTGTTTTCCAATGATCTTCCTGGAATTCCTCTCGACAGGAAAATAGATTTTAGGATTGATCTTCTACCGAATACCCATCATATTCCATTCCTCCTTATAGAATGGCTCCGACTGAACTAATGGAGCTAAAAGAGCAATTGAAAGACTTCTTAATAAAGGGTTTATTCATCCTAGTATTTCCCCATGGGCCCCTATGTTTTTCATATGGAAAAAGATGGGTCCTTTCGGATGTGTATAGACTATCATCAACTGAATAAGGTTACAGTGAATAATAAGTACCCTCTTCCTAGGATTGATGGCCTTTTTGATCAGCTTCAGGGTGCTAGATGTTTCTCTAAGATTTGTATCCATTTGGGCTATCATCAGTTGATAATTAGAGAGGT
The DNA here is from genome assembly GCA_030864215.1 of Capsicum pubescens. NCBI lineage: Eukaryota > Viridiplantae > Streptophyta > Magnoliopsida > Solanales > Solanaceae > Capsicum > Capsicum pubescens. Next base: position 204,338,605 of record CM061538.1, on the reverse strand, counting down.
TGATATTCCCAAGACTGCTTTCCAAAATTGGTATGGTCAGTATGAGTTTTTGGTTATGTTATTTGTGCTGACTAATGCTCCGATTGCTCTCATGGATCTTGTGAATCGGGTGTTCAAGGAGTTTTTGGATTTGTTTGTTATAGTCTTAACTGATGACATCTTGGTGTACTCTAAGAGTGAGGGGGATCATGCCAATCACCTTTGAATTGTGTTGCAGACTCTTTAAGGATCAGAAATTATATGCAAAATTTTCTAAGTGTGAGTTTTGGCTAAGTGTTGTGACCTTTCTGGGGCACGTTGTTTCTAGTGAGGGGATCAAGGTGGATCCATAAAAAGTTGAGGCAATTGAGAAATGTCCTAGTCCCACGACTTCAACCGACATTAGTAGCTTATTGGGCTTGGATGGGTATTATAAGAGATTTGTGGAAAGTTTCTCATCTATTGTTGCTTCGTTGGCGAAGTTAACTCAGAAAAACATTAAGTTTTTGTGGTCCGATGCTTGTGAGGGTAGTTTTAAAAATTTGAAGGATAAGTTGAATTCTGCATTGGTTTTGACCCTGTTCGAGGGTACTGATGGTTTTGTTATAAGTTGACTTCTACACTAGTTTTGACCCTGCCCGAGGGTACTGATGGTTTTGTTGTGTTTTGTGATGCATCCCATGTGGTACTGGATTGTGTCTTGATTCATCATGGTAAGGTTGTGGCCTAAGCTTCTAGACAACTTAAGGTTCATGAAAGAAATTACCTGAATCACAATCTAGAGTTGGTGGCTGTGTTTTTTTGCATTAAAGATCTGACACCATTATTTGTATGGGGTGCATGTAGACATCTATTCAGATCATAGAACTTGCAGTATGTGTTTATGCAGAAGAAATTAAATCTCAGGCAGAGGCGGTGGCTCGAATTGCTTAAGGATTATGGCACGAGCCTCCACTACCATCCAGGTAAAGCTAATGTTGTTGTTGATTCTCTTAGAAAGTTGCCTATGGGGAGATTATCTCATGTGGATGAGGAGAAAAAAAGGTTGGTGAAGGATATTCCTAGGTTGGCTAACTTGGGAGTCCATCTCTTGGACTCTGAGAATAAGGGAGTGATTGTTCAGGAGGTGGTCAAATCATCTCTTGGTGCTGAGGTAAAGGAGAAGCGGTATTTGGATCCCATACTTATGCAGATTAAGGATGATGTGGGTCAGCAAAAAGTTATCCCTTTCGAGATTAGGATAGATGGTATTCTGAGGTATCAAGGAACATTATAATGTTCCTGATGTTGATGGGCTGCGGGAAAGGATTTTGACTGAGGCTCATAAGTATAGATATATAGCTCATTGGGGTTCAACTAAGATGTATCATGACTTAAAGAAAATCTATTGGTGAAACAATATGAAAAGGGATGTGGCAAATTTTGTTGCTAAGTGTATGGTTTGTTAGCAAGTCAAGGTTTAACATTTGAGGCCTGGTGGCATGTCACAAGAGATAGAGTTACCCATGTAGAAGTGCGAGATGATCAATATGGGTTTTATTATGGGTCTTCTGCGTTCTCATAATCAGTGTGATTCTATTTGGGTCATTGTGGTTAGGATGACTAATTCTTCCCACTTCTTACCTGTGAGGATTAGCTACTCAAGAGAGGATTATACAAAGTTGTTCATTCAGGAGATTATGAAATTGCATGGTGTGCTTGTGTCCATTATTTTAGACTGAGGTATGTAGTTTTCTTCTCACATCTGGCATTCATTTCAGAGAGGTTTGGGTAATCAGGTGAACCTTAGCACCGTTTTCCACCCTCAAACGAATAGGAAAGAAAAACGTACTATTCTTACTTTGGTGGATATGCTAAAGGTCTGTGTGATTAATTTTAAAGGGAGTTGGGTTGATCATTTTCCTGTTATTGAGTCCGCTTACAATAATAGTTACCATTCTAGCATTCAGATGGTGCTTTTTGAGGCTCTTTATGGTAGGAGGTGTAGGTCTCCTATTGGATGGTTTGAGGTTGGTGAGACTAGGTTTTTTGGTCCTGACTTGCTTCACCAATCCATGGAGAAGGTAACAGTGATTAGAGAAAGACTTAAGACTGCTCAAAGTCGACAAAAGTCTTATGTGTATGTGAGGCAAATAGAGTTAGAATTTGAAGTAAGTGATTGGGTATTCTTGAGTGTATCTCCTATAAAATGAGTCATGAGGTTTGGTAAGAAGGGGAATCTCAGTCCCCATTACATTGGTCCATATCAAATTTTGAGGAGATTGAAAACGTCGCTTACGAGCTAGATTTGCCTATAAGTTTAGCTTCGATTGATCTTGTTTTTCATGTGTCTATACTGAAAAAGTGTGTGGGTGATCCTTCCTTGATAATGCATGTTGAGGATGTTGGTGTTACGGATTCGCTGTTTTATGAGAAAGTCTCGATTGAAATAGTGTATAGGCAAGTTCATAGATTGAGGACAAAAGACGTAGCTTAAGTTAAGGTTCATGGGAGAAATCAAAAGGTAGAAGAGGCTACATGAGAAATTGAGGATGATATGAAGGCCAAATACCATTCTTGTTCCTCGTGTTGGATAAAAGTGCTTAAGGTATGAGTTTCATTTTTCTCATCACTTTTCGAGTTTGTCATTTGATTCTGATGTATTCTTGATATTCTCATGCTAAAAGTGTCCTGGCTCGAATGTGAAACCCCTTAAAATTTTAATCATTTTATTTTTGACCCTCCCACGTGCGTAATGTTAATTTTTGACTTGAATTATGTTTAGGATTGTTAAAAGGGTGTTTTAGGAAAGTTTTGGATTTTTCTAAAAGGGTTCGGGGTCATTTTAGAACCCCGAGGCAGTGAGGGTCCGCGATAAGGTTGTGTCATGGAGGTTAATCTCTGCTATATTAGCGTGGCATGGAGGCTAACCTCCGCGATATTGGCATGCCAGGCCAGTGTTTTAGTTTCATCCAATTTTTTATTTTTTCACTTGTAGTGAAGGGTTTTGGGTCATTTTACCCCTTGTATGACCTTTAAACATAAAATAACCCCATTCCCTTCAGTTTGCAAAGATCAAATCATTCTTTTTCTCTCTTAAACTCAAAACCCAAGAACATTCAAGGGTTTTACAGAGAATTCATCATCCGGGCTCCAGACTTCTAATTGATTTTAATATTTTGTGTATTTCAGGACATGTTTCTCTTCCCTAAACATTAAGTTTACATTGTGGCATTAATTGAATGGACTTTCATGTGATTTAAATTATGAGTTTTGAAATTGGGTTGAGAAATTTTGGTTGTTACTGATGAAATTACTAGTCTCATGTTTTAAATTGATGTTTTGGGGACTAAATTGGTGCATTGTTTAAATGGTGGAATGGGGAACATGGGTTTCCCCAAATTGGATGAAATTTGACTTGATAATTGGATTAACCTCAACTTACTTTGTAAACTTGATTTTTAGTATGAAAAATTGCATGGTTTAACTTATTTTTGAACCCAATAAATGGATTTGGATGGCCTTGGTGGCCATGGTTTTGATTTTAAATGGAACTTGGGAGTCAATGTGGTTATGTGGATTAGTTTGACATATTTAATTTAGCTTGCAAGCATATTGGTATGATGATACCCAATGGTAAATGCCTTAATGAATGACTCCTGAGTTAATGGATTGGTTTATGTGCAAATTATTTTAATTTGGGCTTAACGGGAGTTGTATAGCTCACTGTGAAGGTTTAAGTCCCTGTAGAACGAACACTGAAAATTACGTTTACCGGCATTCGGGGTCTATATGACCGTGTGCTTGGTGAACACTTGATATACACATACATACAGACACACACACACACACATATATATATATTAGGCGGATATTGACCATGTTGGCATTAGTTTTCCCTTAATTTTTTCTCGGTTCGTGAAGCTAACACGCGCTAAGGCCCTTTCAGCAGGGGAGCTGAACCGACATAGCCTATGAATGCCTTTAGGACGGATCGAGCTACACAGTTTCGGTTAAATCTTTAAACTGTCATGTTTATGACCCTTTACCCTATCCGGACATCCTATAGATGTATCTATGAATGTTTTGACTTATTTTGGACATGATATTATTTGATCACTTTTCCTGAGTTACATGCCAGTGTCTATCCCACTGACCATCCTAGGACGCTACATCATTTCATAATGTAGGGTCTAAAGATTTTTCTGTTGCTCCTGTATATTGTTAGGTGGTTGGGCATGTCTGTTGAGTTATTCTGAAGTGATGAGCCTCCATCCTTGAAAGGCCTTGTTATTTCATTATTCTTTCTTTATTGACTTAGTACTGTTGGATTCGTTTTAGTCATAGTTGGGGGCATGTCCCGACTTAGATGTTATTCTGGTTTTAGACGTTTTCGTGGACAAGTGTGGGTTGGTTATTGTTTTGACTCTTGATATTTTTATAAGTTATCTATTCATATTTTTATTATTGATTGATTGCCTTCCGCTTTATTATTATTATTGTGCTCTTGAGGTTAGGTTAAGGGGGTGGTCTCCGGTCCATGGTGCGCTTGAGATACCTATCACGGTCAAGCCCTGGTTTAGGTCATGATAATTTATGTGCAAACTATTTTAATTTGAGCTTAAAGGAAATTGTGTCGCTTACCGTGAAAGTGTTGTCCCAGGAGGATCAACACTGAAAACCATGTTTGTTGGCGTGGGGGTCTATATGATTGTGTGTATGGATACACGCTATATTTTGGATGGCTATCACGTTGGTGTCTTTACCCTTTCCTCGATTCGTGTGGCTAACACGCACTGGGGATCTTCCAGTAGGGGGAGTTAGACTCGTATAGCCAATGGGTTCCTTTAGGATGGAGTGAGATACACAGTTCAATTTAATGATTTAAACTCTTATGTTCATGATCCTTGTCGCGATCTCGACATCCTATGTATGTAAATATAAATATTTTGCATGTGGTTTTGACTGATTTTCGTCAATGGCATTATTTTATTCCTTTGTCCTAAGTTACATGCCAATGCTCTCCCCACTGACCGTCCCTGGATGCTGCATCATTTCATGATGTAGGGTCTGAGGATTTTTCTATTACTCATGTGCAATATTAGGTGATTTGGTACTCCCATGGATCTTCTGTGAATTGGTGAGCCACCGTCCTTCAGAAGACCCGGTCATTTCACTTGTTTTCTTTATCTTTTAGTATTTTTTTGGACTCTTTTGTCATAGTCGGGGACATGTCCCGACTTAATTTGGTATTCTGATTTTAGAGGCTTTTGTGGACAAGTGTTGGGTTGTTTGTTTGTTTTGATTCTTATAATTTACATTTGATTATCCACCATTCCTATAAGATATGACTTAGGGGTCGTTTGGTACAAAGAGATGTTATCCATGGATTAACAATACAGGGATTAGCAATGCTGAGATTAGTAATACAGGAATTAGTAATACAAGGATTATTTTTCATCAAGTGTTTGGTGTATTATATTAAAACATAGATATATGTATCATGTATTGTGTTTGGATTTAAAACTCTACAAAATCTCTTTTACAACTATACCTTCAAATTTTTTTGGGATTTTCTACTTCATTTAACTAGTCAAATTACTCACCCTTTGCATGATCTTATAGAAAAGTTAAAATATGAATAATAATTTTTACTTTGCTTAGTTGAACATTTATTTTTTTCCAAAAAAAATTGAGTCTATTTGATCAAGAAAAATTCAAAACACCAAATAATTGTCATATTATACAAAAATAATTTTTAAAAATGCAAAAGCACATTATATAAGAACATCATGGATCGTTGATAATATAGTTTTAGATTTTCAAATTATATATTTGTTTGACAATAATCTTTTCTATATAAATTAATCCATTTGTAAATTAAACAATTACAGAATAGCATAAATGTAGTTCTCATTCGACGCTATCAACCAATATAAGAAAGAAAATGATATTTAAGCACTTGATCGGCATACACAAAGAAAAAAGAGGTTGCAAATTAATGTAACATAACAATCAAATTTTTAGTGATTAGATTTAAAATGGAACTAAAAGAAAAAATTTAATAAAAAGAATTGAGGGGTAGTTAAGTCATTTAATTCTCTTGTCCATGTATTATTATGCCATGGATAAGTAATCCCATGATTTTCTAGGTATAAGATAATACACCATATGGTGTATTAGTTATCCATGGATAAGAAGGGATTAAATTAAGTTGTGCAACCAAACGATGTATTAGGTTGGATTAGATTTTAATACATGGACTATTTTAAATAATACATCCTACCAAACGTGTCCTTAATGTCTATCATGTAATTATCAATATAAGTATATAAGGAATAAGGAGATACCATAAATATCATATATATATATATATATATATATATATATATATATATAAAGGAGAAACAATAACATGCTGATGTGGCATGCCTCATTGACAAGAGATGCTATTTATCTTTTTTCTTATTTTTTTGGACTTTTATTCTTATTTAAATTAATTATTTTATTGTAGAATTAAGTAAATTACTTAATTTATTACAATTAAATATTTTATTAATGAAGAAATTTATAACAAAAACTCTTCACATATCAATTAAGAGGTGTAATTATTCATAACTCATACCTCTTCAAATTACACTCTTAATAAATTTATTTATTTATTTATTTATTTTCACCTTTTTCTAATTATAAAATGACAATATTTTTTTTAATTTTTTTAATTATAAAATGACAATACCTTCTAATATTGTAAGTATTTTTAGAGATGCTATTTATCTTTTTTCTTGCTTTTTGGCCTTTTTTCTTATTTAAATCAACTATTTTATTATTAAATTAAGTAGATTACGTAATTTATTATAATTAAATATTTTATTAATGAAGAAACATTTATAACAAAAAATTCTTTCTTATTTAGATCAATTATTTTATTGTAGAATTAAGTAAATTACTTAATTTATTACAATTAAATATTTTATTAATGAAGGAATTTATAACAAAAACTCTTCACATATCAATTAAGAGGAGTAATTATTCATAACTCGCACCTCTTTAAATTACACTCTTAATAAATTTATTTATTTATTTATTTTCACCTAATTCTAATTATAAATGATAATATATTTTTATTTTTTTAATTATAAAATAACAATATCTTTTAATATTGTAAGTATTTTTGCAGATGCTATTTATCTTTTTTTCTTGCTTTTTGGCCCTTTTTCTTATTTACATCAACTATTTTATTATAAAATTAAGTAGATTACGTAATTTATTATAATTAAATATTTTATTAATGAAGAAACATTTATACCAAAAATTCTTCGTCTATCAATTGAAAGGAGTAATTATCTATAACTCACATCTCTTTAATTTATATTCTTAATTTATTTATTTTCATTTTTTCTAATTATAAAATGACAATATCATTCAATATTTTAAGTCATTTTTTATCATTTAAATATATTTACAATGAGCAATTGCGCATGATTCACACCTTTAATTTTACCTTTAATAATATTGATAACTCCCATAATTCTCATGTCCATAACTCCGAAACTTTAATTTGTAAGTTATCATGTCTTATGATTTTTTATTACTTTGTCTAATATAATTTATACTAGTTTTGAAGGACCCGTGCTTAGCCCGGGCTCAAACTCACTTAAAAAAAATATTCATCTTAATTTACTTTTGTGAAATTATATTAATAATCAAAAATAAAAAATATTTAAATAATATTCTCGATAGCACCTTATGGATTATATTTATTCAAATCTTAGGTTCCATTTTTAGTTATTCAACAATGTCAACATAAAAAAAAAATTATTGCTTTTTAAAAATTAGAAGGGAAAATCAGTTCTTCTTTTTCACCAAAAAGCCTTATTCTTTTAATATTAGGACTAATATCAACACAAACTGAAAAGACAATATCCTTTTTTTTTTTAATAAATAAAAAACGTCTACTAAATTTCCTAATCCCCAATAGCATCATATTTGTACTTTACATTTAGCTTCCAAACTCTTACTGCATCATTTAAGAGTATTTCCGAATGGTTTAATCTTTTCGAAATCATTCCTACTTTAGGGCTCTTAGACTTCTTTGAATCTTTTTGGAGTTTATTTATGAGAAGCCTCAAAATGTAAAATCAAAATTTAAATCTTTACCTATACATTATACATAGTGAATAGAAAAATTAACCAGAACATGAGTCTTGGTGGAACAATAAATCCATAAAATAACATACAAGAAAATTAATTTAGTTGTAACTGTATATTTAATATTTTCCAGTACAATCATGTTTCTATATACCCCCTCCGTCCCATTTTACTCGTCCTAAATTTTCTAATTTAATTTCTCATTTTACTTGTCATTTTTCATTAATCAACCTAAGATAATTTTTTTTCTTTTTTTACCCTTAGTATTAATTATTTTTTCTCCAAATTAAAATATAAATATTATTTAATAAGGGTACTATGATAAAATAGTCATGTTATTAATTATTTTTCTTCATCAATGTATAATATCAAATTAGCACAAGTAAAATGGAACGGAGGGAGTACTTAGAGAAAGGTATGACTCGCTACCATTACAATTCAATAGCAACCAGAAAGTCATTCTTTTCCTACTCGAAAAACTATAACTTCCCTTTGTGTATATCTAATTAGTGTTGTTTATCGGCTGGATCGGTTGAATAATTATACTTAGCGATTTAATTTATTGGTTATTGGTTTTTAAATATACTAATTCGCTAGCCACTTAATAAGATAACGGTTGGTTCGGTATCAAATTAGTAATTAACAGACGGTTATCGGATGGTGTAACGGATAAATTTAAGAGAGAATGAAATATCGAGCTATTATTGGAGTTCCTCCATTTCTTCACCGACTAAGTTGTTTGTATACTATGATTGATCTATTTATCAATCTTTTAGGCTTCTTGAGTTTTGTTCGTGTAGTTATTTAATAGGTTAAAACATCGAATCAAATAAGAATTTTCTTCTAGACCTAAAATATATGTAGAAACATTTTTAATTACTGGGTTGACAGAAAAAAAAAACTTTAATATTATTTAAATTTTTATGTTTTGTATCAAACTTTGTGAAGGACACATTTAGGTTGTTTCATTTTTATTGTGGTCCTTTGTGTTGTCAAGAATAATTTATGTTTTGGTTTAAGAATTAATTTCAGATTTTCTTTATATATTAGGGAGTTTGATTGCACTTTATGGTTAGATGTCACAAGAAGTGACATGTTATTTTCTAAACTAAGAAGTGAATAGAATAATAAATGGAGTTTTATATGTTGAATTGACAAAAGATACTTATATATCTAGGGTAAAAATATAATTATAATAATTCTTAATGGATTAATGGTTTACCTGATAAGAAAATTGAGTAATCCGTCCCCACATCAATAAGCCATTAATTATAAAAATTTTATCCGTTCTCCAACCATTAATCCGATAACTCATTACCAATTAGCCAATAAACTAATTTTGCGGTTGGATTAACGGTTACGATTCGATTTTGAACAACCCTATATCTAATTATTTTATGTCAAAACACAAATATTGAGATGCTGATAAAAGAGGAAAATATAAATATGATGTTTTCACGTAAAAAATCAATTCACAAACTTTACAAATCACAGGGAGAATAAATTTATCTCGACTTTAAAATGAGAGAACCTACAGATTGAAAGAATGAAAAAAAATTAAAGACTTGGAGCTTTTATATAATATACCACTACATTTTAGAGACTCATACTGTTTGTATAGCACCAATGACAAACTTTAAGTTCAAGGGTAAAAGTAAAGTGACAAAGTCACATGTGGATAATGTAGAAGATAGTAGAGTTTTTGAAAAGTAAAAAAAAATAAAAATCGCTTTTAAAGATAAAAATGAACAAGACTTATATAAAAAATTAATTGTAAGTTTACGATCAAATTTAAAACTACAAAAAAAAATTGTGTCCAATTCTGTGAGGACGACGAAAGTCCCACATCCTCGCTTATAGTATATAGTAATTTAGTTTCATGAAGATTTCCATTTATTTTATGTTTTTTTTCAAGTTTTAATTTTTTAATTTGTTTTTTTTTTTTTTTCTTTTAGGTAAATTTTATGTTTTATGCATCTCAAATTTTTTCACTGTTACTACATAATTTCTTTCTTCATTCATTTTTTACCATATTCATTGTTCTTGTTCTTTTTTATTTTTATTTTCTATTTCATTAATTTTAGTTAGATATCTTATGCTATTAACCTTTGTGTTTTAGATATGTATCTAAGGCTTTTTAAAAGAAAAATTAGAAATGCTGAAAATTACCATATTAATTATTACTATTTTTTGTCTTTATTTTCTATTCTATTAATTTTAATTGGATATGTTATGTTAGTGATCTTCATTTAAGGCTTCTTCTAATTGAATGATTAAAATATGAAATAGTAAAGTATTTGAATTGTGATTTTGTGGGTTTTTTTGTGATAATTGTGGTGTTTGGGTTATCTTTCACTTGATTGGTACGCGAATTTGAGTTATTTTATTTTTGAAGATATCGTCAAAATTATTCGGCAAGTGAATTTTTAAGTTTATTAGGAGTGATAAATTATTGTCTTTTATTAAACATGAAACTAAGTGTTAAATGAATTAGAATTTGAAATCTAATTTATTTGAATTTGAAGATTGAACAAAAATATTAAAATTTCATGATTTTTTTTTTTTTAAACACCGAGCGAAGCACGGTCAAATTTACTAGTTAATATATATAACTTCAAATCTTATGTTACTCAAGCTTATCATTTCATTCTATATTGTTTATCTAGATCAGTTGAATTAAAGCTCGAATTTTACTTTGTTCAAATCAAAAAGTGAAAAAGAAAATTACAAAAAGAGGAAAACTACCAGATATTACACAGACCACAAAATCAGACACCGACTAATATAAATGGAGATTATTTTTAAACATTTGCTACGAATTCAACGATAAATAATTTGAACAGAATCGAACGGAATAAAGTACAAAATATGAACTTCTTGAACTTTTTAGCTACCCATTTTTCTTTCAATAGAGTACAAAATTTATTTTTCTTAAAACTTTTAGCTTTCAATATGATTTACTAAATTAGAGATGGAGGTGAATAGGAAATATTTTCTCACTTTTCAGACAACAAATGCTGACAAGGAGTACTTTCCAGTTTTATATTCACCTGTAGAAAATTATATTTTATTATTTATTTATTTCTAAAAATTACCCAAATACACAACTTATGTTTCAATATTACAAAAAATTCCAACTCCCTAAACATATTACAAAAATCTCAACATATACACAGAATGTTATGTATATATCGGCTATGTTATGTATATTAATAGAAAAAGAGAGTAAAGTAATTAAAAAAGTGGGAGAGAGTATAATTATCTCCAAAAGGATTGATATTTATGTTATTTATACTTTTTTTTTATCCTTTGGACCGGAACGTTTTCCAAAATTTTATGAGCTGGGCTTTACTGTTTTATTTGGGATCAAATTTCTAGTTAAATAAAATCGTTATCTTGAGAGAAGAAAAGATATTTTAATTTTGGAGGAAGGACAGAAACAACACTTCAAATTAAATTATTTTTATGAAAATGACCATGGAATTTAAATTCTACTTTTTAGTCATTTCAATTTACTGGCTTGTTCTATACCATTTCTACACATCTTCTATACAGTTTCTATACAAATCTTATACATATAAATATTCTATACGAAAATTATACAGTTTGATACACAAACAATAACTGTACATATTTTTTTACACGTTTTATACAATAATTATATAATTTTCATACACTTTTTATATATTTTTTATATATATTTTATACATATACATATTTGATAGAACTATATAACTTCTATACATATATCTTATATAGATACATATTCTATTTAACAATTATATCGCCGGTGTAACTCCTAAAGCCCTTGTTGCTTCGGTCAAAGAAGTGCCCTGCAACGGTCAGAGAAAATTCATCTTCCATACCATCATGGCACACCAGAAGAAGAAGGGCTGCTAAACCAGATAGAATGCCTTGGAACACCAAGACAGTAGCAAGTGCGGCTACTGAAACACGATGGTACAACCATTGTATAAAAGTTGTGCCTCGACAAGAAGCCTCGCATCTAGCATGTGGATTCCAAAACTGTGATGCTTTTATATAATTTAATTATTATTTCTAAATAATAAAAAAAAGCAGAATATTTGATCATTTAAAAAATTTATAGCAAAAAAAATATATATTAAAAGGGCCGAATTGCCCAAGTTGAATATTGTATCAGCATTGTATATAGACTGTATCAGTATTGTATATGAACTGTATATGGACTACGTAGGCCAAAATGACCCAAGTTAGGAAATGATTATAAATAGAAATAGTATATCCGACTGACCACTTTTTGAAAAGTTTTCAAACTTGGGTTATTTATTTTAAAAAGTACTATAGAGTGTCCTTTTTCCTTGAATAATTTTTTGGTAAAGGACACTACATGACCCACTATAAAACAAATGGCCCAAGATTGGGCCTTTGAACATAAAATGACCAGTCGGTCAATATAATTTCAAGAAATAGCCACTTTCATTTTGAGCTATTTTCGTGCCCCCCCCCCCCCCCCCCCCCTCTCGTTTTTCACTACTCTGTTTTTTTTTTTAAATCTATTATTCTAGTTGCTCATTTCCATTGTTTCTTCGGTAAGTTCTTTAATTCTTTGCCTCAGATTGTAATTTTTTTATTTGTTTTAAGAAAATAAAATAAAATAGTGAAATTTTTTGGGGTATGATTTGAATATCTTTTTGGTCATTATACCAATTTTTTTTTTTATTGAAATTGTATTGCGTGTTTTATTTGTTTCTTGAAAATCTATTTGTCTATATTAAATTTTGTGTTATGTATGATGTGTTTTAGCAACTTCAGTTGAAAATTCAGAATTGTACGTTGAGAAAAATTGACAGCATAATTATTCTGAAATTCTAGACTGAATTACATTTTAGGACTGAAATTCTAGTGGAAGTATATGTTTTGATGGTCTAGTGTTTACTTATTGTGCGTACATTCTACCCTCTTTTGATCTCGTTTGTGGGTTTATATTTGGGGATGTTGTTTGTAGTTAATATGATGGAGATAGTTAGAAGAATTGATTTTCTTCACTTTTTATCCTTAGTAATTGGAGAAATGAAGGTTGTTGTAATGACCCTCGCGGTCATTTACCTTGTTTTCATATATTTTCGGTGTCTAGAGCTTTTTCATAACTGCCCCAAGTTATTTATGACTTGTTAGGATTGATAATTCGATTCCTAGGCGGTTCATTTGAGAATTTTAGTAATATCTGATATATTATGAAATATTTAATTTAAATTGGCATTTAGTAGAAATATAAGTTATTACCCTTCTAAAATATTTTTGATAGGTATAAAATTCTTTAAGTTATGGTATATTTATTATCTTCTAATAACTTTTTATAGTCTATTAATATTATAAGCGGAGATAATAAATCTAAATATGTTAAAATATTATTATTATATAAAAGAAATTTTATTAAAAATAATTTTCTATTAATTATGATATATTTAAAATATTATATTTATTTTAACTCGGACCTATACAATACCCTAATACGTAATTAATGAGATAAAGATTTAGGTGACATTAGCACCTCTACTACTCGTGGAGATAATGGTAATAGATTACAATGTGCTTATCAATGAATTTGCCACATAAATACTATAATTGCTACATGTGGCATACATGTCAAATATATGTTACTTAATTATGAATGAAAAGGTTGTTGCTTCACTTTAAGTTTTTCTCCACTTTGAACATTTAGTACCTCATTTCATTAAAGATTTTAGTAAATATAGTTTGCTTGCTTTATACGGACATATATTGTATATGAAAATGCATACAGGGTACACGTGAATCAATATACTTAGCAGAAAAATAGTGTGATACTATATTCGATCCTCAAAAAGAAAATTGATTATTTATGTCAAGTTGTTCAAATTCGGGTTGTAGCGGGACACTATTCAGAGGCTTCTTGGAGAAGTTTTTTTTAGCTTGACATCCAGGTAGGTTAGGATTACCCTACATTTACATTGAGCTTATTTACTGAAATTGTATACTATTATACTAGTTTTGGATAAGTACTTGTAGTTGTGTCGTGTGATATATATATATATATATATAACATGCCTTATTTATTTGGTTAGGACCTCGTCCTAGTAGGTTTTGGTGTCTTATCTTTTAGGATGATATAGCATCCATCACTTTAGACGTGAAATTAAGTTGTGAAACCTTGAATTTATCCCCTTTTAATTAATATTTGTGAATGGTTATTTAAATGTCTTTTAGTTTCCCGATAGGTTCAACATATACTTTATTTCTGTCATTAATTGTGAATTTTAGTACCACATGGGCATTGATTATGGTATGATATGGATTTTAGTGTTACAGTTGGTTATGGTTACTATGAGTTTCGATTCGAGCCCGACATCTGATTGTGATGAATTGGGAGTTCTGGTATTGATTATGGTTGTTTTGGGAGTTGTGGTTCCTCTGAGTTCTGGTTCGAATCCGACATCTGATTATGGTTGTGGTTCCTCTGAGTTTCGGTTTGAGTCTGACATCTGATTATGAGTTCTATTGTATATCATATATGTGGCCTCTCGTTGTTACTCAATATTTTCAGTTCGAATCCGACATATGACCTTTCGTTATTATCCATAACTACTAGTTCAAGTCCGGTGTTTGGCCTTTCGTTACGATCCATTGGTGCCGATTAAATTCCGGTGCACATCTGGATGACTACTGTGATTTTGTGAAATGAATTCAGTTACAGATTATTTATGCTTATTTTCATTTGTTGTTTCTTGTGTGTTCCACCGGCTTATGGGGGTACGATTGGGTTAATTGTCTTCTTCAGTGTGCCCAGCGGCCTCTGGGGGCGCAATTAGGTTATGTTTGATTTGTCTGTTATTATTGCGTTATTTATTTTCTGTATCGCTTATATTTATTCCTTTATCGCATTTGCATAGCTTGGTAGTTGTTTACCTTTCTAGCCCTGTTTATTATTGATTTAGACTACACCCTCGCATTTTAGTTATACCTTTTCGGTATTAAGCTCAGGCAGTCGATGATGCCTACTGAGTACCCATTGCTTTGGTACTCATACTACAGTTCTGCATCTTTCCCCTAATGCAGATCCAAGTAGTAGCAGCTAGCGTTGACGTGGTTCCTACCTTTCAGTAATGAGGGTGAGCTTACTGTCGTCCGAGGCTGATCCTCCTCTATCTATTCCACTCTAACCTTTTGTATTGGAGGCTGTTTGTATATATTGTGTATATCTTGAATTCTATCTAGTATTCTGGGTATCTTTCAGTAGTGGCTCTAGTACCGACCTTACTAGGTCTTGAGAGGGATTCGTTTGAATATTTGGTTCTTTTCCTTCTCTCGTTTGGATTATATGATATATGTTTCCTTTCCGTTTCTAGCTTGTTATTGCTATTGCTATCATTATACACGATCTTTTCTGATTTCTACCTATTAGCCCGTTACCTATTATTTTAGGTTATGGCTTAGCCTGGCTTGCCTACTGGGGGAATAAGGTAATTAAGGTAGGCTTCATCATGACTTGAGAAATCGGGCCGTGACAGTTGTATAAAAATAGTATAATTATTGTATATAGTATATATTTGTATAAGATTTCTAGAGAAACTGTATAAGATTGTATAGGACTTGTATACAATGTGTATAGAAATTGAATCATTACTATACAAATATGTTGTTTAATTATTGTGCAAAATATCTATCTGCATAATTGTTGTATAGAAACTGTATAATTATTGTATAATTATTTTATAGGAATTGTATCAATTTGTATTATTGTTGTATAGAAATTGTATAATTATTTTATATAAATTGTATCACAGTGTATAATTATTGTATAAAAATTGTATAATTATTGTATAAAATATATATAATTACAACTAAAGGTTGTATGGAATGTGTATAAAAGTGTATAGTTGTTGTATGAAATATTGTATAACATGCATATAGAAATTATATCATTATTGTATAGAATATGTATATGTACAAGATGTGCGTAAAAAGTGTATCATCATTTATTAAAACATGTATATGTGCCATTAAAATATGTTATTTGTAAAAATTTGTATTCTAAAAAAGTACAAAATTTTATTTTGTTACGATATTATAAATTTGTATTTAATTATTTAAAAAACTATAAATTTTATTTGATTGTTTTATTGATAGAATTAAAAAAGTAATCGACTACAACCAAAAAAAAGGAGAAAAAGAAGAAAACACAACTAGCAGAAAAACAAAAAACCAACAGCGAAAAAACAAACACAATTTATAACACTTATAATAATAATAATAATAATAATAATAATAATAATAATAATAATAATAATAATAATAATAATAATAATAATAATAATAATAATAATAATAATAATAAAAGAAGCAAAAAGAGCAACAACAAAAGTAAAACAAAAACTACAAAATCAACATTTTTTTTTGTTTAAAAATAGAAAAGTCAAAGAAAGCTGCATAACTAGCGAAATGGCTAAGAAATGGAATTTTGAATTCATGAATCGTTTTCGTGTCATTTTTTAGACCGAGAGACTGTTTTTGTCCTTTTCCCTTAATTTTTTAGATCTTTTACTAATATAATACTCACAGGGACCCATCTGCACCTTTTTTTTGAGTTTCACATTCGGTGTTCGGTGCTCGCATTGGAGTCCCGACTAATCTGGATCGCGCGTTGCAGGACCCGTTAAGGTGGCAGCACTCCCAACAGAGTTTTCTCCATACCCAGGGTCGAACCCTCGACCTCTGGTTAAGGGTGAAATAGCCAATCCACTGCACCACACCCCATATTGGTACCTGTACCTTCTTTTAATTGAATCTTACTTCTTTACTTTGTTGATCTTTATCCTTTTTTTTAATTTTCTTACATGTTTATATTTTATTGTAATTTATTGTACAAGGATTTTGTTCGATGAAATTAATTAAAAATAAAAAATGTAATTAGTAAATCAATAGAAAAATATCATGAATGAAAATGATTAGTATAACAAATAATTCAATGCTAATACAAAAAACACAAATATGTCATCGAATTTATAAAATTATATATTTTATGTTATATTGTAAAAATATGCCCATTCACGTCACTATTATATATAACTAGTGAAGTTAGCTGCGCTTCGCGCGGTCATAAAATTATTTATGTTTCATGCAGTCATAAAAGACTTCATTAAATTTACGATTTAATTTTTTTAATATCTAATTAAATTTAAAAGTTTAAAATATTTAAAGTCTTTTTTTTTACATGAAAACATTAAAGTACTTTCATGTAAAAAATTTTAATCTATTTTGGGTAGTTAAACCCATAAATTAATGTGCCTTAATTTTCAACCGTTATAATATTAATTCAAGAAAGAAGTTATCATAGAGATAGGGAGAAGAAAAAGCCGAGTGCTCATTAAATTTATCTTTTTTTGATATTTAAATCTTTTTTAATTTTCTTTCATAAGATAAAATACATATATATCATTAATAGTGAAAATAAATCTTGAATATTCAAATTCCTTCAACAATAACAGAAATTTAATAAATACAGTTTTTTTGAATGTCATAATTGAGATTGAAATTTGATAGTAATTTCAATTAAAGTAGTGAGCCAATAACCAAAAAGAAAATCAAAAGAATTGAGAACTATCAATTCAACGTTTGCAATTTTAAAGGAGAAAAAGATGAATTATGAAGAAAAAGTTCATTGATATTACCACTTTCCATTATTTTAATTCTAACATTTGCAACATTAATGAACCATTATTGGTTTACATTCTATAGTTGTAACTGATATTTTGATTCGTAACGGTTATAATTGTAATCTAAGTGTTTATTAGCTGAATTATTGCAAGTCATGACGGTACAATATATATACTTTTTTCTTAATTAAATGTGTTAAGCTGGCGTACTTTTTAATTCAAATAGTTAGGAGATTATTATTATTTAGTAAAATAGAGAAAAACATCCAAAAAGAAAAAAAAAGATCTTTCAAGCGATAAAGAGATACTACATCACCTTATTTTAGATGTTTATAAGTATTTAAATTTAATTTGTTAATACTTTCATAACTTTCATCTTCTTTAAAATCTAAATCTAAAAAATATTTTAAAAGAAAATCAGAAAAAAAAAATTAAACTCTTTTGTCATAAATTTATAGACCAATTGGTAGGAAATTTTTCTTCCCCTTTTTGTACCTGAAATACAAGATGATAGAAAATTATTGTTAAGATGATTATTATTATGATCATAAAAAAATATTATTAAAATGGATCAATAAAGAGAAGAGGAAAAAATGAGGTGTAATTAAGAGGATTAATAAAGTAATTCTTAAAATTTATAATGAAGCATAAAATAAATAAAATAAAATTTGAGAAGACGAAATTTCCTTTAAAAAAAATAAAATTAAAAAGCAGAAAAAAGTCAAAAACTATAAATTTTTGGTCAAAGAACTATATACATCATCTTTTAATAAACCACATTTATATATAAATATAATAAAGATTGCATATTTAAAGATAAACGCTTATATAATAAAATATCAATTAAATTTTATGTTAGAAATAAAATAATTAATATAAACAAAGTGTAAAACTTTATAATAAAATTTTGTTATTGAATAGTACATCTTGTATTTGGTGAAATAGTTATTCGACAAATTTACAATAAGCACGAATACGTGTATCTCTATTATTAATAAACCATTAAAAAATTTCTATTTTTCTAAACTAATTTGGCCATCTCTCTAGATGCATTATACATTCTTCTTTGTCTTGATGATAAACTTACACAAAATTAATTTGATCATTCTTTCTTTGATGAATTTTGTACCGCCATCAAACTTCCTCCTTCATCCTTGGTGAACTTGTGTTTGATTCTTATTACACAAGAAGAAACTTTGATAATATATCTATAATCTTCATCATAGTAGCCATATTGTGAATCACGTTTTCAATGCCCTCTCTTTTGGTTATTGAACACATGATTGATGAAAACAATGAAAAAAAATTTAAAAAGGAGAAAAAAATATATACTAATAAAAAAGAAGGAAGAGAAATGAAAATGAGCATCCAAAAACTCTATAGATTATTGTTATTTATAGATTGATCAAGTAGTTGAGAAGATATTTTATTAAATAGAGAATACAAATAGTTGGAGGTTTTCTTATAACTCATGAGATATAATTAGATGTAGTAAATATGATATAATTTTTTTAATTGATAAACAAATTAATTAATAAAAAGAATGATGGAAAAGATTAAAAAAAAAAGAGAAAAAAGGTAAATAGTATTGGAGGCCATAGAGAGGTGCCACATCATCCTCTCTATGTTTCTCCTTTATATATATATATATATATATTGATTTGACTCATCTATATTATTATCATTATAAAAATGGTTTATTTTCACTATTCTATTTCATGGTATTTTTAGTATCATAAATGACTAGAGAACTGAATTATAACTCAATGATCATTTTTGTTTCAACAGTTTCTGACGAAGTTTTAATTATGTTCGTTTCTCCTTTTATTTTTAAGCAAATAAAAAATAATTTAATGATATTATACTTTATATAAATATACAATTATTTATTGAACTAAAAATGACCTTACGATCTATAATTATTTGAAATAATATGTTTATTATCCGCGCATCGCGGGATATATATACTAGTTATATTTAATAGTACTCTATAATTTATATTAGGAATTTATGTTACTAACTTTTTTTTATTTATTATTTTTTAAAAATTGAAGTTTAACTGTTAGTACATCATTTAGTGAAGGTAACATTATAAGAAAATAATTCTCTCCCAATTTGCTAATATGAATAAGTAAAATATAAAAATTTATTTTTGATATAAGAGACAATCTAAGTAGAAAAAAATGGAGGGTGTATTAATATTCTGATTGACGTTCTCACATTGTAGTTCTAAGATAAAAAATTACCCCAAATTATTTCCTCTACAAAATTAACTCAATCTAGAAGGATTTACAATTATTTCTCCAACCTTGAATTCTATTTAATGGTATTTTTAGTGTTACAAATGACTAGAAAATTGAATTAAAACTCAATGATCACTTTTGATTCAATAATTTCTGACGAAATTTCAATTATGTCCATTCCCCTATTAGTTTTTAAGCAAACAAACAACATATAATTATATTATACTATATATAAAATGTACTATTGCTTATTATAGTTGAATAAGTCCTTGTCATCTATAATTATTTGAAATAATATGTTTATTATCTATGTATCTCACGAATATGTATATTAGTTATATTTAATCATACTCTATCAATTATATTAGGGGTTTATTTTATTAAATTTTTCTATATATTATTTGTTAAAAATCTAAGTTTGACTGTTAGTACATCATTTAGTGAAGGTAACATTATAAGAAAATAATTCTCTCCCAATTTTCTAATATGGACAAGTAAAATATAACAGTTTATTTTTAGTATAAGAGATAAGCTAAGAAAAAAATGAAGGGAGTATTAATATTCTGATTAAATGACGTTCTCACACTGTAGTCCTAAAATGAAAAATTATCCCAACTTATTTCCAATAGAAAATTAACTCACTCTAGAAGGATTTACAATTATTTCTCCAACCTTGATTCAAGGTCGGGATTTGAACTCTAAGAACTGAATCACATTTAATAAAGAGCACTTCATCTTTAAAGTGAGATTCTCAGAAACATTCCGAATTAAATAGGATCAAAGTGAATACTAAATTATTGATTTTCTATTGAAGGAAAATAAGTCTTGTTGGATTCGAAATTGATATAACGTTATGCGGAAACTTATAGTTGCAAACCATATAGACGATATTTCAGATGACAAAGAAAACTATTCTAAAAAGCATATTTGTGATATGGTTTGGTCCAGCGATCCACATATTGAAAGATAATATTGAAAAAGCACAAAAATTTATTTGAGAGAAAATCTCTCTCTGAGGAAAATTCTTTAAACGACTACATTGTGGATACTGCTTTATTTTAGAATCAGAAGGACCCTTAATTTATGGAGGTACAAAATATTTCCTCCAAGAAAGAGGTTAGCCAAATATAAAAGAGTTTTATATTTTATCTTTTAAGAAAAATAAAAGTAATTATGGTATACTTTTATTTTCATTTCAATAAAAGTAAAACTTAAATTTGGTAAGAAAATTATGGCAAAACCCCTAACAAATCTCTCTTTTGACTTGATTTTATTGACTTAGTTTGATCCTTTTTCTTCACATGTATGATCTTCGTTCTTCACATCATCTTCATCACTGCTACTTGGTATGCTTAGAATTAAGCTTTTTGATTTGAAAATATAAGTGCCCTTTCGGGTTAAAAATATTGAAGCCCTTTGTAGGGTTAAAAGTGAGTTTTATTTTTAAATATGTAACAACAAAACTGTTGAAAATATGATTTATAATTGTCTCCACATTTATTTTCTTGACAAAAAGTCCTCATTATTGTCGAATTGGTTGCAATTTTAATCTTAACTGTTCTAAATTTGAACCATCAGATCATTGAATCATAGACTCTGATACCACTTGTTGGGTTCAAGATTAATATAGCATCATGCGGAAGCCTATAGTTGCAAACCATATAGACGATAATGTGGATGAAAAAGAAATTTATTTTAAAAAACATATAATTGATATAGTTTGGTCAAGCGACCTACATATTACTATTGAAAAAGCATAAAAAATATTTGAAAGAAAATCTTTCCCCTAAGCAAAATTCTTTAAACGACTATATTGTTGGAACTCAAAACCAAACTGAGCCTGCGGGCTCCCCAACAGCTCCAGAAGATTCCTACAAGTGGAGATCAAGTTAAATTCGTCAGAGTAGTTTTCATTTAACAACGTAGATAATTTCATGGAGTCAATTGCTATTATTAATTGAGAATATTTCCTCTTCACTGTCATTTTTAGTCCCATGAATAGGGAAATGTTTCAGCTTCCAAGGCTGAGTTAACGTTAATATTTGCATTAAAACCAAATAGCCAATCCCCCTTTGCATTTCGGAAAGCTCCTCCAGCTCATCCCTTCATAGATTGGTTATCAAAGGACCCATCTAAATTTAGCTTTACTCCTACATAAGAGCTGTCCACACCTCTTTTCACATAGTTTTTCTGACGTAGAGGCTCCTTATTCCTATTAAATAAATGTACTCTACAGTTCGTTCATAGGCAGTATTAATAGAAATATTCAGATTAGTTCCATTAAAGAGCTTGAGTCCACTTTAAATGGTTTCTTACTTTAAAAAACTTCATTTTTCTAAATTTATTGAGTCATTCCTCTTCCTGATAATGAGGGTTATTTATTGTGAGGAAGCTAAGATTGTTTTCTTCCCAATTTATTTTTACATGGCTACATTCTAGGAATATATGCCTGATAGTTTCATGGCATTGGCATATGTTACAATGAGGGTACATATTAAGAACAATATAGTTGAGGTAAGATTTTGTGGGTAACCTGTTATGATAGCACAATCAGATAAAATATTTAAATTTGTTAAGGCAAGATAGCTTTCAAATCCATTCAATTTTTTTTCCTTCATACTTATTACACAGCTTTTTAGAACCAATCTGCTCATAAGAAAGACTTAGTAGTGAATAATCCATTATCAGTAGGCCTCCATCTCAATCTATCAGGTATTGAATCATTTATGGGCATGGCCATTGTAACAATCTTTCTAGTAATCTCCCTAGGGCAGTATTAGCTAATTTTGTCCAAATTCCACTTCCTATTTTGAATTATGTCCCCAACAATCATGTTCTCATCATTAATACTTGAGGGGGTGGGTATTTAGAACCTGCGCTAGGGCATTACTATTGGGAATCCATTTATCCCTCTAAAGTCATGCTCTTTCCATGACCCAATTTTCAACTTTGATATTCTTGACATATTCGCCACCAAAATAGGATGTTTCTCCATGTATTAATACTAGACCTATTCACCTTAGAATTGTCCCAATGCCAGTTATTGTTTCTTCCTTGTGCATATTTTTTGCACAAGACCGTTGCCCAAAGGGATAAATTCCCGTTATAGGTTTTCCAGGCTAATTTAGATAGTAGAGCAAGATTTTTAAGACTACTTTTTGAATTCCTAGTCTCCCAAGTTCTCTAGGCATTGATATGATTTCCCAGCTTAGCATGGGAAGCTTTTTCTTTTCGTTTGTGGTTTTCCAAATAAATTTACTCTGGATTTGATCTATTTTGTCAGTAATTTGTTTAGGGAGTTTTATATAAGTCATTACATGGGTTGGGTACTATTAAGGTAAGCTTTTGTAAGGGTAGTTCTTCTAGTCAATGTGAGAAATTTTGTTTTCCAACCAGAAAGTTTTTTCTGTAAATTATCATTTATGAAGCTATAGTCCCTGTTTATAGGACTTTGTCAAAAATTGAGAAGACAGTATTTTCCAAAGTTGTGGCAATATTTTTATTTTGAAGAAAGTAGTTGTGTCAACCACTATATTTGGCAAATAATTTTTTGAGAAGATAATCTTAGACTTAGTTTTATTAATGATCTGTCCAGACAAATTTCAGAAGTTTTGAAGTGTTTCTTTAACTATGGCACAACTGGTGACCTTTTTTTCAGACATTAACACAAGGTCATCAACAAAAAATAAATGGGATATGTGGAGGCCATGTCTAGATACTTTAATGGGGGACCACTTTCCATAGTCCACTTGCTGATTTATACTATGGGATAGAACTTCCATACATAGTATGAAGATATACAGAGAGATGGGATCGCCTTGGCGAATTCTCCTAGTTGGTTCAAAATAATTCATTTTTGTACCATTCACAAGTATGGTTGTAGAGCTGATACAGATGAAAGACAAGATGAGTTTGATAATATTATTTAGAAAGCTAAAGTATTTTAAAGTATGTTCCACAAAAGATCATTCAATTTTGTCAAAATTTTTGTCCAAATCTATGTTCATGATAAAGTTACATTTTTTTCCTTTCATTTTTTTAAAGTGTCGAACAATTTCTTGTACTATGATTGCATTGTTAGCTCCTTACCTATTTTTAAGGAAGCTTGTTGGCACGATAATTTTATTCATAATAGGTCAAAGTCTTTTAGTAATGATTTTTGTGATAATTTTGTACAAAGTATTGCACAGACTAATTAGGCTGTACTGCTTTAGGGAGGAGGCATTATTGCACTTAGGTATAAGGCACACATGTATTTTGTTTATTTTCCCCAGTACTATTCCTTCACTGAATACTTTTTTACAAAAATCAATAATCGAAGGTTTCATAATTTCTCAATATTTCTGGTAGAAGAAAGGATGTAGACCATTCGATCTAGGGCTTTGTAGGGTTGGGAAAAAATGTATTTTAATCTCAAGGTCAATTAGCTCTCTTGCTAGGTCGTCACTCTCCATAATTATGAGGTATACCTTACTTATTGGTATTGGCAGCAGAAGAGATTTATCATTACTTGTAGAGAATATTTAAAAGAAATAATTTTTGTATGCTTTATAATGGATGCTTGATCATCAATCTCAGTGAAGTCTTCAACTAAGGGACTAACAATACGATTTTTATGACGTCTAATGAGGGTTGTTGTGTGGAAGAATTTAGTGTTTGTGTCCCCCTCTTTAACCAATTAATGCGAGACTTAAGCTTCCATAAGTCTTCTTCTATTTTTAGGACAATATTAAAATCACTGATTAGAAGTTGTTCAAGAGTTTGGAGGAAGAGGCTATCAAAATAATTTTTAGAGTTTTGGATCCCTTGGAGTCTTTTAAGGATTATTTTGATTTGTTTGAAAATGTTTTCAAAGTTAACTTTAGCCCATTCAGTAGCCATATGTTCAAACGTGTTGATTTCATGGGGTAAGAAGTTGGTATTAGCCCATGCATTATTAATAACGTTAGGGAAGTCAGGGTAAGACATTTATATAGTTTTAAACCTAAAAAACTTCTTGCGGAGGGCGAGGTTGTATTTATACCTATGTAGTAGGAGAGGACAATGGTCTGAATGTGTACGGGGAAGGTGTCGCATATGTGCATTAGGGTATTTGACTAACCAATCACTATTAGCAAAATATTTATCGAGACGCTCATATATTAACGCGTTACGATTTTTGAAAAGCTTATTTAGACAAGTAAACCTATTACCTTTAAAACCCATATCTATGAGTTTGCAATAGTCCACCATAGATGTAAACTTAGAGGCACGAGTCTGATTTACCATCTTACCTCTTTTTTTTCAGAATTGTGAAGGAGTTCATTGAAATCTCCGCCTATTAGCCATTTACCAGAATAATTATTTTTGATGTTTTTGAGAGATTGCCATAGAATTCTCCTTTTCCACCTGAAAGTATTTGCATAAATACAACTAAATCTCCATGTATAATTTAAAGGTCTTACCTTCATAATAGCATGGATCTCTTGATCAGTGGTAGCAATATCGCTTAGTTCCAGGAGTGAGTCATCCAAAAGGACAACAAAGCCTCCAACATTACCTACAGCTGGTACCTATATCACTCTATTGAATGGGGAGTCATTTAGAAGGACTAAATGATACTGTATTTTAGTCTCCAGGAGGGCCAAAAGTGGTGGCTTATACCAGTCCACAAGAGATCTAAAGTTCCTCCTAAATTCGGGTTCATTGGCCCCCTACAATTCTATATTATTATGTTCATTGATATGTTTAGGTGAGGGGGGTTTATCAACGGAGCTTCGCTTGAGGATTTGTTCAAGGGGATATTCAGGTTGGTCAATGTCCGATTCATGAGTAACACATAATTCCTAATATGTGGATTGAACGAGCGACGTATGTCTAGGGAACTTTTTACTAAGTTCTAGGGGAAGATAAAGATGAATTTATTAGTGTATTTTTTATTAAATATTATTGAATTATGGGGGGTGCGCCATCTTATAAGGGACCAGGTCCTTTAGAGCCAGATACAAACAATAAATCAGTAAAGCAACAAGGAAATAAAACTTTGTAGGAAAGTAAAGAATACAATAATTTAACATGAAACCTCCTTTCTCAAGAGTGTAAACACCATGGCTTGCCCTCACAATCACTCAAGAATCCACGATAATCAAACTCACTATTACAGACTCTATTGGAACTTAGCTCTAAGCTCCATTAATTTGTCATAACTTTATTACAAACACTCCTTGACAACTCTGTCAAGATCTCGTCTTAGTATTGACTAACTCTAACCAATATCAACTCAAGTAACTCTACCTAATCACTCTACATACATAAGAAAATCATTACTCTTATAAGATGAGTAATTCGATTCCAGACCAAGACTTAACTCAAGAACAATTACTCTCTCAGCACACAAAAACTTAGAACTTGAGCAATATTGAGTTTTTGCCGTTTTCTTCTTGAATAACCAAATTGCAAAAATTATTGTATTGAGAACATTATTTTCTATTTATAGTAGGATAATGATTAGGTTAGAATTTTGATTGGCCTAGGTGTCTTGTCTGGTACACAACTTACCTCCGCAATTTGTTACACTAACAGACAAAACCTCCCAGTGATATGACAGTTGTATATTTTCATGAAAACCTAAGGACCTGGTTCCTTGTTGTCAACTAATCATCATCAAAAAAAGATATAACAATTTTCCCTCTTTTTGATGATGCCAAACCACAGATCTTGGAGCATCAAAATTCATTCACCTCATTCAATCAGAGTGATCACCACTACTGTCAGTGAATGTTCCCCCTATCACTATGCACCATTCTTCCTCCTGTCAATATACCAACATGCTAACATAATTGCTTTCATTTGTCAACATACCAATATGCTTCCCTCTGTTAATATACCTGCGCTTAAACACATCATTCGACACTTGGTCCCTACCACATGAATTCAGTATTTCCCCTTTTGGCATCATTGAAAAGTAAAAACAGTAAAGCAAGAGTAAAATAAACACAAGTCAGTTAAATCATGGCTAATGGGGCAACACTAACATGAAGAACAACTTTTAAAGTAAAGAAGAGATAGATGAAACATAGAAACAAGGTATCATCCATATATAAAAGTTAAATATCATTGAAGTGCAAGATTTAAATTTTCTGTTCCATAGAAAAAGCCATAGAAATAAAAAAAAACTAAGCAGGTGAAGGACTTAGGAAGAAGCTCTGGATAAGTAGAACCATCTTATTATTTTTTGCAGCACGACAGTGTAACAATTCCTTGGTTAGCAGCTTTATCTCTACATTCAAGATAAGAACCTCATCAGTTAGAGTTAAAACTCTCTTTTTTAGTTCAACATTCTCAGTTCTAAGCTTTCTAGAGACACTTGGTTCCTCATCAGAAAGTTGTTAAATTGTCATTTGCAATTTTCTAATCTCTACATCCTTAGCAATTGTATTGAGCTTCAATTTCTCTATTTCTTTGCTTATCTCTTCCTGAGAGACAGTTCCTAATTTTTTTTCCACACACTTAGTTTTGATCAGAGTTTTCAGACCAAATAGTTGTTTTACAGTTCCAGGAGTTCTATTTTCACAGATAATTCCAAAATAATCAAATACTCTGCTCAACTAATATCCATAAGGCATGTCATGTCTTCCATTCTTTCCATGAACAACTTTATGTATGTGATCCATCATTAGAGTGGGCAAAATAATCAACTCAAAACTACTGATATAGTCCATCATATGCAAATAACAACTGAAGAAATGTTCCTCTTTAGTGATCAAGGTAGAATCACTTTGTTAACAAAATCAAATATTAATTGAAACTCACTTTTGAGTGATCTCCTATTTACTGCAGCTAAAAATTTTTCTTTAATCTTTGATACATTCTCCATAAAATCTGTTGAGGGCTATTGTTTTGAAACAATCCTCACATCACCGATGGGAACATCCAAAATTCTCGCAAGTAGTACTCATCAAGATTTAACTTCTTCCCTTGAACCACATCAGTCATCTTCAGTCTGTCTTTAGAAAAGTCTAATGTAGAGTGGAATTCCTTAATACCTTATCAAAGATAGAGGGAATGGGTCCTTCCATAAGATGAAGTTATCTTTAATGTTTAAGAAGCTCAACTAATTCCATCATGCATGGTTTTATTAATATACTTGAGTCAAAAAATCTTTCAGTCAGTACTTTTTGATTTCTCAAAAACCTGTTCCTAACTTTCTTAGGCACAAGTTTTATTTCTTCCTCCAATTTTCTTATTTTAGAAGCACCGACAGTTTCCCTTTCAATCATTTTCCTCTTTTTGGTATCAGGTCCCGCTGAAGTCTATTTCTTCTTTGTAGGACTTCTTGATTTTACTCTAAAACTTTTTGTTTTCATACAGACATCTTGTTTCTTAGGACCAAATAAACTCTCTTTTAGGTTATTTGATAGCAAAATGAGATTTTCAACAACCCAATCATAACTTGTCATTACACGGCCAGATAGATTATGTGCTTTCAGGAATAAATCTTCATCAAGGAGTTGAGTGAAGAAGGAGTTTGGCTTTGAAGGGATATGATAACTTAACTTGGATGAATCTTTAGAGGAAAGGAGGTTTTCAGAGAACATGACTTCAGGGAGGAGATGAACCTTTTTACTGTTCTCTACTTTAGAAGCAAACTTATAAAAAGGCTCTATTTTCTTAGAAGAGGTTCATTCGGGGAAGTGGTTGTGAAAACAGGTTCAGTCAAGTGTTGTTTTGATAGGGATATGAAGGATGAAGCCGACTTGGTGATTTGAAGAAGGTTTGATAGTGGATTTTTATCTACACTAAATTCTAAGGACATGACTGTAACGCCCCAAAAATTTATCCCGAGACGTCACACGGTGCTTAGGACCACAAGTGATCCCAAGCTAACCCATAAATTGGCATACTGTTAAGCAACTGATTAAATATGTATAAAATAACTAAATTTACTGTGCGGAAACATAGAAATAATGAAATTTGTGAAAATACAATACTGATACAACTTTTACATTCTGATAAGGTCTGAAATGAGGGACTAAAATTACAAAACTGATTCTAACTGATGTCTATGAAATCTCTACTTTACTGACTATAGATAGCTGGGACGCGACTCCAACTACCACTAATCAATACATATGAGTAAGAAAGTAAAGTACATAAATAACATCTAACTAAAGTCCCCAAAGTAGGAGGACTCATCATCTGCAGGCTGGAATCTGCAACTGTCTGATTCTGTCTGCACATACTATAACTTGTACCTACATTATGAGACAATGTAGCACATATACGTATATGTGGATCAGTACTTTGAGGATGTAATGAGTATATGAGGGTGAAATACATAAGTAAAATATCATATCATAATCATCATTTATAAAACAATGCATGCTAAATGTAAATGACTCACATAAGTTGGAATATCTGAAATACTAAAATCTGAAATCATGAATAGAAAATTACACTTTATAAATCTAGTGAGTCATAACATTTAGTTCTAAAAGCTTTGCTAATGTTCTGTCTGTAAATCATACTGTCTAAGTGTAAAAGAGCTCACTTCTGAATCTAAAATCTGAAAGCTGCAATCTGTAACTATTGTCTTTCTGTAAAGCATAATTGAGTAAAACTGTGAGCCTTTACACTTAGTTTCTAAAAGATTTTCTGTTAGAAAAATCTTTTAAAGCTTTTCTTTACTAGTAAGGAAAAATACTTTAAAACTATTCTGAAAAATCTTTACTGATAGGGAGGTTCTCTTAACCAACATAAACCATGCGAGCTATATGGAGTCCAACGTCTCATCCTCCTAAGGAAGAAATCTCACATTGGGGAGAGGTGTCATACTCTTGCCAGGGAGTATAACCTTCTTTTTATGTGATCTATCACAAGCTAAATCTTTCATCCATATAGAAATGAGAATAATCTCAAAATCTATACCTACGTTGGCTACGTAGTTCTGTGGAAGATAGGGTACGAAAATCCTATACTTCCCGCTCGGTGCTAAAAACTACTCCCTTTTTATTTACTGCACTTATTCTGTTGAAAATCCACTTTAAAACTAGCATAAGGGTTTATCTAAAATCAATTATGCATTTATCTAATAAAATCTATAAATAAAGTTGATCTGAATTCTGTAATCTGTAATAAATCTAAAAAGTGGATTCTATAGCTAATTCGATGATTGAAAGATCAAAGCTTTACTGAAAATCTATAAATAATCTGATAATAGGATGCTTAAAGCATCATCTTTCTTGAAATAATAATATTCAATCTTGGGATAATAACCCATGCTTCAATCTCATGTCAAAACATCATAATAATCATGCTTGATATTGAAAACAATGATAGTTCATCTCAAAATCTGTAAATCTACTGCAATAGGCATGAAAATATGAAAATAGACATGCAATTCAACTTCTAAAACACTTGAAATCTCAAAATCTTGCAAAGAGCAATAATGCGTATGAACCCTAATTCAAATCTCATAAATAATCATTCAAAATCATATGGATTTTAAATAAAAGCTTGGTTTTGGGCATAAAGATGGAAGAAGATCCTTGTTAATAAACCCCACATACCTTGATTGATGAAATTTCTAAGAAAGCTTGAATTTGAATCTCTAATTGTTCTCTTGAAGATGGCCTCTTGATTATCTTGAATTGAAAATCCTCAATTTTGAGTTTTCTTGGAGAAACAATGGAGGATTTTGATTTCTTGGAGAGGAAGCTTTGAACTCTAGGATTTTTCTTTGGAAGGGGGTGGATGAAAATAAGCATAATAGGCTTAGAATGGGTTAAATTCTTTGTTTTGGACGAATTGGGGCCTTGGGAGTTGACCAAAATGCCCCTTTTAAACTTTAAGTTGGAATTGAAAACATAAAAGTTTTTTCCAAACTGGGTGGCCACCACGACGCGCCACTATCGCGGTGGCATACTGGAATTTGGACAATTGGGATCTGGGCATACAACGCGATGCGCCACTATCGTGGTGCCCTATAGTTTTGCCATTTTGGCCACTGGCGCGATGCACCAACATCGCATTGGACTACTAGAATGGGACAATTGGGAATTTGGGCTTCTCTGCAATACGGGGCTATCATAGAGGGCCACTGGAATTGACGATTGTCATTTTGCCCGCTTCCGCGATGCGCCAAGTGCCCAGGTGGCACACTGTTAACTTAAAAATGTCATAAATCCTTCACCGAGTGTCGAAATTCCGTATGCATAAAATGGTATTCATTTTTAAAGCAAATCTTTGACATTCTAGGAGCAAAATTAAGCTAGGAAAAGTATGAGGTATTACAATGACTATTTCAAAAAAGGAATTTTCTGA
Source organism: Capsicum pubescens (assembly GCA_030864215.1). NCBI lineage: Eukaryota > Viridiplantae > Streptophyta > Magnoliopsida > Solanales > Solanaceae > Capsicum > Capsicum pubescens. The sequence goes on along the minus strand of CM061538.1, from coordinate 204,307,278 downwards.
AAGGATTGGAGAATTTTTAAGGGAATTCTAAGCCCTTTGTGGAGTTTTAGGATGAGGAATTGTCAGACAATTGAAGACCACTTTTTTTTTTAAATAAACTTTATCACACTTGGTCTATTTGAGATTAAGTGCTCCTTTAAAAAAAATTAGAACACCAATCATAAAAAGAACTTAAAGGAATAAATACGTACAAGGATGAACATTTCAAAAGAATAAGATGTGATTGATTTCAATTTTGGGGTGACTCATCTTTCCTTTTAGGATAAGACAATTTTCTGACACATATAGAGAAGACACAACTTTTTCTGACAGAACAAAAAAATACACATTTATGATACTAACCTAAAAGATTAGACCAGGTCCCTCTCTTTCTTGAGTAAATCCTCAAATTAGTGTTTGTCTCAATTATTCTCTTCCAAAGTTATTTCCATGCGTATATACCTACAAAGGTATGGTACTAAGTTAGACCAACAAGTACATACTTTATCAAGGATACATGTCTCCTGATATAGCCAATTTTATGGAGAAAAACTAATTCATCTTTGTAGGTCAGGTTATTTGATCAACCCCACGTCAACCTGTTCTTCACAAATTGTTCCTTATAAAGGGCCTTAGTAAAGATGTCTACTATTTGATCCTCAGTCTTGCAAATAGCTCTCTTCTCAATATTGTCTCTCAGAAAATGATGTCTTACATCAATATGAATTGTCCTCTTATGCTGCACTGGATTCTTAGCCATGTAAAGATAATTTTTATTGTCACATATCAGAGGGATAGTGTCTGAGACAATTCCAAAATCCTTCATTAGTTGTTTGATCCATAACAATTGAGCACAACAAGAAGCTGCAGCCACATACTCAGCTTCAGCTATAGAAAAAGCAACTGAATTCTACTTCTTAGAACCCTAGGAGATTAACGAAGAACCCAATAAATGAGCTATTTCTGAGGTGCTTTTTCTATCAACCAAATATCCATCACAATCAGCATCAACATATCCTATCACATCAAAACTGTCTCAAGATGGATAGTATAGGACTAGGTCCCCTATCCCTTTCAGATACCTAAGAATTCTTTTTGCAGCTTTCAAATGAGACTCCTTTGGGAAAGCCTGAAATCTGGCACACATTACCACATTGAGTATAATATCTGGCCTGCTAGTAGTGAGATATAGTAAGGATCCAATAATCCCTCTTTACATGGTCTCATTAACTGAAGGACCAAGTTTATTATTATTCATCTTTAAACTGGTCCTAATTGGAGTTTCAATTGGCTTGGCATCTTTCATATTATATTTCTTCAGTATCTCCTTGATGTACTTCTCTTGACAAATCATCGTTCCTTGAGAAGTTTGCTTGATCTGCAGGACTAGAAAGAAACTCAATTCACCTATCATACTTATTTCAAATTCAGTCCACATTAGCTTTGCAAACTCTTCACGTAGTGATTCAGAAGTAGCTCCAAAGATTATGTCATCAATATATATCTGAACAATTAGTAAGTTGCTACCTCTAGACTTTAAAAGGAGAGTATTATTAATTTCCCCCTTTTCAAAGCTATTTTCTAGAAGAAACTTTGAAAGTCTCTCATATCAAGCCCTTGGTACGTGCTTCAAACCATAAAGAGATTTGTCCAATTTATGTACATGAGGGAAATCTGCATCTTTAAAACCTGTAGGTTGCTTGACATAAACTTCTTCCTTCAAGTTTCCGTCCAGAAAAACACTTTTGACATCCATTTCGAAGAGTTTGAACCCCATCTAGGTAGCAAATGCAATAAGAATTCTAATATCCTCTATCCTTGCTATAGGGGAAAATATATCATCATAGTCAATTTTGTTATCCTGGTTATTACCTTGAACAACCTTCCTTGTTTTATTTCTATTGATAGATCCACGCTTATCTTGCTTGTTTCTGTACACCCATTTGGTCCTAATAATTATTTTGTCAATAGGTCTGGGACCAGGTGCCTGACTTTACTTCTTTAAATTATTGAATCTCCTCTTATATTACATTGATCTAGTCAGCATCTTTTAGAGCTTCTTTCACATTTTAGGGCTCAATTTAGAACAAGAATACTAAGAGTTCCATGAAATTTCTGGCTTAAGATCTTGTTTGGACTCCAGATTCTAAAGGTAAAGTCAGATTCTTGAGTGGGTGAGAAGATTTGTGCATCTAATTTGAACTTCTAAGATTAGTTCCATTGGAAGCAAGTGATGTTGGGTGAATTATGAATTCTAGTATTACTATTCTAGCTTTTTTAACCTTGTTTTGAGGATGATTCATGTTCTTAATGTGTTTATAATGAGATAAATGTTCATCTATGTGTCCAAGTATGTGTTTACAATGTTTAATGGAGTTCCACATAAGTTTTGATTCAAATTGATCATTTAGAAGTCAACCGAGAAAACTAGTGTGACTAGCTTGAGCTAGGTATTTGTCTAGTCTATTGTGTTGGGTTTTAATGTGTTTAATGAGTTTAATGAGTTACTAAGGTTGTTATTGTGCATTTATATGTTAAAAAACTTGGTTATAATGTTCAAGGGTCAATTGGATCAAGACAAGGGTTAAAACAAGAAGTTAAAGTTCAATGTGAATTTAGCCTATGCTTAGCTCGTGTTTCTAGTTCATCGTTGAGGATGTTGTGTTTTTTTCAGCTCTAAATTGTTGTGTTTAATATTATAGGATGATTGGTTAATGTAATATGATGATATATGAAGGATTTATAAGCTTCAAATCAAGTGAAAACAACTCAAAAAGGCTTGGAATGGATCACAGAAGCACAAAACATAGCTTGACGCCAATTTGGACACCTGAAAAGTATTTGGAGAGTGTGGGGGTGTGCGAATGAGTATGGGCACGTGATACCCACCAATGGATTCATAAGGTACCCAAAACAGTGAAACAAAACTATTTAGATACGACACAATGTCCCCTAATGCGATAATCAACGGGACGCGTCACTAGGTTCGTAGACGACCAGAAACTATTTCCTTGTTCAACAAGGCATGGGCTATTTCTTCTACTATAAATAGGACATTATTCATGTTTTTTTACTTAATTTTGGAAATCTTTAGAAGATATTAGAGTCTACCACAACTTCTTTTTAGGGTTTTTATCATTCTTTAATTTTAGTTTCTTTCATGGTTTGTATCATCAATCCAAGGGATTGGATGATGAATATTTTCATTAAAGGCTAAAACTCCTTTTCTGGGGTTAAGACCATGTTCATGATTACTTTTGTTTTGAATTAAGTTAGTTGAATTGCTTATCATTGTTGTTTGTTTATTCTTGTTTTAACTATTTTAAGGATTAACTACCTTTAGAATACATCAATTGTCAACCTTGTGAACTCGGGAGAGGGAATAGGGAGATAGAATATGGGAATAAACAAAGTATGGTTTGTATTCTTTTATGAACTAAGGAATTCAAATTAGTGTCTAGGACAGGAATGTACTAATATGCCTTACTTGATTCATACGTAGGATGATGCTTTAAAGAACTTAAGTGGACTATTACATCTCTGCTCAACTATGTAGTTGTAAAGTTTAACTTAGGTGAAGAATTAGAGGTTGGGAGACCATGATCATGCTATTAACCCTATGAATCAATAACCAAGATAAGCAATCTAACGAATGAGGTTCAATAGCATAGTATGATTATTAGTAAGCCTTAACCCTGGACTTCTATCCATTGATTGTCCTAAGTCATTTACTTTTCCGCATTAGTTTAGTTTCTTTTTAGTTTACAATTCTTAAACCTCCTTGTTTACTTTTTCTTAATCATTAAACTAGAATTGGATAAGCGGCGAACACAAGTACCTGTGATATCGATACTTGGGATTTCTTGAAGCCATTTTACTACTTGATAAGACCACGTACACTTGCATGTGCGCTATCAACAGGTCCCTAAAAATTTTGAATGGACCCTTCTTGATATTCTTCAACTGAAGGAACGGTCTATAACTTAGATCCTGGATCACCATCACCTTCAACATTCCCAACTGTATCATTTAGTCCTTGACCATCATCTTCAACAATATCATCCGTTTGAACAGGAATGAGTTCTTCAATATCAGAATCTTCATAATCACCTGGATTCACTAGCTTTCCTGACTCATCAAAGACCACATGTATACTTTTCTCCACACACAAAGTTCTTTTATTGAAAACTCTGTACGTTTTGCTTGTTGGGCAGTAGCCCACAAATGTTACTTCATCACTTTTGGAGTCAAACTTTCCTAGTTCATTCTTCCTATTATTTAGAATAAAGCACTTGCACCCAAACCGTCTGAAGTAGTCAAGCTTAGGCTTTCTATTGAACATAAGATCATATGGGGTCTTGTTTAGGAAAGGTCTGATCAAATACCTGTTTGTCACATAATAAGCAGTATTAACAGCTTCAGCCCAAAAATTTTTTGGAAGCCCACTGTCAATCAGCATGGTCCTGGCAATCTCTAGGAAGGTTCTATTTTTTCTTTCAACAACTCTATTTTACTGAGGAGTCCTAAGAGAAGAGAAGTTATGACAGATTCCATATTCAGCATAAAATCCTGCAATTTGGGAGTTCTTAAATTCAGTTTCATGATCAAATGTGAATTCAACAATCTTATAATTCTGCTTCATTTGAATTTGCTGGGCAAAAGTTACCAGAACCAATAGGTTTCATCCTTGGTTCTCAAGAACATTGTCTAGGTGAACCTGTAGTAGTCATCCATAATGACGAATACATACTCCTTTCCTCCTATACTTTATACTTTAATAGGTCCATATAGATCTATGTACAACAACTCAAGAGGTCTAAAAATATTCACTTGCTTCTTCATCTTAAAGGAAGACCTAGTTTGTTTACCCTTAACACAAGTATCACAAACCTTGTTGTCTGGAAATTTCAGCTTTGGTATGCCACGGACCAGGCCCTTTGAAATCATCTTATTCAACAAAAAGGAACTTATATGTCCCAACCTTCTATGTCATAGATCATCATCTTTCCTTTGAACACTTAATCAAGTTAATTCCCCATTAACTACAGACTATAAATCAGTCGCATACATATTTTTGAACCTTTTAGATTTGAGAATAACTCTCCCAGACTTCAAGCTTTACACAGTACATCCATCAGATAAGAACTTCACTTCATTACCTTTATCAAAATTTTGAGAGACACTTAGAAGACTGTACTTGAGGCCACTCACATAGTACACATCTTTTATTGTGTGATCAGGTGATTTTCCAATCTTTCCCACATCATGGATATAACTCTTTTTACCATTTCCAAAAGAGACACCTTCACCTTAAAGTGTCTTAAGAGAGAGAAAACAGTTAGTCCTCCCAATCATGTTCTTTAAGCATCCACTATCCATAACTTGTTCTGACTGCATTCCCTTTCTCCCACCTGTAATTAAAGTTATTTGTTAGATTTGGGAACCCACTTGAGTTTGAGTTCCTAGAAGAAAGATAAAGGTGTGATCAAATCTTTCTTGGCCCATCTAGGTAGAGAGTTCTTCTTCATATTTTTCAAGAGTATGGAACCCTTAGGGTAACAATTCTCCTACTAGATGTATCTAGCTTTGCTTATTCTAGCTCCAAGACAACATTGACAGTTTTTCTTTAAGTGTCCATCTCTTCCACAATAAGTGCATAGAGGTTTGTGGACCTTGTTTCTAACACCATGAACAACTTTCCCTTGAGAACCAAGTTATTGGGTTTTATACTGATATCTAAGCCCCTTACCATTATTGACTCCCTGACTAGTTAAATTAGAAAAGATTTGTGAGAATATTGTCTATTTTAGGAATTTGTTAAGGTCTTCTCTTATATGAATCGGGTTTCTTTCTAATTCTTCATTCTTATGGAGTACAGTCATGAGGTTCTTTTGAGAATCCCTAAATTTTTCTTCAAGCTCAACTTGAAGCCTCGAGGCTTCTTTCTTCCCTTTACCATCAGAATTATTTACTTTCTCTAGTTGACTTATTAAACTCAGATTTTCAAATTTTAATTTTATGAACGATTCCTCTATTTTAGATATCTGGAGAGTTAAGGTAATTAATTCAAGATCTTGATTTTCTACTTTCTCTTTTAGAGCATTTTCACAGCAGTCTATTCACACACAGAATCAATCAACACTTTTGCAAGCTTCTTTATCTTTCTAGCAGAGTAGTTATCTAAACTTTCCTTAATGTCAGAAAGAGTTACCTCATTTTATTATTTATCTTTAATGCTTGCCATAAGAGCAAACAAGGAGTCAAAAGTGACATTCTCATCCTCCACTGACAGCATAGAAACATCTTCAAACTTTTCATCCTTCTTAAATTCACCAGAGGAATCTCCCCAGACAGCTAAAGCATGTTTTATTGCATAATCAACTGCAACCTTGCTTTTAGACTTTTCAGGGACCTGGTCTTTCTTCTTTCCTTTGTCAACTCCAGAATTATATATTCTTGACAATTCATTTTGTGCATTGGGCAATCTTTGATGAAATGCCCTATTTTTTCATATTTGTGGCAAACATCAAATGTACCTCCCTTTTTGTTGCTACTTTCTCTTTTTTAAAAATGACCACTTTTATTCATTACTCAAACAATCCTTTTTTCCAAATAGGAAACATATGTGTCCTCCTCACTTGAATCAGACTTTGAAGCCTTCAATGCCAAAGACTTTTCCCTTTTTACTTTTTACTTCTCTTTCCCTTGTTTCTTGTTGAGCTCATGGATCTTTAGATTACCAATAAGTTCATCCATAGTGAGAGTCTTTAGGTTTCTTGCCTCAGTAATATGATCTATTTTTTTTCTCCAGGACTTAGAAAAAAGACCTAGAATTTTTCTCACTTGCTTATACAAGGGAATCACTTCTCCTAGACAGTGCAACTTATTTGTGATTGAAGTGAATCCAGTATGCATTTCTTGTATTGATTTTCCTTTCTTCATGGAAAAAATTTCATACTGAGTAGTCAGCATATCAACTTTTGAATCCTTCACAACAGTCTTCAGGCAGTCTCAGATTTCCTTAGCACTTTCACAAGCGAAAATCCGGTTATACTCATCTGGTCCTACACCACACATAATCAATTTCTTAGCCTTGTAATTCTTTTTAACTTTCTTTTGATCTTTATCGTTAAATTCTCTCCCAGTTTTGACAACCATTCTTGTTATGTCTCCTTCTTTGACCTCTCTAACTGGCACATGAGGACCATCAAGTATTACATCCATCAGCTCATTGTCTTCAAAAATTCACTATAATCAAACTCATGAGTATAGACTCTATTAAAACTTAGCTCTATGCTCCATTAATTTGTAATAACTCTATTGCAAACTCTCCTTGACAACTCTGTCAAGATCTCTTCTTAGTATTAATTAACTCTAACCAATATCAACTCATGTAACTCTACATAAGTACTCTACAGACACAAAAAAAGTATTACTGTTATGAGATGAGTAATTTGATTACAAACTAAGGCTTTCCTTAAGAACAATTACTCTCTCAGCACACAAAAACTTGGAACTTGAGTAATATGGAGTTTTTGCCATTTTCTTCTTGAATAACCAAATTGAAAAAATGGTTGAATTGAGAAGAATATTTTCTATTTATAGTAGGATAATGATTAGGGTAGAATTTTTATTAGACCAGGTGTCTTGTCTAGTACATAACTCACCTATGCAGTTTGTTACACTAACAAACAAAACTGCATAGAGATGTGACATATGTCTATTTTCATGAAGACCCAGGGACCTAGTCCCTTGTTGTCAATTGATCATCATCAAAACAAGATATAGCAAATACCATAATTTTATATCCTTTAGTATAGTTATTTTCGTCTGGGTTTCCCTCATTATCTCTAATGCCTTTTCTATTTCCCGTGTTGTGGTACTTACTGGTCTCAAAGGAAGTGAGTTTGCATTGGATGGTACCTATGATGATGAATCTAAGTTGTTGGGCAATGTTGAGAGTGGATTCTCTATCATCAACCCTATCGCACTTAGGTTCTGGTCTGGAGTACCCTCCCCCTGGTTCTCGCTGTTTGTCTGCCAATGGAGATATAATGGGTATATGTCCTGAATATTTAGGTAGATAGAAGGATAAGCTTGAGATATTATTACAGGTGGTGGTTGTTGGAAACTAATGGTCAGCATCTCCCAGGTTGGGATGTAAAAGAACGGCAGTGCGGGCACTGCGAAGTTCAATGGTGGGTGCATCACTGTCGACATCCATACATGGCTATTATACAGATCCATCACCCTTTTCATCCCTTCTGATGCTAGGTAGGCTAGAAACTCTGGGCCGTGAATGATGAACATCAGCTCCATGTCCTCTATTTGCTCATTCATCACTAAGGATTGTCCTTGTAATTCCATCTCTACCTACGATAGCGGGTTTAGATTTATAAGTGCAATTAATATTGAGTAGATCTGGATTGATCCCGTAGGGAGTCCCAGCACAAGGAATATGTGGATTGGTAGGACTGTGATTTAAGAGAAGCTTGGGTTCATGGTTGAGTTGAACGTGAAGTTTTGACTGGGGGTTCTACTAGAGCGAAATGTATGTGGTCTCCTTGGCATGATTAAGGGAGATAATGGGTCAGTGTAATAAATAGTAGGGTGGATATCCTTATTTAATGGAGAATCTGAATTTTCTTAGACGTTAAAAAAAGTAGTGGTTGGATATTTTATGGTCCCAGGTACTTCTAAATCTAGTAATTTTACATGTGTGATATTATTTCTATTTATAGTATCTATATTAACTGTAGACATCTTAAAAGGCAAATCTTGGTGTATTGATTTTGTGGCGGTGGGAATGTCCACGTTGGAAAAAGGGATAGTCCTGTTGGAAGTTGAGAGTCCAAGTACGGATTAATGGGATGCTTTTTTTACCCCTATTGGTTTAGTAGGAGGCGCAATAGGTGGGGTGTGATGAAAGGGGTCAATTATTGCTTTTGAGGGCAGGGGTATTAAGGTCCTTTTGCCTTTGTTTTTAAGGGTCAAGATAATAGGGGTAGAATTATCATTTTGGTTGGTAACTAGGGGATAACCGCCACACTGTGGAGATCAGTAAGGTTGTTCTTTGAGATAATGATGTCAATATTATTGGGACTAGATGTAGAAGATAAAGGGTTTTGATCTTTTGTTGTAGGTTTAGACATGTATTGTTGTCTATTCTTTTTAAAGTATTTAAAAATTTTGTTTTTAAGATACTTACATGTGTCCGCATTAAAATTATTGACATTTATACCTTTCCTTTCTGCTTATTGTGGGTCCCTTGCAGGAGTGTTGACTAGAGCAGTTCTGGGTTGTACTAGTGTTGCCTCTAATATTTTTTTTTTTATTATTAAAAGCGACAGTCTTCCGTTCCTCCTTGTTGGTGACTTAATTAGAGAACTACACTGTGTGCGGAGGGCCGATGAATTGTTGAATTTGAGGTTGGTTCTTTTCCAGTTGTGTGGTCTACTTTTTGGGGCAAGTAGAATGGGTATGACCAATTATACCATACACTTTGCATAGGATATCCGCTCTCTCAAAAAAGACCCGTCAATAAAACTACCACCTCATCATATTCTTCAACCACTTCACTTCCAAAGTTCCACAATACACCCACCAAGGGGTCATTCACAAGATCTATTTCAACGGTGTTAGCTACCTCATCATCAACCACATCAATTACTGAAATAACTTGCAAGTCCATAGGTTGCTTCATGGACTTACACACATTGAAGGATACTTCTTCATTGTTCACCCAAAATTTCATCTCCCCACATTCCACATCCATTAAGTCCCTTTCGGTAGCTAAGAATGGTTTACCAAGAATGATTGAAACCTCATGATCAACCTCACAATCGAGAATAACAAAGTCGGTCGAAAAGATAAATCGGTCAACTTTCACCAAAACATCATACAACACACCCACAGGCTTTTTGATTGAACGATCGTCCATTAGAATCCTCATAGTGGTAGGTTTGGGAGAACCCAAGCCTAACTTTTGAAACACGGGAAATGGCATCAAATTAATACTTGCCCCAAGATCAAACAATATTTTTCCGAATTTGTAGACCCCGATAGTATAAGGAATAGTAAATGCGCTCAGGTCTTTTTTCTTCACTACCATTGTGCTAGACATTATAGCAGTACAATTGTGGGTTACCTCAATTGTTTTAAAATTCATGACTCACTTCTTTGTAAACAAGTCCTTCATAAATTTAGCATACCCGAGCATTTCTTGTAAGGCTTCTAGCAAAGGAATATTCACCAATAAATTACTAAACTTCGCAAGAAACTTCTTGAACTTGGTATCATCATCCTTCTTCTTGAACCTTTATGGGAATAGGGAGGAATTTTGATTTGTGGCAATGGAACAATTGGAGTTTCATCCACTTTTGGAATATCATCATCACTCACCTTCAGATTTTTCTCACTTTCAACATTTTTTTCAACTACCATTGGCCATTCAACACTTATCTCACTAGGCTTTGGATCATTATCAATTGGCTATTCTAGCCATTTTCTTTTTGCATTATATTGTTCTTCATTTGCCTTTTCATTGGGGTCTTCACCAAGATTAACAACATCTTTACCAAGAGTCTGACCACTCCTAGTGACAATAGCCATGATGTGATCATCATTTTTAGGATTGACAACCGTGTCACTAGGTAATCTACCCTTTGGTCTTGCATTAAGTTGTGCTGAGATTTGGCCCAATTGAGTTTCAAGTTGCTTGATAGAGGCCGAGAGAGATATCACCGTTTGACTTAGTTGTAAGAAGTCACCTTTTATCTGTCTCGCCATCTTATCGGTCCCCTCAACACTCGTTAAAATTCGATCAAAGGTGTCTTTATTTTTTAGCTTATCCAGGTCAATAGAACTCGACTCTTTACCCTTTGCCCGATCATGTAGAGGTACTTACCGATCATAATCTCTCTCTTTATCTCTCCAATCCCAATCTCTATCATGATCTCTATCATGCCAATCTTTATCACAATCTCTTTTCTTCCAACCTTGATTCCCACTTTTCCTTTGATAGGTAGGGTGGGAACCCCTCGATTGGTTTGACAAGAACCAAATTTATTCGTCAAGGGACGTTGTTTCCTCATCATCACAAGCTTTATCACTCTTAGAAGCAACAATGTTAACCTTCTTAGGCGGAGATACCATCACATGCTTGGTGAGAAGATCAAGTTGGGCCATCACTTTAGCAATATTTGCATCTCTTTCTTAATCCTTTTTCTTTTGCTTTTGACTGACAAAAGATGCGAAGGGAGCCCCCACGGACACCTCGGTATCTCTTGTGTGCCACTATCTACTTTGCTTGGCCACTTGATCTAATAAAGTTGATGAAATACCATGCGATAATCTAATAAGAGAACCCCTGGTCGCATTATCGTCTACCGTCTAGTTCAATTGATCCAATGGCCTATAAAAAATTTGAAGGAGCATTTTATCCGGAACCTCATGATTTGGGCATTGCATTAACTTATTGTTTAATCGTTACCAAGCCTTATATAATAGTTCTCCATTAAGTTAGCGAAAGTTGATGATTTCATCCCTTAGTTACAACATCCGAGAAGGGGGAAAGTATCTTTCCAAGAATGCCTCTATGAGCGCAACCCATGAAGTGATAGACCCCACGGGCAAAGACCGCAACCATAATACCGCTTCTCCCATAAAGGAGAATGGGAAAAGACGCAACTGGATTGACTCTTGAGATATGTGGGGCATGTCAAATGGAGAACACACCTCAATAAAACTAGTCAAGTGTAGATTAGCATCCTCATGTGCTTGGACTCCAAATAACCCTTTCATTTGAAGAAAATGAATCATCACGCTAGTAACATGAAATACTCTATTTTCTTCCATCGATGAAATATGAATAGCACTAGCTCGGCCCACATCACTGAGGTGATCCTCATCCTCATGATACCCATCAATCAACCCAGTATGACTACCGTGTTGACTCATAGTATCGTGTCTACTATTATGCACACCTGAGGAAGAACGAAAACACCAAACAATGTAAAATAAAACACTACGGCTAACCCAAAGTAACTAAAAGCACTACAAGAGTGAAAACTATGTTTCACTCCCCGACAACGGCGCCATTTTTTATAACGCTCAAATTACACTCTTGAATGGGTTTAAGAGATCGTTGTCAATACAATAACCCAACTTAAGTTTGGGTGAATCCACAAGGAGTGAAAGCATAGAATTCCAAACTTAATAGTGTTGATAGTCTACTAAAAGGTGACCCGTAATGTGAATAAAACAAACATAAATGCAAAATGGGGGATTTAGTTTGAACGTGTTTATAAATGACAACTACTTCAATTTTAGTGCACTATCTTAACATTAAAAAATGCTAAGAGTGAATTCAATTGAGAATAAGCCTTGGGGTTATGCAATTCTAGGTGTGGGTTCATGCATGGGTACTTGGCCATTTATCTAACTTTTAGCTAAAAGTTATGGGTAGGCTAGATGTAAATGTATTAGTGTCAATCTTTCAATTACAACACCATATTTCACAAATGGGTTCTTTCGAACACCTCACAAACGGTCTCAATTATTGCACATATAGACAAGTAAAGAAAAATGGGTTAGATAGAGAAATCATCTCCCTTCTCTCTACTACTTCTCATTTTCTACTGTAATTACACCTTTCCTTTAAACTTCCAATAAATAACCTTAGCATGCAGATAGACTTTACCAATCCCACTGAGCCTCAAAAAGGTGGGAACTTGTCCTACTTGGAAAAATTAATGGTCTCTTCCCATCTGCAAACTGTAAATACCTCTATCCCTAGGCCTCTAATAAACATGGCAGATGAAACCTCTTCAGAGAAAGATGATCAAAACTTTATACCTCTTATATCTGAGGATAAAAATTGTATTTACACGCCATGGCAGTTTTCTTTAATAATCAAGCTAATTGGCTGAAAAATGAGCCACCAAGTCCTTAAGCAAAAGCTAACTAGTATCTGCAAACCATCTGAAGAGCTCAATCTTGTTGACCTAGGAGAAGACTTCTTCCTAATCAAATTCACAAAAGAATAAAACACGCTCCATGTGCTACTGTAATACCCCATACTTCTACCTAGCTTAAGTTCAACCCAAAGATGTCAAAGACATGCTTTAAAGATGAATACACTTTTATATATATTTAATTTTTAAAATTTTGACTTTTTTTGTGGGAAATTGAATAAGCTTTCCATCGGTACCAAATTCACATAAATTCAATAACCGAGCAAAAAATTATGGCGATTTAAAGTTTCAGTCGTAAAACACCGTCATTTCAGCCAGTGGTGCATCGTGCCATAAGCCAAAATGACGTTTGTCAGTTTCCAGTAAGACTCCGTGATTACACCGCATCACAGAGGGCTCCTAAATCCCAGTTGTTCTTTTTCCAGTGAATCTCCGTGATGTCTACGCATCGTTCCAAACTTCCAGGTCACAAACAAAGTGGCAACGTGATAGCTCAGTGTCGCGCCATCTCCCAATTTCCCAGTTGTCAAATTCCAGAGACACGGCGCGATAGCATCGCGTCGCGCCAACCTGCCAAATCGAGAAATTTTAACAAAAAATAAATATTTTATCCAGGGATAAATTGGTCTTTTCCTAAGGTTTTAACACGTTCCGGTGCAGGATTTAATCCCTAAAAATATTTCAAATCATTATTTACTCACTTTTTCCCCAAATCAAGAACATTATCTCCTAATAATCAAAACTCTAGCTTTCAAGAAATCAAAGCCAATTCCGAGAATCTCTCCAAGAACTTCAAGAAACTTACAATCAATGTATGCATAGTGTTCATTAATGAATTCCTTTCATCCATGAAGCCCAAGAATCATGTTTTAAATCATGTATTATGAATATTATGTTGTGGGTTGATTATGTTTATGTGATTGTTGTTGTATGATTCCCAAGTTGGAATCTCAATGTGTTTTTATGGATTTACGTTAGTATATGAGTTTAAATCCATGAATTGAGTGGTTTATGAAGTGTTAATTGATGATTATACCTATGCCCTAAGTGGTGCATGTAAGGTGTTTGATAAAATGCCTAGAAAACTAGAAATTATGTAATATAGCTCAATTGTGACTTAAGTGATGGATTCATGTTTTACCCTTATTTTCAAATTACTCTCATGCTATTGATGTGCAATATAGATGTTTGTTGAAATGCGCATGATGCTAGAATGTGGAATTATGACATTGATTATATGTATTCCTTCCATGTACAAAATTATGATAACCATGTACTTCATGAAATCCCCAACTTATTGTATTATGAATTGTTGATATTGATCATGTGTTCAAGAAGTGTCAAGTCTTGCCAGTTTTATGATATCGAGTCATGGGGGTACTTGTACCTGACAATTTAGTTGTGTGCCTAGAGCTAGTGTCATGTTTTCATGATATTCTCAGTTAAGCCATGTTCAGTAGAATTCAATCAGCCATGTGACTCGGGAAAACTTAGTAATCCCAGTATTCTCAGAAAGCTCAGTACTTCAGTAATCTCAGTAGTATTCCGTCAATCAACGAAACTCAATGAACTCAGTCTAGTTCAGTTCAGTTAATCATGTTCAGTGTCTATTCAGATGGGAGTAGGATTTAGCACCGAGTGAATCCAAGGATGAGGACACACACTGACAGTTGAGGATGTGATCCTTAGAAGCAATCCTTGCATTCTGAAACTATGTAGCCAGCATAGGTTGAGACATCAACACTGACAGATGAGGGTTGATGAGGTAGATAAACACTATCATATAAGGGTCCCACCGCTCTCTTTTGGGGACACTGTCAGATGAGGGTCACCCACATCTTTTCTTTACTAGTGGCGCGGTATTGACACCCTTTCAATTGGGGTTACAGATTGGACCCCAACCTAGATATATTGCTTTATTCGGGGCATGTCGGTTAGATGAGTATTTCCCACAGTTACAATTTCAGACTCAGTATCAGTAATAGAACTCAGATAGTTCTTCAGAATTTCAGTACTGTCAGATACAGTCAACTCAAAATAGCACAGAACACAGTTAGTTTCATCAGAACCTAGACTGTCAGATACAGTTGCTCAGTATCAGTTATATCAGTTATCAGTGGCTCATGCTATCAGTAATTAGACTCTGTAGTCAGTACCATCATGAATTCAATCACAATCACTTATTCATGCATGTATTCTCACGTTCATGTTATTCAGTCAGTTAGCATTGTTTATGCATTTAAACCTTTTGATTTCAGCCTACCTCACTTGCATACCAGTATATTCAAACATGATGACGTATTTGTGCTATGGTGTTTTATATGATAGGTTTAGAAGCATGATCTCCAGAGCATCAGTAGCATTCCAATTTCAGCAGTCAGAGTTAGCAGTGAGTCCTCATCCTTCGAGGACATGATCATTATGTTATTTATTCATTACTTAGTTTATTTTAGTAGTTGGAGTTTCAGTTTTGTTATTGTCATACCACATTATTTCGATATGGTTTTATTAGATGTTTATCAGTTTTGAACCTTATGGCATGTTTCAGCCTACTATTTCCGCATTTATCTAGTATATTATGCAGTGTTCAGGTACATATATTAGTCATGGGTTAGCTTATGGTCTTTCGGGGTCATAAGCACCGTGTAGCATTCCGGGTACCAGATTTGGGGCATTACATCTACATGATGGACCATGGTTTGTTCTAAATATCTATCTATTGGTGCAACGATGGGAACAAAAGTCTGTTGCCTCAAGGGTAAACATCTCTTACACGGAAATCTGGATTCGTCTTCCAAAATTTCCTAGTGAGTTTTATGATTTAGATATCCTACATAGGGTTGGACAAAAAGTGGGCTCACTGCTGAAAATAGATACTTGCACATCTACAACATCTAGGGGGAGATATGCCAGGCTGTGTGTCCAAGTACCGATGGAGCAACCCCTAGTTCATCATGTATCTATCCGGACACACAAACAAGTTATACATTATGAGGGCTTCAACTTTTTATGCACTAATTGTGGCCGTCTTGGACATCAACAAAAGGTCTGTCCTCATCCCCAATTAACTCAAAAAGAACGCCAACCAGAAAAGGCAAATACACCTGGTCCAAACGTGGAGTTAGAATGGAAATTAGTAGAATTCAGGCAACAAACACGCCACCGCTCACCAAAACGGATGGAGTCAAATGTATCCATAAAGAGAGATACACGAAACAAAGGTAAGTCAATTGCTCACCCAAATGATCTACCAGCGGTGGTTACGGGAGCCCTAGGTAAGTTATCACCACCAAATTTTAATTCACATTCTTGTGAAAATCCTCCAATAGGATCTCAAAGTTGCCAGGTGGGCCCCTCTAATACTACTAATTCTTCTTTATCTGATATTTCTGTTAAACTTTTATCAAAAATAAAAAATACTGATAACTCAGTGCAAAATATTAAATTAAATAATATGGACCACAATAATGTTATAAATGTTCAAAACTCCTTTACTGCCTTAATGGATGAGGATTAGAGAAAAATTAAAACTCCTGCACCCACTCACACATAGTTACTCTCAACCCTTTTTACCACTAACTCTAACTTTCCAGCTGATATATTCTCTTTAATGCTTCAAAATAATGCTCATGATTACCGTTATAGGGTAAATATAATGACAGTTACTATGCAGCCAAATATTATACAAACTAATCTGACAGGTGTCATCTCTTCTCCAAATATTAACTCCAATACTCTAATAAATAAAAAAAGCTTAAATACTCCTGACACCTAATATAATACCACTTCACAGAACCTTTTGTCGTTACATGAGAATGCACATTCACCATACCCTTCTAGGTTTCTTTCATTAACTAATACGCCTTATTTCGATAAAGAACACTATACCGATGGAAAATTCTGCCAACAATCGATAAGTATACACGTCCATGAACCCTCAATCACTCAAAACTAGTACAATATTCTTCTAGGATGACAAGAGAGAAGCTAAGATGCTAAAAGAGAGGCTATTGACTTAAAATAGAGGCTATGTTCTTAAGATGAAAAATAGGTCTTGGAAAATGAGCTAAAGCCTCTTTTAAACTCCAATCTACATTTTATGGAAATTATAAAACTACCACCTTGTTCTTGATCTGATTGAGCGGATCCAAAGCGAATAGAGAGCAGACAGAGAACAGAAGGCTAGCAGCTCTAAAGCAGATGCAAAATGGATGACTCTTTTCCTTCATATTTGGCCTCTTGATGACTTGAATGACTTTACCATCTTTAATTTTTACTTTTACCTACATAAATGAGCATTAAGTAAGAGAGCACCATCAAATCAATGGAAAAGCATGATAGTTTAGGCTTAAAAGGTGCTAGCAAGTCGTCAAATTGACGACTTATCAATCCCCAAACTTAAACTATTGCTTGTCCTCAAGCAACTAAGAATAATTAAATGAGATAGGGTATTTAACTCAAACCCACCTAGAAGAAAGATATACTAAAGGAATAATCAAGCAAAGCTCTACAAACACATTCCACACATGTCATGGCAACAAGTACAGGTGTACATAGGTCGGGTTGGTTCGATTTTCATTAAAAAAAAAATCAAACCAATCATGTCGGTTTATTAAAATTATAAACCAAATCAAACCAATATAAAATTAGTTTTTTCGATTTAGGTTTTAGGCGTTTTTTTTGGGTTTTTCAAGTTTTTTTGGCTTTTTTAGGTTTTTTTATAATCTTTAGTTTTTACGATTATATTGTGATCGAAGACTAGATCAAATATGTTTTTACTCATGTTCTAATGAAAATCCATAATTATGAAAAAATGAGGAGCGAAAAACTCTTTTGAAACTAAAAAGTGAGACGAAAAGTGAAAAGTTTAGGTTTTAAGTTTATATTGGGTTTTCGATCATTTAATTAGCAGTTAATGGACAAATATTACAACTTAAAGGCCCAAATCTAAATATATATCTACATCTACTTTTAAACTATTGAAAATTACTAAAACTAGTTGAAAAAGTATTTAAAAAGTGGATTATAATTAATATTTTATGTAGAGATAATACCCAATTACCCCCTGAACTATACCCAAAAAGGCTATGACACACCTCAACTTAAAGGGGGTCCTATTACTCCCCTGAACAAATTAAAAGTGTAATTTTGACACCCTTAGTGCCTACGTGGGTACATACGTGGCACAACACACTGAAGTGTCCACGTAGGTACACGTGTGTGCCACGTAGGCACTAAGGGTGTCAAAATTACACTTTTAATTAGCTCGGGGGGGGGGGGGGGGTAATAGGACCCCCTTTAAGTTGAGGTGTGTCATAGACTTTTTGGGTATAATTCAGGGGGGTAATTGGGTATTTTCTCTTTTATGTATAAAGTTTGAATATTATATATATATATATATATATATTATGTCGATTTGATTAGGGTTCGGTTTAACTTTTTTTTGTTAACACCAAACCAAACCAAGAATGGTTGGGTTTTTTTTTCTAATGCCAAACCAATCAAACCAAACCATAAGTCGGGTTTTTTCTCGATTTGGTTTGGTTCGTCGGTTCGGTTTGAATTGACGGTTTAGTCTGTACACCCCTAGCAACAAGTAAACCACAACTTTTCAATAAACCATATTTAAGGAGAAAGGATGCAAGTTTGTACCAAATGAACTTTCCAAATCATAAAACATCTTAAAATAAGACACAAAATCATCAAAGTTTGTCTCAATCTTCACAATGCAACTTATTTCACTCATTTACCCAAACCAATAGTGAAACGTCACCCTTTACCCAAAAGTACCGATGTCGTTCACATGCAAGAGTTAGATCCATACACCAAAGACATTTCAATTCTCAAGGGAGCTCAAATTAAGAAAGAATTCACACTCACTCTCACGAAGAAATTCAAGTACATCGAATAGAACCATAGGCTTGCCCTTTATGTTTTTCACCACTAATGTAGACTTACTTAGTTTAGAATCACCAAGGTCTTGCGGGTCAAGATGGAGGTTTAAGGTGTGGGAAGGAATATATATGGATCAAGTGACTAAAGGACCTCCTTCAATGCAATCGCTAAATCCTTTCTACCCCCAAAATTTTCAAACCACCCACCTTATTCATTTTCAAATCATTTTCGATATTTCCATAAATTTTTGTTTAGCATTTACCAAACCATTCAAAGACACCATTTTATTTCTTTCACTTGTTTGACTTTTTAAAGAGATTTTCTACCTATAAGCCTTTCTTAGCCCCTCACTCATTCAATTTTTTTTTTTTTCAAGTTCTATGGGCTAGGCTATTCAATTTTATCATCAAAAACATCTCTTGTCTTTAAAGCACATGTGTTGACAACCTTACACCTAACTTTATTATCTTTTATTTGATCATCTTCTCCCAAATAGATAACCTCCCAAACTTAGGCTTTTACCTATAACTCACTATTTAGAATCATGCAATGCATCAAAGGAGGTTGAGTGCTAAAAGAGAGATTTTCAAGAGGTTTTAGGTGTTTTAGCATGGTTATCATTACAATAAGAAAGAAAGAAGGGCAAAAAGTTCAAATGGGTTAACTAGGGAAAAATGTTAAGATAGGAATTTGACTATGTGATGGATCAAAAAGTGCCTCGGGTCATCCTCCAAACCAAGCTTGCCTAGAATTTTACTTTGAATACACTCGGGGCAAGTTCTAGACTACACAAATGCACAAGAATTGTTCAAAAATCTCACCACTCATGGCATCGAATTAACTCATAGAGCAAAAAGTTAGTCTCCCAACCAATTTAAGCAATTTAAGCTTCATAAGTTACTCTGAGTCAACGACTCATCCTTGTAAAGAGAGAGACAAAAATTGAGTTTAATGGTCTCACTCAAAAGAAAACTCAAGACATCCTTGATCTTACAACTATATTTTTGGTTTTTCTCAAAAATGTTTCATTCCTTGCCAATGACATTTTAGAAGTATTTTTGAATTTTTGCTTCTTCCTAGTTAACCAAAATGACTAGATACTTCACCTAAGAATGTCTCCTTGTCATCCCTCATGGGTGAATTATCACTCAATTCGACAAAGAAATTAAACTAAAGTAAATAAAACATCAAAAGAAAGAGAAAAATAAAAACTTGCTCATTAAGAAAAAACCGAGTTTTGAAGAAAACCCTTGGAGTTTATTAGACACGTATATACAAAAGGCGACAAGAGTAGTGCGTCCAATCGGATACCACATTTAAATTAAGCGCATGCCACAATTTCAACAACAAAACGACAATATTTGACATCATTATCAAAATGCCCGACAAGGGATCATCCAAGGCAATGTCAATAATAATACTAAAAAAATAAAAAAACAGGACAAAATATAGAGTATGTCCATACAATCTTTCCAACGAAATGCCATAAAGGAAAACAATGGGTACCAATCATTAAACAAATCATAAAACTGTCCCACCCCCACTAAAGATATTGCATTATCCCTAATGCAAAATAAAAAAGAGTAGAGGAGGGCAGAGACTCCCTGTGGTGCACTAGGCGCTTGGATCCCTGTCGGTAAATGATCTCACTGTCTCAATAGGAGCCTCGTCAAACTGGTCTCCCCTCATCGAGTCTGCTATGAAGGGTGACTCATAATCATGTCGAGTTCTATAACTATCCCCAACCATCCGTGCATGCTCTTGATCCCTGGATAACTGCAAGGCGAGCTCAACCTATCCATCCTCAGGTAGCCCCTCTATAAAATCAATCTCGGCCTCATCATCAATGTCCTCATAACCCTTTCTGAACAAATCATCAAATGGAAACACTGGGCCTGAAGTATCCGATGGAAAACTAATCTCCGCTTCATCAAGACCGAAGGAGGGCTTCCCGGAGTGAATCTTCGCCCGTAAACTATCAAGGTATGCCCTCACAGATGTCGCCCCCTCACAATCTCCCCTCACCTTAAGCGTGGTCACTCTTTGATCTAACTTCGCTACACAGGCATAAAAAGGTGCTATAGCAGCCTGAATAAACTGGGGAATGTCCACCACCAATCGGGTAACATTTGCATTGTTTGCCAAAGTCATGGAAGCAACCTTGGCAAACGTCACCGTAGAAGATCGTGCCGATTGTGTGGACCAAGGTGGTGGTGCGGTTCTTGATGATGGAGGATTATCGGTGGAATCATGATGAGTCTCAGTATCAAGTGTAGAAACCGGAGGGATCTCCATTCCCTCTGAGCTCGGCAACCCTTCCGTACCCGAGTCTACCAAAACCAAAGTTTTCCTCTTTATGCCCGCAGGGTTATCCTCATCCTTGATATGTGTGATGTAAATAATTCTAGTGCATATAATCCATTTTTCAATCTTAGAGAGTAGTAAGATGTTTAACTTAAGTCAAAGCATAGATATGAGTATCGAAAAGGGAAATAAAATGCCTGGTTGCTTTGCCCTGACCTTCATTATCTCTGCTATCAACTCTCCCAGATTACTTATAATTTTATCCATGATGCATCCAACAATGATATATCTATCAACCCTGATATCTTGGTTATTTCTTGAGGGGAGTAGATGATTACCCACAAATCTAAGCCAATGTTTGGCTTGAACCGACAGATCTCTCCTCTTGATTTGACCTTCATCATTAGCCCATGGAGAAAGACCCTTAGCAATCACCTTAGCAAGCCACGAAAAACTTTGAAGTCTGCCAAATATCATGTTCTTGCACTTCACCGCGGGATCTAAGTCACAATCAAAATAAAGCACATTGATTTCTGCAGCCGTGCAAGGAACTTCCACCCCTCAAACTAATACACTCTCGAGACACGGTTGTTCGACAATTGGCATTTTATATTTTTTTGCATTGTGCTGAACAATGTAGGAAACGTAGAACTCATGAATAATATTCGGGAATTAGCTTAGTGGGTGAGTGGAAGGTGTTATATCTGTGAAGAGTTCCCACACCCATTCTTTAACCTCGACAATGATTAAAGTGGGTGTCAATTCCCTTCATGCTAAAGACCTTCTCGGGATGGAATCCCCGAGTAGTTACCCAATCATTATATAACTCCTTCACACCATCCACACTAAATCGGATTTGATCTGCCTCCTTTCTAACCTCCCGTGTACGCTCAATGGTATCTTGGACATCCGAGACTTTCGAACTATTTTTGGAGACCGGTTCTTTTACCTTTGCGGAAGTAGATTTTGTTTTGCCTTTATCTGGAGTATTAACCTTTATAGGTTCTCGTGGAAAGTTCTTCCGTGGAGACATACCAATGAAAAAAAATAAAACAAAACCAAAACAAAAGAGAAAAGGTAAACCATGTTTTTGGAATTTTGTATGTTAAGAAAGAAAATTAAAGATAAGAAAAGAAAACATTTGTTTGATAGATGCAAGGTAATTTCATCATTAGAGACCATGGGATGCATTTATTACAACACTTAATCATTTAGGCTCTAAATGATTTCACATTCTTCACATTTCACAAAACTAGATAGTAGGACATCCAAAACCTCCAATGTAAACAAGAATGGCCAATAACCTTAAGAATGATGTCATCCAATCTATCATTGGGTAAGGCAAGCATTCATGTCTCCTGGTTAGGCATAGTGACCAATAAGAACAATGGATGCCATATTTCTCAACAAACTCCTTCAACCAATGACTACCGAACATTTCATTTTTAGGATCAATTAGACTCACAATAATGCATAAACAGTAACCACATTATGCGCTAAGGAGAATCACATTGACTATTTCAAGTATACAAGGCATTCCTCTCTTACTGTCATTTCAACAAACACATAGTGGGTATGCCAACCAAGAACTTAGAGAAAGGGAATAAAAGTACAAGAGAACAAGCACATCTCACCAAATCATCTCCAAGCACATTCAAGGTGTTCATACTATCCTACTTGAGCCACCCACCACATAAAATAAGCAAGAAAGGCTTAATGGACGTTTTGTCAAACACATGATGCACTAGCTTCATTTAAGAGAGTATCGTGAATCAAACTAGTGAAACGAGGCACCAATGACAACATAATTATTCCAACAAGTAAAAATCATCCCAACAAACTCACACAAACTTAATTCAAGTGACAACTCATCATGAATTATGAAGCACTATGTCCATTTTTGAGAGAATTCAAAAGTAAAGTCATGAGAGAGCATACCTTTCTTGTTGAAGAGAGGAGAAAAATAAATGAAGCACAAGTCCAAAAGGAGTCTATTAATTTTTGGTAGCTCAATTTTTGTTAAAGAAAGAGAGAGTGATAAGTTTGAGAGAAAGGAATATTGGAAAGGAATTGTAATTAAAAAGTTAAAGTTTGGACTATTTTGGCGTTGTTCAAGTGTTTTAAAAAGACTTTGAGATGACCGGGTCGAGTCAGCCCCATAAAATACGACCCATTTTAATACATCAGTGAAATTTTAAAAGACCTACGCGTCATCTGTGTTCAACCCACGACTGGACTGCTTAAGCAGTTCTAGCGCACCTAAAGGCAGTACATGTCAGCTTTCCTTGTGTCTAACATATGCCTGAACTGCGCTTGGACTGCTGCAGCAAGTCTATCGCATGTCCAAGAAGATTTCACCATTAAAAACACTCCCTGCTGCATCCCACATGTGCCTGGACTGCTTGAGCATGTCTAGCGCATCTCACAACAAAATACACGGGCTGACCTGCATCCCAATTGTGGCTGACCTGCGTTTGGACTGCTTGAGTATGTCCAGTGTAGGTTAAGGCAGAATAGCTGCTGCACCTTGGCTTAAAAAACAAACAATCTGTGTTCCAATTTGGTACACACCTTTTTTTAACAAAATTTTGACTCGGGGCTTACTTTCGAGCCCCCGAATCTAGCTCCCCGCACCCCAATCTTGTAATATTACCTGCATCAATCAAAATTAATATGAAAAACATAAGAAAACATCAAAAATAAATCTTGGGTTGCCTCCCAAGAAGCGCCGTAGTTATAGTCATGGAACGACATCACTTGGTCATCATTTTAGATCTTTGAATTGAAGCAACTCAACCTTAGTCGCTCCGGATCCACCCACATGATAGTGTTTCAACCATTGCCCATTCACCACGAATTTCTTCTTCTCATGATCTTCCAACTCAATAGCTCTGCTAAGATAGACATTTGAGATCACGAACGGTCCCGACCACTTTGATCTAAGCTTTCCCGTAAAGAGTTTCAATCTTAAATTGAAAAGGAGGACATCATCACCCACATGAAACTCTCGCTTTAATATCTTAGCGTCATGATACCTCATCATCTTCTCTTTGTACAACAAGGAGCTCTCATATGCCTTGAGTTGAAACTCTTCCAACTCATTGATTCACTCTCGATTTTGAAGCGTCCTCCTGATCCATATTCAACTTCTTCAAATCCCATAAAGCCTTATGTTCTAACTCAACGGGTAAGTGACAAGCCTTCCCAAACACCAATTGGTAGGGATACATACCAATAGGAGTTTTATAGGCCGTTCTATATGCCCAAAGGGCATCATCGAGTTATCTCGCCCGTTTCATATGACCAATATTCACGGTTTTCTCAAGGATGGACTTGATTTCACGATTCAAAACTTCAACTTGGCCATAAGTTTGGGTATGATAAGGAGTAGAAACCTTATGATTCACCCCATACTTATCAAGCAAAGCACCGAAGACCCAATTACAAAAATGAGAGTTGTCATCACTAATAATTGCTCTTGGAGTTCTGAACCTTGTAAAGATGTACTTCTTCAAGAAAAAGGTGAAACTCTTGACTTAATTGTTCGGTAAAGCAATGGATTCCACCCACTTCGAGACATAATCGATGGCTACCAAGATATATTTATTACCATATGAGCTCACAAAGGGACCTATGAAATCGATCCCCCATACATCAAATAGTTTAACCTCGAGATTGGGCTTAAGAGGCATCTCATTCTTCCTCGAAACACCGCCTTGCATTTGACATTAAGGATATGTTTTGACCAACTCATAAGCATCTCTATGAAGGGTGGGCCAAGAGTATCCACTTTGAAGAACCTTAGCGTCCGTTTGGATCTTACCATGATGACCACCGAACAGAGAGGAGTGACACGCCTCAAGAATATCTATCATTTCTGGCTCCATGACACACTTACGGATCACACCATCCACACACTCCCTAAACAAGAATTGTTCATCCCAAAAATACTTTTTCACATCAAATAGGAACTGCTTCTTTTGATAATAATTTAACTCATCGGGAAGCACACTGCTCATAATTTAGCTAGCATAATCTACATACCAAGGTGTAATGCTCCCCGAAAGTGACATGACTAGCTCATCGGGGAAGGTGTCATCAATATCAATCTTACCCAACTTCTCATGATTGGATTCAAGGCAGGAAAGGTGGTCGGCTACTTGATTCTCACACCCCTTTCGATCCTTCACTTCAAAATCAAACTCTTGCAATAGCAATATACACCTAATTAATTGAGGTTTTGCCTCTTTATTTGCCATGAGATATCGAAGAGCGGCGTGGTCCATGTGCACAACCACTTTCGTGCCCAACAAATAGGCCCAAAACTTTTTGAAAGCATACACCCCCGCTAACAACTCTTGTTCCATAATCGTATAGTTACGTTGAGCATCATTCAACGTCTTACTTGTATAGTAAATTGGGTGGAACAAGTTCTCTTTACGTTAAGCCAAAACCGTGCCTAGAGCAACACCACTTGCATCACATATTAATTCAAAGGGCGACGACCAATCCGGGGCTACTATAATAGGAGCCGACACATGGAGTTCCTTGAGACAATTGAATGCTTTTACACAATCACCATCAAACTCAAATTTTGCCTCATTTTCAAGGAGCTTGCAAAAAGGGTAAGAAATCTTTGAAAAATCTTTAATGAACCACAGATAGAACCCGGCATGACCAATAAAGCTTCTAATGCCCTTCACGGAGATCTGTGGAGGTAACTTAGCAATCACCTTAAATTTTGCTTGATCCACTTGGATGCCCTTTCCCAAAATTTTGTGGTCTGGAATAATGCCTTCCTTGACCATGAAATGCCATTTTTCCTAATTCAAAACAAGATTAGTTTCCATACATCGTTCAAGGACTTTACTTAAGTGAGCAAGGCAAGAATCAAATGAATCCCCAACCACGGAGAAGTCATCCGTGAAAACCTCCATTGTATCTTCTACCATGTCCGTAAAAATGGACAACATGCATCATTGGAATATGGACGGTGCATTGCATAACCCAAAGGGCATGCGCTTGAAAGCAAATGTGCCATAAGGACAAGTGAAGGTAGTTTTATATTGGTCTTCCAGGGCAATACAAATTTTATTGTACCCCGAGTAACCATCAAGGAAGCAATACCAACCTCGACCGGCTAGTCTATCTAATATTTGATCCATAAATGGCATTAAAAAGTGGTCTTTCTCGGTCCACTAGTTCAATTTATGATAATCCATACACACTTTCCAACCTGTGGCTGGGCACATAGGTACACGATCATTATTCTCATTTGGGACCACCGTCATGCCGCCCTTCTTAGAAACACATTGGACCAGACTCACCCATGTGGTATTTGAAATTGGATAGACAACACCCAACGAATTTAGCGCAAATTATCATGGAGGAAATGAGGCTTGAACTGGATGCATTTATGCAATATCACTGGTCAGTGCTCCAGCCTCCAATCCCTCCACCTCTAAACACTTAAGTGGAGTTCCCATTTTACTACTAGATGCAACAAGGTCTGCCACTTTGGATTCAGCAATACACAACTACACTGTCGACGACCCCATGCATGCACCCCCATCTCCTCTATTTGCTACTTTCTAGAGCCCACCACCACAGAGAAACCAAGAAGAGGAGGTAACTATGGTGGAAGGGATACATGAAACCGAAGCAGAATCAGTTCTACTGAGGCAGGAACAAATCTTTCTCCTAAAAGAACGGTTTGAAAAAAGAATTTGTATAAATTGCCCCTAAATATACACAAATGCTCTCTCCGCATTCGCCTAACACTGAACCCAGTAGTGGGGAGATATGCGTTAGTCCTAAATCCTTTGTTGAGGGACATGACTGATTCTGTTCCAACAATAACTTTTTAAGTTGCCATGAACTTCATAATCTGGAACAGTCGGGGATCTAGACGACCTGACTTTAGAAGAAATTTTAGAGATCTGCTAGACTAACATAGGCCAGTGATAACGCTCAAATTACACTCTTGAATGGGTGTAAGCGATCGTTGTCAATACAATAACCTAACTTAGGTTGGGGTCGAATCCACAAAGAGAGAAAGCATGGAATTCAAAACTCAATAGTGTTGATAGTCTACTAAAAGGTGACCCATAATGTGAATAAAACAAACATAAATGCAAAATAGGGGATTTAGTTTGAACGTGTTTATAAATGACAACTACTTCAATTTTAGTGAACTATCTTGACGTTGAAAAATGCTAAGAGTGAATTCAATTGAGAATAAGCCTTGGGATTATGCAATTCTAGGTGTGGGTTCATGCATGGGTACTTGGACATTTATCCAACTTTTAGCTAAAAGTTATGGGTAGGCTAGATGTCAATGTATTAGTGTTAATCTTTTAATTACGACACCATATTTCACAAATGGGTTCTTTTGAACACCTCACAAGTGTGACAATATTCCATATTTATTGCCTCAATTGACATCCTTATGTCTAAGAGATATCATTAAATAAAATGAATCAAGTTGTTGGTTGTATTTATTCCTCACCCATGTCCTCTCTTTCAAGAATGACATGGTTTCTAGGGTGGTTGGGGTTTGCAACCCCCAACTCTTACTTAATTCATGAAATAAATGCAACACCCATCACGATTAACTAATTAGAAAAATAATTAGCTAAACCCATGCACTACCACAACCTAAGCAAGCATAACCCCAAGATTTAGAATTAGCCACTCATAGATAAAAAGGGTAAAAATATACTAAAGTTATCATTGACTTCATCCATGAGAAATAGAGAAAATGACTTTCCAAACTTGGAGTTTTAATAAATCTTCAATGGAAAATAACTAATTCTTCTTTTAGGTAGTCACTCACATATATTTTCACTCAAAACTAGTACAATATTCTTCTAGGATGACAAGAGAGAAGCTAAGAAGCTAAAATAGAGGCTATTGACTTAAAATGGAGGCTATGTTCTTAAGATGAAAACTAGGTCTCGGAAAATGAGCTAAAGCCTCTTTTAAACTCCACTCTACATTTGATGGAAATTACAAAACTGCCACCTTGTTCTTGGTCTGCTTGAGCGTATCTAAAGCGGATGGAGAGCAGATAGAGAGCAGATGGCTAGCAGTTCCAAAGCAGATGTAAAGAGGATGACTCTTTTCCTTCTCATTTGGCCTCTTGAATGACTTGCCCATCTTCTCTTTTTACGTTTACCTACATAAATGAGCATTAAGTAAGAGAGAACCATCAAATCAATGGAAAATCATGATAGTTTAGGCTTAAAAGTTGCTAGCAAATCCTCAAATTGATGATTTATCAGCCAACCCTTGTAGTTTTGCTTGAAACTCACCAGGAAAATCACCAAACTATTCCTCATGAGTTTCAATTTTCAAATGTTATAGCGGTACCTAGAACCACCATACAGGTGGAATTGCAATACTTTGGAATGAGCACATCCTCACAGTCAATGTTGTGGCACTGATACCACGAGAAATTCACTGCAAGATTCAGGTAATCCCTTCTACTGTTGAATGGCTTTTCTCGGCAGTTTATGCAAACAATAATTTTACTAATCGGGATCTTAGGTCATAGGAGGCGACTTTAATGAGATCTTGTTTAGCTCTGAAAAATTTGGTGGGAATAATTTGAATAATAATAGAGAAAATAGGATTTTACGTTCCCTTAATTATTGTAAAATATTTGACTTGGGTTATGTGGGAAGTAAATTTACTTGGACTAACAAGCATAAGGGAGGCCATACTATCCTTGAACGGCTCGATAGAATAACTTGTAATTACGAATGGTTAAACTTATTCCCTGAAGACACTATACACCATCTCCCAAGAATTCAATCAGACCATAATCCCCTCTTATTCAAACTAGATAATATTCACCGCTTTCCTAATAAACATTTCCGGTTTGAAAATACCTGGGCATCACATCCAGATTTTTCTCAAGTCATCTCTTCTGAATGGGAGACCTCTAATAATATTCTTTTCCCAGTAATTGACTTGTTTAAACGAAATGTACAACTGTGGAACAAACATGTTTTTGGTAATATTTTTACCAAAAAGCAAAAGTTACTTTCTCGAATCCAAGGAGAGGATTCCAAAGTTATCTAGGACTATTGACTGAATAACAACTGAAACCTTTCCGCCATTCCTTTTGAAATCCCTAATCTAATTTTTAACAAAATTCAGTCCACTTATTTTCCTATATACACGAAAACCTATGATCGAATTAAGTGGGATCTTACCAATACCAAAAAGTTTACGGTTCTTAGTTGTTATATCCAGATAGCTACGGAGAATTTTCTTGCGGCTCCTTGGGAGTTTTCGTGCATTTGGAAGCATAATACAGTTCCAAAAATTAAGCATTTTCTATGGTTGCTAGATCTTAACCTTCTTCCAACTTTGGAGCATCTGCACTATATATCGTGCCTAGAGTCACTGCATTGCAAGCGTTGCAACAGCTCAGTGCCTGAAACTATATCTTATATTTTCTCCTCCTGCCCGAAACTTGAGTAGTTCTGGGAAAAGTTAACTGCTTCCTCGCTGAAGCCCCCAAATTCTGATAATTCCTTTACTGTTTGGCTAAAACATGCTCTTCAAAGGCATGACCACGTCTATCATGGAGTACCTTTTAACATTCTAATTCCCTACTACCTATGGGTCACTTGAACCAATCGTAACAAACATATTTTTTAAGGTAACCTGGAACCTCCATCACCAGTTCTTACGCATAATTTGGCTAATGAGTATTGGTTTTTAGTAGGTGAACCAACTCACAACTACAACCCCTTTACCTTATATGTAAAATGGAACCCTCTGAAAAACGACTGCCTAATGTTAAACACTGACGCATCCTTATCTTCAAACATACAAATAACTGATTTGGGAGGTGTTTTTCGAAACAGTAGTGGGAAATGGGTATTGAGGTTCACTTCTCATGCATTAGTAAGGATATTTTTATCATGAACTTCAGGCTCTTTTTGTAGGCTTGCAGTTGGCACTACTGCATAATCTCGGGCCATAAGAAATAACATTGATGCAGAGCAGCTTATTAAGTTGTTTAGTGATACAAAATATAATTCTAACAACTTTGTTTTATTGGCTGATTGCAGGTCCCTCCTCCTACATCTGGGTAGTCCATCACTTATCTATATCTATAGAGAGCAGAACAGACTTGCGGATAGCTTAGCAAGAAGGGCCACCATTATTGCGCTACCGTCCATCCTAGATGTTATTTCTCCGATTATGTCTACTACTACTTTTTGGATGTCTCCTCAAGACTCTCTACAAATTTTGCGTGCTGACGAACGGGGAGACATTACTACTAGACGTGTTAAGGCATATGGAGTGTTGCTGCCTAGCGTCACTGTTAATATACCAACTAGTTTGCCTACTAATATTAATTCTTTGCCTAATACTAATGCTGGATGGTCTGTAAATATAGCACCTTGTGCAGATACTACGGTGGCAGCGCCACCAAACCCCTCTCTATAGTGTTTTTGATATGATGCTAATATAACTATCTTATATTACCCAAAAAAAAGATAATTAAAAATGTGTTTTTAAAATTATTTAGGAGGTCCAGGATGTTACTTTGGATGACCCTTACAATATCCTGTACATTTATATAACATCCATCCTCCATTTGCAAAATGTACAAATAAACATCTATGAACGAGAGGTTTTTTTGACATATTAGGAAAATTTCATAGATGGTTATTTAATTTTCATTACATTGTATCTATATATGACATAAATAGGAAATTACATGTTATATCCCCAATAGTGGGTGGCTTGAATTTTTTTACTCCAATAAGAAAAGTCTTTAAAGACTAATCTTCCTTCCTTTTTAGTATAGTGCAAGTACAATTTTGCCCTCTACACCTCAAATATTTTTAAACTTTTCATACTCATTTGTCTCTCAAGTTCTATTTTTATTTTTATTATTTTCACTTTTTAATTTTTTCTTTTAATTTTATTTTCATGTTTTAATTCATTTGTCTCAACCTTTATTTTTTTCTCTTTTTTCTTTTTTCTCAAACATTATCTATTTCTTCAATTTTTTTCTTTTTTTAAATTCATTTGTCTCACTCTTTATTTTTCTTTTCTTTTTTGTTTTTATCATTTCTCTTTTTTTTCCTCATTTTACTCAAACTTTATTTTTATTTTTTCCGCTCATTTTTATTTTTTTCAATTTTTTAAATTCTGCGCTTTTTTCTTAATCTTTATTTTTTTCTTGCCTTTTTTTTCTCAGTCTTTTTTTTTATTTCTCTATTTTGTTTGATCGTTTTTTTCTTTTTTCTTAACTTTTATTATATTTTGCTAATAAATAAAAAATTAAATAATCCGCAAAGGGATCTTTTTTTTTACATCAAAGCAAATTTAAGGGCATGAGTTGTTGTTAGCAAGTTCTTTGGAATAAGTTTTGCCTCTAAGACAAAATTATAGAACAACTCATAAATCAAGGAAAAATGTGGTAGTTTCAAGTCTTGCTTGAGACAAATTATAGAACAACTCATAAATTACGGTACAATGTGGTAGTGTCAAGTCTTGCTTGTGGAGCATAACTTGTTTGAAAATCTTTGAGTTAAGTCTTGCATCTAAGACAAGAGTTATAGAACATCCCATAGATCAAAAAATAATGTGGTAGTGTCAACACTTGTTCATTGGGCGTAACATGTTCTTTTGGGAGGTTCTTGGGCTAAGTTTTGTCTTAGAGTCAAGACTAATAGAGCATCACATAAATCAAGACACAATATGATAGTGTCAACTCTTGTTCATGGGACGTAACTTGTTGGCTAAGTCTTGCCTCTAAGACAAGAGTTATAGAATATCTCATAAATCAAGACACAATGTGGTAGTATCAACTCTAGCCCATGGGGACTAACTTGTTGTTTGAAAGTCCTTGGACTAATTCGAGCGTCTAATGCAAGAGTTATAGAGCATCTCACAAACCAAGACATAATGTGGTAGCGTCAACTCTTACCCATGGGTCATAACTTGTTGTGTAAAAGTCTTTGATTTATAAAACATCTCATAAATCAAGACACAATGTTGTAGTGTCAAATCTTGTCCGTGGACCGTAACTTATTATTTAAAAGTCTTTGGGCTAAGTCTTGTCTCTAAAGCAAGAGTTATAGAATATCTCATAAATCAAAATATAATGTGATAGTGTCAACTCTTACCTATTAGACATAACTTGTTATTTGAAAGTCCTTGGATTAAGTCTTGCCTCTAAGGCAAGAGTTATAGAACATCTCATAAATTAAAACACAATATGGAAATATCAACTCTTGCCCATGGGGCACAACCTGCTACTTGAAAGTCCTTGGTCTAAGTCTTGCCTCTAAGGAGAGAGTTATAAAACTTCTCATAAATCAATACACAATATGGTAGTGTTAACTCTTGCCTGTGGGGTATAACTTATTGTTTGATTGTCCTTAGACTGAGTCTTACCTCTAAGACAAGAGTTGTAGAGCATTTCATAAGTAAAAAACACAATGTGTTAGTGTTGACTCTTGCCCAATATACGTAACTTGTTTGAAAATATTTGGGATAAGTCATGCCTCTAAGGCGAGAGTTGTAGAACATCTCATAAATAAAGACATAACGGGGTAGTGTCAAATCTTGCTCGTGGGGCATAATTTATTATTTAAAAGTCCTTGAGCTAAGTCTTGCCTCTAAGACAAGAATTGTAGAACATCTCATAAATGAAGACATAGCGTGGTAGTGTCAACTCTTGCCCGTGAGGCATAATTTGTAGTTTGAAAGTCCCTAAGCTAAGTCTTGCCTCTAAGGCAATAGTTGTAGAACATCTCATAAATGAAAACATAACGTGGTAGAGTCAACTCTTTTCCGTGGGACATAATTTATAGTTTGAAAGTCCTTGAGCTAAGTCTTGCCTCTAAGACAATAGTTGTAGAACATCTCATAAATAAAAATATAATGTGGTATAGTCAACTTTTGCTTGTGGGGCATAATTTATAGATTGAAAGTCTTTGAGCTAAGTCTTTCCTCTAAGGCAATAGTTGTAAAACATCTCATAAATAAAAACATAACGTGGTAGAGTCAACTCTTGCCCGTAGGGCATAACTTATTGTTTGAAAGTCCTTGAGCTAAGCCTTGCCTCTAAGGCAAGAGATATAGAATATCTCACAAATTAAAACATAACGTGGTAGAGTCAACTCTTGCTCGTGGGGCATAACTTGTTGTTTAAAAGTCCTTGAGTTAAGTCTCGCCTCTAAGGCGAGAGTTGTAGAACATCTCGCAAATCAAAACATAATGTGATAGAGTCAACTCTTGCTCGTGGGGCATAATTTATTGTTTGAAAGTCCTTGAGCTAAGTCTTGCCTCTAAGGCAATAGTTGTAGAATATCTCATAAATAAAAACATAACGTGGTAGAGTCAACTCTTGCCCTTGGGGCATAATTTGTAGTTTGAAAATCCTTGAGCTAAGTCTTGCCTCTAAGAAAATAGTTGTAGAATATCTCACAAATTAAAACATAACGTGGTAGAGTCAACTCTTGCCCGTGGGACATAATTTGTAGTTTGAAAGTCCTTGAGCTAAGTCTCGCTTCTAAGACAATAGTTGTAGAACATCTCATAAATGAAAACATAACATGGTAGAGTCAACTCTTGCTCGTGGGGTGTAATTTGTAGTTTGAAAGTCCTTGAGCTAAGTTTTGCCTCTAAGGCAATAGTTGTAGAATATCTCATAAATAGAAACATAACGTGGTAGAGTCAACTCTTGCCCTTGGGGCATAATTTGTAGTTTGAAAATCCTTGAGCTAAGTCTTGCCTCTAAGAAAATAGTTGTAGAATATCTCACAAATTAAAACATAACGTGGTAGAGTCAACTCTTGCCCGTGGGACATAATTTGTAGTTTGAAAATCCTTGAGCTAAGTCTCCCTTCTAAGACAATAGTTGTAGAACATCTCATAAATGAAAACATAACATGGTAGAGTCAACTCTTGCTCGTGGGGTGTAATTTGTAGTTTGAAAGTCCTTGAGCTAAGTCTTGCCTCTAAGGCAATAGTTGTAGAACATCTCATAAATGAAAACATAACGTGGTAGAGTCAACTCTTGCCCTTGGGGCATAATTTGTAGTTTGAAAGTCCTTAAGCTAAGTCTTGCCTCTAAGGAAATAGTTGTAGAACATCTCATAAATGAAAACATAACGTGGTAGAGTCAACTCTTGCCCGTGGGGCATAATTTGTTGTTTGAAAGTACCTGAGCTAAGACTTGCCTCTAAGGTAAGAGTTATAAAATATCTCATAAATCAAAATACAATGTGGTAGTGTCAACTCTTGCCCATGAAACATAACGTGTTATTTGAAAATCATAAGTCTTGCCTCTACAATGCGGTAGTGTCAACTCTTGCTCATGAAACGTAGCTTGTTGTTTGAAAGTCATAAGTCTTGCTTTTATAATATGATAGTGTCAACTCTTGCTCATGAAACGTAGTTTGTTGTTTGAAAGTCATAAGTCTTGCTTTTATAATATGATAGTGTCAACTCTTGCTCATGAGATGTAACATGAATGAAAGAAATTGAAAAAAAGGAACAAAAATAATAAAAAATGCGGAAAAAGAAGAAAAATATTAAAAAATAAAAAAATGTAAAAGTTGAGAGAAAATGGGAATAAAATAAAGGTTGATAAAAAAAAGGATTAAATAAAAATAAAGGTAGAGAAAAAAAGAAAAGAAAAAAATCAAACAAAAATAAAAAAAAGTTTTTTCTATAAAAGTAGACGTTGAGAGGTGTAAAGAAAAAAAAAAGTAAGGGTTGAGAAAAAACTAAAAAGAACAAAAAAAAAGGAAAGAAAAAAGAAAAAATCAAAGTAAAATAAAAAAGAAAAAAAAAGAAGTTGAGAGGAAAAAATAAAAAAATTAAGGGTTGAGAAAAATAAAAAATAAAAAGAGAAAAAAAATTAAAGTAAAATTAAAAGGAGAAAAAAATTAAAGTGGAAAGATATAAATATGGAGTTGTTATCTATTATTAGGATCATTTATGTAATTTACTCAATTGGTCAGGGACAATTTCGTCCAAAAAAATTAATTAATAGGTAAAAGCTATTTTAAAAAAATAAAATTCTTTGAGGTTAAAATTTGAAAATCACCCGAATTTAGATTTATTCCTGAGATTTACCCTGCCATAAAACTAATTATTGTAACAAAAAATAACTCAACTATGGTTATATATCACAGAAAATAAAAAAGATCAAAACATGCTATATTAGGTTCAGAAAAATACCAGTAGGTAATTATAGCTGTCAACAGTTCAACTTTTATATAAAATATTTTTTTTAAAAAAAAATCATTTTCCGAACCAATCCAATGCCCGATGTTTTCACCGTCAGATAAATCATGGGCCTTTTAATATTTTAAGTGGGTTGAAAAATTAGAGGATAATAAGGTGAGTTGATGAGGTGTATACTTACTTGTGTCGTGTGTTTTGGGACCATATTTAACTTCTGCTTCTTTTTTTTTTTTTTTGGGAAAAAAAGATAGACATTGTGTAGCCTTTTAAAAAAAAAAAAATAGCTCAAGTTTGGACATATAAAAAAAATGTCACTTTATGATCATTTTCTATTCTTTTCCAATTTGGGCCATTTTGATCTACATAGTTCATATACAGTTCATATACAATATTGATACAGTCTATATACAATACTAATACAGTATATTCAACTCGGGCGATTCGTCCCTTTTAAAAATATTTCAATTTTTTTTTTGCTATAAATTATTTAACTGATCAAATATTCTGCTTTTTTTATTGTTTAGAAATAATAATTAAATTATATAAAAATGATATAATTGTTAAATAGAATATGTATCTATATAAGATATATGTATAGAAATTGTATAGTTCTATCAAATATGTATATGTATAAAATATATAAAAAAATATATCGAAAGTGTATGAAAATTATATAATTGTTGTATAAAACATGTAAAAAAATATGTACAGTTATTGTATAAATTGTGTATCAAAACTGTATAATTTTGGTATAGAATATTTATATGTATAAGATTTGTATAGAAACTGTATAGAAGGTGTGTAGAAACGGTATAGAACAAGCTAGTAAATTGAAATGACTAGAAAGTAGAATTTAAATTCCATGATCATTTTTATGGAAATAGTTTAATTTGAAGTGTCGTTTCTGTCCTTTTCCCTTTTTATTTTGGTCTTTTCTAATAAAACAAGGACTGATGCCCATATATCATCAATGAAAAATTCTCTTTTTTCTTAAAAGGAAAAAGACTTGTTTACCCCCTAAACTTGTCACGAAAATTCACTTTAGCCATTAAACTTAATCTGTAATTATTTATCCCCTTATAAACTTTAAAATGTATTATTTTGTTCTCTTAACGACTGATGTGGTAAAAAAAATTAAAAAAAGGAAAGCGCATTTTAGTGAAAAAAAAGAATAAAAAAATTAAGTGGAGCCTACTTTAAAATTTCCGGTCATTATTTTTTTTTACCTTATTCCTCACGCCCCACCACCCCCATATTTTTTGTTTCCTCACACCTCTAGCACTCCCATGTCTTTTTCTTCCTCTATTTCTTTTTTTTTTTTACTCCTATCCACTAAAAATCTTCAATCAAATACACAACCATAGGAAGAATAAAATAAACAAATTGTACGATAAATAAATTTTTCTATGAAGATCAAGAATCAACAAATTAATTTCATTTCCGCACAGCAAAATCAAAACAAAAAAAATCAAACTTATTAATTAGTTACGTAATTACTTCTGAACCAAAATTACTTCTTATAAATCAAAATCCATAAATGTCATTAGCTTTATTTATTTTTCTTCTATATATCAGCTAGCAGCAAGTAGTGTCAACCTACTACTCCCCATACTTTCCCCCTCCATTATTTTTCCTCCTCCTCAAATGGCGATTCAATTTGAGAATTTGGTAGAATCGATAAAATCAATGGCGAGGAAATTGAAGAAATCGAAGAAATCGTAAATCAAAATGGATAAAAATTCCAACGATAGAGTGGAGATTCGCAACAGAAATGCACGTAAACTCATCGATAAGACTCTTCAAGCTGCTGATCGTCCCGACAAGAGTAGCCTCTCTTAGTACTCTCTCCATTTGAAAATATAATAATAATTTCTCCTTGTTTGGAGTTTGTGTATATATATTAATAGATAAGAGATAAAATGGTTGTTTCTGTGTTTCTTCATTTTCCGATGGGAACCGTTTCGATTTATTTTCCTTTATTTTTTTTATTGATTTCCATGGCTATTAATGAGGGGGAAAAGGGATTAAATGTTTGAGTTGTTTTTGTTTGAATTTGAATGATATTTCTAACGTTAATTTGGAGGTGTAATTGGAGTTGTTAGCAGGAGTTACTTAACTGGGAATAAAGAAAGGGATAAAAAATCGAACACTTCTCTATTGAGATATTTCACTGCAATAATTCATTTTATTTATCAAATCAAATACTAGACAATGGGGTGGGGAAGGGGGGGAGGGCAGCTGAGAGGTTTGGGGGGGGGAGTTTTATATATATATATATATATATATATATATATATATATATATATATATATATATATATAGAGAGAGAGAGAGAGAGAGAGAGAGAGAGGATCTATATCTATAATCTATATTTATATCTATAATTATAATATATTAAAAGTGTGAAAACCATTAGAAAAGTGATTTGAACTTTTTGCCCTTCATTAAAAGACTCTTCTTTAGACAAAATTGTTTTTTCACTATTTTTTTCAATTTATTATTTAATTATTTTTATTTTATTAGTTAGACTCCCAAAATATATGGGACTCTTAAAATATATGGAAGAAGAATCAATTAATATTTTTCTTTGTATTGATCAATTAGAAAAATACTCCTAAAATAGGATAGAAAAATACTCCTAAAATAAGACTCTATTAAGGAAATAATTCTATAAATATTAAGATGCACGTTAAACTAGAGAAGAAACTGATTTACTTATTGAAAAACTATGATTGATGTTCATCTAATTATTTTTTTCAAAATTGAAGCTTTGTGATCACTATTATATTATTTTGTTGTAGTTTACAGGTTGTAGATAAATTTATAGGTAGTAGATGAATGTCAGTCGGCTTTGAGAAATTTTTTAGATTAAGGTTAGGTTTAATTTATTGTATTTATATCTCTGTTTTGAGAATATTTTTGTGTAAAGGTTAAGTTTAGTTGTATTATTTTGATATCTCTATTATCGTATTCTTTTGTTATATAGTTTACAGGTTGTAAATGAATGTCGATCGGTTTAACAAATTTTTTGGTAAAGGTTAGGTTTAATTAAATAAATTCTCCAAAAGATTTTGAATTTAATTATTGTATTTATCTTTATTATTGAAACAAATATCCTATTTAGTGTAACGTTTGAACTCAATAAAGTGAGGTATACGTGCGAAGCGCGTACACCTAAACTAGTATATATATATTATTTTAAAAAAAATATTTATGTGGCTTTGACGTAGATCCGACGTGGCTACGACATGTCTCCAACGTGGCGTGAGTGTGATGCACTCTCCATAGTGAGAGTGGTATAATTTTTTGAGGGTGGTAAAAAATTCATATAAAAGTTATTTAGGGGGGTAGGTAAATAATTACGTTAAGTTTAATGGCTAAAGTGAGTTTTCGTGACAAGTTTAGGGAGTAAACATGTCTTTTCCCTTCTTAAAAAAAACTTTATCTATAATATATTAAAAGTGTGAAGACCCTTAAAAAAATTATTTGAACTTTTTGCCCTTCATTAAGAGTTTCTACTTTAGACAAAATCGTCTTTTCATCATTTCCTTTATAATTTTTATAATATTAAGTATATTAAGTATTCACTATAATAAATATATGAAAAATAATAAATGAAGAAGGTTTTTTATGGACTAATTGCTAGATTTATGGTATATTTTTTATTTTGTTTTTGTTTTTGGGTACGTTACTTTTCCAAAAAGAAAAGGTCAATTCAATTTTCCAAAACAAAAAGGTATTGTTTTGTTTTTGGTGTACGTGACTTTTCAAGAAGAAAGTACCCATAAAACTAGGTTAAAATATATGGAAATATAAAATCCTGCTAAAAATATTAATTAGAGACCTTTGAGGTGAGATTGAGTGTAATGGGGTTCAAAGAAGCAACTGCTTTTGGTGGTGATCGTCGTGTGGAGAAATTTAAAAGTTTTGTGATATCCTGGTCTAGAATGAAGTTATGAATGATACGCGCAAAAATTTCGACTTTGTTATGGACTTGTGTGGTTTATTATAATTGTGTGTGATATTTTCTTTTAATTTTGTTGTGCTTGATGATTGATATATATGTTTATGTTCATAATAATTTTTTGCTTAAGATCATATGATTTTGGTATAGTTTCAATTCTCAATTACTATATATTATCTTTTCTTCTTAATGCAGGTGGTAGATGAATGTTCGGTTGATCTTTGAAGATTTTTTATTGTAAAAGTTAGGTTTAATCGTATTATTCTAATATCTCAACTATCATATTGTTTTGTTGTAGTTTCTGTTATGTTATTGTCTACTCTTTTCCTTACTTAATACATGTGGTAGATTGTTATTGGGTCGATCTTTGAAGAGTTTTTGAGAAAATTCTTCTTTTATTATACACAACAAAGCTCGCTAACTAATAAACAAACTTCTTGTGGCATGTAGAGATGGGTTTACAGCTTTAGATGAGCATCCACGACGTCCCTTCTAGTAAAAAAAATAAAATATTTTTTTAGCGCCACTTACTCCACATATTTTGTCACCTCGACATAATAATATCATTTGCAATGAGATGTCTATGAAAATGATTTTCAAATTTTGATATTGCAGGGTTCTTGGAGTGTATTTTTGAGAGTATACCACTGTTTTTGACTTTGATAATTTACAAATTGGATTTGCTGAAAGTGCTTAGAGCATACTGTAGGAATTGTGACTGAACTATATGTTATTTTCCTTCTACGGTACGCAGAATCTGTATAGTAGAAACAATAACTTCAACTAAATTTCAAGTATATAAACAAGAACACAATAAAGTATATCAAATACCCTCAACACAAGATCAAAATGACCTTTCCAAGAGGTGTATTTTATTTTTCAGAAAATAGATGAAACAGAAATGAATAAGACCAAGTCATCCGAATTCACAGACTTTTCTTAAAGAATAATTCCCCTCACTGTACCCGAGGTTATGGAATCTTCCTCCCAGGATAAAATGACCTTCAATCCGACTATACTGGTACCTCAAATAGGTGGATTCTTCGAACGCACAGAACGTTTTGATTGATCACACAGAATATTTGTAAAGAAAAGAAGAGATTTTTATTCTGAAAATTTCATGTCAAAACCTGTGAAGGAAAGCAGGTTTATATATAGCCTAGCAGATGCCTCTTCGAAAAGGTGGCATTGGTTCACTTAAATGGTGTGATGTTTCTGAAAATGCATGTTTGCAGCATTTTTGCTGAAGCAGTATACCATTTCTCCAAACAGTGCACCTATTCGAAATAATGCATCACTTCATTGAAGAATTGCATCTGTTCAGTCGAAACAGAAACAGTATATTAGTTCAGTGTATGCATTAGTTCAGTCAAAATAGTGCATCAGTTCAGAAATAGCGCATCAGTTCAGTCGAAACAGTGCATCAGTTCTGTCGAAACATTGCATCTGTTATTGTTACTGCATGCATATAAATGGAGGATTGATCAGATTTCATCAAATAAAGTTTGTCCAAAAAGATAGATCTCATTGATCGATCATTTGACATATCCAAATCCAAATCCGAAGCCGAGTGAGCGACGACGATGGCGGCGCGAGGCATCTCTTATTTCTTGCCTCACTTATCATGTGGAGTAAGTATTCATCATAATAAACACTCCAAAGTTCCCTTCTCCCACCAATGTGGGAGAATTAGTGAACTTTTTAATTTTGGGAGTACACTTTCCAAATTGGTGTCTCCTCTTCTCCACCATTTTTTCTCCATTTTTCATTCACACTTCTATGAACTCAACACTATATCATAAAATTATTTGGTTTTGAAATATTAATTTGTAATTTGTTAGCCAAAACTCTTAAGACATTTGTTCTTACTTTTTGGCTATTTAGTAGTTTGTATGATTCATAAAGAGGTTGCTTAAATTCAAGCACGTCGTTGTGTGTGAAAAATTTAATGTTGGAAGCTTTACCTTGCGACAACAACAACATATCAAGTGTATTCCAACAAAGTAGGGTTTGGGTAGAATAGAGTGTACACAAACTATATTATTGTCTTAGATGAAGTAGAGACGCTGTTTTTGATAGATTCCAGCTCCGGACAATCAAGGAGCCTGCTTTAGCATCGAAAAATCTAGTGTCGTCTATCAAAAAAAAATTAAGGCCTTTAAATCTCAAGATGACAAGAAAAATGAGGATTTTCCTTTATATGTGACTTCATTCAATACTGTGACGCTGAGGATTCATCTAAAACAAAAAGTTTTCAAATTTGAACTTGTGGGTTCGAAACTTCCAGAGGAAACAAAGTCTCCTATAGTTTTGAATTATAATGTTGTTTTGCATGGGGATATCTTGGCAAAGGATCATGGTTCTATCGACGTGATAAAAGCTAAATGATACAAAAAAGAATCACTTGACATCTTTTAATCTTCTAATTTGCGTTCATTCAGGGAAAAACACCATCTTCAATCCTTTACTGTAACTTCAACATTCCAATAGGTAGATTTTATGGCACTTACAAATTAAGTGAACTCATTGAGAATATTGGGATCTATGTGAAGGACATCACATTATTTGAATTTTTTTTCTCTTCATTAAAAGATTCTACCAAAAGTCATCCAATTAGATAAATTTTCTAAAATAAATAAGTTTTTCTTGTTAGATACACGCATACACATACACATAGATATATTATTCGTTTTCTTCTTCTTTTTCTTTTTTTGAATTTATCTTTTTAATGTTTCTTCAGTTGATTTCAAATTCTTGTGATTTTTAAGACATAACTTAATTCTTTAACTTGGATCCAATATATTATCGCTATAATCATGATTATATTTTTTCTTTAACTAAATTGGTGTATTTTTATTTTTTGTGTTTCTTTAGCATCATTAGTAATTCAAACGATAATAAAGGGTATGAGACATGCTAATGTAACAACCAAAGATGACATAATTGGTAAGTTGTAACTGTCAAGAATATATAAATTAACCTACAATTTTATCTCCTTAAGATTTTGACTTTCGTATCTCTTTTCTCCTTGTAATAATAATTAAATTTACTAAGGTTGTTTATTTATCTTTGTGTT
Source organism: Capsicum pubescens (assembly GCA_030864215.1). Lineage (NCBI taxonomy): Eukaryota > Viridiplantae > Streptophyta > Magnoliopsida > Solanales > Solanaceae > Capsicum > Capsicum pubescens. The sequence continues at coordinate 204,264,854 of CM061538.1, read as the reverse complement.
ATAAATGATCTTTATGTAAAGATCTGTTCTTTGGACACAGGAGATGTTATTAGGTAAATTGAATGTGTTGTTATTAGATAAATTGAATGTGATAACCTATAATTTAAAAGCCTGTTGGTGAGGGAAATCGATTTAAGATCTCCCATGTATTTACTTTTTTGGTAATAAATGTATTCACATATATTTAATTATCGTAGGAATAATCTCAAATCTGATGTGAATTGGAATTTATAGATGACTTGTCCTTCTCGTGAGTTTCAATTTGCATATGTATTTGGGACATTTTAGAAGGTGAGTAGGTAAATTTTCATTGTGACTATTCAAAGTGTCTTTGAAAAGACGATTAAAAGCACTTACAGTATATCTCTAAATTATTGATAAAAGACCAATAGTGCACAAAAATGATTTTAATCTCCTTATATTTAGCTTTATTAACTGATGTGAGACACACGTGCAAAGCACGTATGCTAAACTAGTTTTATTATATATGGGCATACACTATTGAAAACACAAGACTCAAACATTAGCAACACATCATAAAAAAATGTTATAGTATTTGGTTATGAGATTTATAGCTACACTTTTTTTTTGATAGTGATGATAGTTGAGTTATTTTTTTATGATTTAGAGCATTCATCAATATATTTAACTATATCTATGATATATTGGTATGTACTACTAAAAGATCAAGACAATCATTAGAAACACATTATAAAAAAATTTAGCTACGAGTTATTTAGTGATGAATTTTGCAGCTAATTTCAATTATTTTGTGATGGTAGTTGAGTTATTTTTTGTGATTTAGAGAACTTTGTGAACCGTTGAGGTTTTGGATATGACATGTATGGAGGTTAAGGGAGCAATTTGTTAGATGGGAGGAGGTAAAACAACCAGATTAGATGAGATTCTATATAATTTTGAAAAAAACGCAAATGAAGTGTGTTGTAGAGTGGGTTATTGGGTTGTTTAATATCATTTTTAGGCCGATTAGAATATCCAAAAAATGAATGTAGAGTGTATACAATGATTTCGTTGTACAAGCACTAGGGAGATATTCAAAATTACAACAACTATGAAGATATCAAATACTAAGTCGATCACGCTATGAAAGTTTGAAAAATGGTGGTTGAGTTGAGGATGAGGAAAAATATGTCTATATTTGAGAATCATTTTGGGGGGCAACGACAATTAAGAAATTCACCTTTTAAGGAGATTGTTAGAGCAGTAGATGGAGAAGAAAAAAGACTTGAATCTGGTGTCCATCGACCTAGAGAAGGCATATATGCTTGGAGACTAGAGGTGTATCTGTGATACACATTAGAGTGATCAAGGACATGCATTGCTAGTACCATATATGTAGACATGTACTACCCACAAAAGTTGCAAGATCCGTGTTCATCTTACCCTCCTCAAATTTTATTTGTGACACCATACTGAATATGTTGTTGTTATTGATAGTTGAGTTAATTTTTCTGTTATAAAAGAATACTTATATGAATTTCATGCAACATTAAAAGTTTGGAAATCACTCCAAAAATTAACTCATGAATTTTGATTTATATCCCTAGAATTTATCTGTTAAGGTATCAAGTGAACCTAAGAACAATTGTTTAATAGAAGGTGCAAACTAAACTAAGGTAAATATTGCAGTATGTTGTACCTAATTTAAGATTGAGAGTGTGAATAAATTAAAGCAAGAATTGTTATTTCGAGATTAGTAGGACTTAATGGCATGATCCTTATGTCATGAACTGAAAGATGCAATTGCTCCATTTGTAATAGCATTTTTCCCACCATTCTATCTCGTTTGGTTCAGTGGATGTTAATAAGTACATTTTTCTCCAAAATTCTTGCCTTAATCTATTTTGATCCTAGTGTTTGGTCCTTGGAGGTAGAACCAGAATAATTACTATGCACCAAGGCTGATGATATATTTTTCTTTGACTCTTCAAGAAGTTTTACTTGTTCTTGAAGCTATTTCATGTACTCAGTAGTATCTGATGACTTGTCTAGCTATAAAAACCAAACAGAAAAAAGACAATCATATCATCTAATGTAATTATATATGATGCTCTCCGAGAAACAAAAGTCAGTAGTTTGAAGCCTTGCAATATAAAAATTAGTAAGAGAATCAAAGATAAATAGCATCAGAACATGTAAGGAACAAAAAAAGAGTAATTTTTGACCTAGATACACTATTACTTTTCTATACACAATACAATATAATTTTTAGATTTTTTTTTTTTGGAAAGAAAGATGGAAAATGATTATTAGTTCATTTTAAGCATGTTCAAGCGGCTATATGAATTTTCTTTATCCATGTATATCTAGCTAGCTATTTAAGCGGGGAAATTTCATTCATGGTCACTTAACTTTGTATCTATTACGTAAAAGTCACTTTTCTTTCATTCATTTCATCCATTGTCATTTAACTTTGTGTCTATTACACAAAAATTACTTTTCTTTTATTCATTACTCAAAAGGCACTTTACTTTTCTCCGGTCATCACAAAAGTCACTATGGCTGGATTTTCCTTATGGAATATATAACGGAAGGATATCAATTTCTCAATAGATTAGGCTACCTAGTGAAGACTAATTTCATAAAAAAAAATTGATTGATATTTTTATGAAATAAAATTATACTTATAAACTCTTAAAATCCTCTAAAGTTGAGACATGTGTTGGTAAATTATTTTTTTTCTTAATATTATGGCATGTAGTTGATAAAATTATTTTTCTTTATCTAAAATTGTGGCATGTAGTTGATAAAATTATTTTTTTCATACATTCTTTTTCTTGCCAGTTGGGTCTTTGCATTCGGTCTATCATAATAATATGATAAACTACTCTATTTATTGAGTTTCTCTTCGTATTTTTAATTATTTTACTAATCGATTAATTCTCTTAAAAGTTTTTATTATAATATTCAATTTCTGATAAATTACCTATTGTTTAATTAATTTAATTGATAAATATAAAAATTAGATATTCTATAATTTCTTTATCTATTAAATTAAAGTACTTATATTTAATAAATTTTATTAACAAAACTCTTAATATAACATTATTTGTACAAATTTTGACAATACTTATTCAATGACACAATTAAAAAGATTTTATTTTAGAACTATCTTTAGCATGTTTATTTATCTTTAAAGAATTAAAATAATTTTTTTCAAAAAATAATATCATACATGTATTTCTATTTTATGTGTTTTGAAGAATGTATCTTGTTTATCAGTCTTTTTCGATGTACCTTTTTGGCAAGTTAGTGCAATATTATGAAATGTTTCATAAAAATAGCAACCAATTTTTTTTTTTATGAAAATAGTATTCATTAGGTAATCTAATTTATCAAGAAATTGATATTCTTTCATTAAATAATTCATAAAAAAATTTGAATTGTACACATATAAAAGGATCAAGATATGAGTAATATATTATATATTCACTGAAATTAAGATTAAGAATTAATTAAGGTTGCCGCGTTATTTTTCCGATGGAATTATTGTAAAATCCAGTTATAGTGACTTTTGTGATGGTCGGAGTAAAGTTAAAAATAATTTTGTGTAATGAATAAAAGAAAAATGACTTTTGCGTAATAGATACAAAGTTAAATGACTATGGATGAAATGAATGAAAGAAAAGTGACTGTTGCGTAAAAAGATACAAAGTTAAGTAATCATGGATGAAATTTACCCCTATTTAAGCCTGGCAGTCAAGGAAGAGGCGAGCAAATTAAAGAGATTCGTCGATTTAGATCTCCTTTTGGAAAAAATTACACTAAATATACAAATATAAAAGTATTTTTCACGTATATATAATCGGTTTGGAATCCCTAAGTTTCTTAGTGTTTCCTTTTACATTTTAAATTCCTTTAATAAAAATAAAAACCCTATCTGGCGAGTTAAATTGAAGCTGGACATATCAAAAAAAAAAAAACTCAAAGCACTAAGCTTTCGCTATGTGTGAGGTTCGAAGAAGGGTTGGATCACAAGAGTCTATTGAGTATGTAACCTTGCCCTAAGTTTCGGTTAGAGACTCTTTTAACAATCAAAATATGTAACATCACGACAACAATTTTATAAATTATGCCAAAGTCAAAAAGATAAGAGGAAAAAAGAAATAAAGTTTGAGTAGGGGTATATGTTACCTGAGAAAATTGAAGGAAAGGTGTCTTTTAAGTCTTGAATGAAGGATTGGTGACATTGACCAAGAGATAGGGTCAAACATCATTAGAAAACTTGATTAAGTTAATTGTGAACTTGATTAATATTTTTAAAACTTTCTAATCTTTTCAAAAATACAAATCAATCCAACCCACACCCCTCTTCAATCCAAATCAACCACTCTCTCTCTCCAGCTTCTCTCAACTCTCCCAACCAACAGTTCTGCAAAATTTCTCTATTCAACCGCCGGTGATAAATAGTCGGGCGAGTTTTTTTTTGACTTTCAACTGTCAATCAACGTGAATACTTCTCCGGCGACAACAACTTCGAGTTCTTCTTCCTTTCATTTCCTTTTTCACAGGTAAAAAATTATGAAGAAATAGAGGAACTTGAGCCAACTACTCTTCTGGTATTGAAATATGGACTGAATAAAACCCTAATTTCTAGAATTTCTGTATTTTTTCTTCTCGTTATCATACTGTTGATTCAAATTTGTTGGTGATTTTCGGTCACAATTGATGTTCTTAATGTGTGTGTGTGTGTGATATGTTGGTGTTGCTGGGTTGATTTGTTGTTTGTCTTGGTAGAAATTGTATTGCAACAGTTGAAATATCTAATGTAATAGATAAAACATATGATGCAACAGATGAAAATCTGATGCAACAGATTAAAAATCTGATGCAACTATGAAAATCTGATGCAACAGGTGAACAATCTAACAGATCATTCATCTGTTACGACAGACGACTCTTCTGTTTGGAAGAAATCTAAACAATATTGATCCAACAGATAACTGATTAGTGATCTATTTTTATTCTTTCCAACGGTTTACTCTTCATTTTACAACAGATTAGGACTGTTTTTATTCTTTCCAATAATTTACTATTCCATTGTAATAGGTCGGTTATCTGTTGCAACAGATAACATACCCGGTGCAACAGATTAGTGATCCATTATTTTTTCCAACGGTTTACTCATCCATTGCAAAAGGTCGGTTATATGTTGCAACAGATAAAATACCTGGTGCAACAGATTAGTGATCTGTTTGTATGGTTTCCAACGGATTACTCATCCGTTGCAATGGGTCAGTTATGTGTTGCATCAGATAAACTACCAGGTGCAACAGATAGTGCTGTTTTTATGGTTTCCACGAATTACTCATCCATTGCAACAGGTCGGTTATATGTTGCAACAAATAACATACCTGGTGCAACAGATTAGTTGTCTGTTGTAACTGTTATATTACTGTTATGCATTAATCAATTATAATCTATGTTATGTTCCTGTTAATTTAAGATAGCATGGCTTCCAAAAGAAAAAAAATTGAATCAAGTCCAAGTAAAGGAACAAGTACAGCAGCTCAGCTACATCCACCACTCTATGAGCTTGCTTTACAAGCGTTATCTCAATCAGGAGCAGAAGATAATGAACACGGGGAGGAGGAATCTTTCAAAAGAGATAATCCAAATGCTAATAGCCCTTCCGTCGAAGATTTAGTCAAAACCTTCAGCATTGATCGTTGTCCTGTGAGAATACAGTGCGATGGTGCCACAGATTTAATGGGTGATGTCGTGGTTAAGTTAGTCATGGGAAAATATTTCGACGCCTTCAGAAAAATACTTCAAGAACAAAAATTGGATTCTTATTTCAGGAAAAGCTGCTTTGGGAAATATCTTAATTTGCCGTAGGACAACAATGCTCGGTTTCAGATGAAAATGGTATATGATCTTCTCAAGCTCAAGTTTATGTATGAAAATAAAGATAAGATGGATGAGGTGTGGATAAATTACTGTGGCATGCCTGTTTGTTTTGGTTGGAAGGAGTTTGCCATAGTTACCGGACTAAAATATTATCCTCCTTCTCTTTCTCAAGTTATACCTACTATGACCCAAAAAAAGCACCCCGCACATCCAAAAAAGGAAAAGGCAAGTCGAGTGATTGTGATGACCTAGTGTCCATTGTTGGTTCAAGCTCCAAAAATAAAAATCTGATTGAAGCGTTGAAAGGTAAAGGACTTTCAAAGAAGCACAAGCAATCATTGTGCATGATTTGATTTGTACATAATGTTCTTTGGACGAGAGACGTTAACAAAAACATAAGCCTCGATTTAATAAATCTCTTCGAGGATCTTGAGGAATTTAACAACTATCCTTGGAGTTATGAAAGCTTCAAAATGACTGTCAAATATTTGTTGACTCCGTTAACGCCAAAAACAGTCAACTTATATGGTTTTTCATGGGCCTTCATGGTAAATATTTCTTTTATCATGATATGATTCATCATTTTTTTATTCAATAATGCTTTTAATTTATTGGCTTTATGTTATAGGATTGGTCATTTGAAGTCATTCCTTATTTGAGACAACAAGTGAACTACCAGGAAAAAGTTTCCTGTCCAAGAATTCTGAGATGGTTGTCGGCCAAAACCGATAAAAATGCAAAATTTCTTGATCTTTTCAATCCCGCAAGGAAGCAGTAAGTCCAATTCTAATCAGATTTTTATTTTAATTAATGATTAAATAATTTCATCATCATTCTTAATATATGTACCGAGTTATTTTAGATTGTCCATCCGTTGCTTGTTCCGATCAACCGAGAGTTGAAGATGACATTTTTTCTTACTTTACGGTCTGTGCAAACTTTAGCGGACTCTAAGGTCATTGATGGAATAAAAATGGAATTGTTTGGAGCAATAACCATCATAAGAAAAACAATTTTGGAGGGTGGGGCTAATGATGCTCCTCTTACAGTTTTTGAAACAACAAGCCATTATGATTATGATCATAATGGTTGTACAAATTTTTCTCCAGATTTTGCTGCATCTAGCGAATGTTCTTCATGCAAATGTCAAGACTGCAAGGAAAAACACGATGGAGTGATTAATGTTATTAATGCACTAACTGCTTCTGTAAAGGAAATGACATCTAAGAGGGGTGTCATTCCATCAAAGAGGATTTCATATCCAGACACTCCACTAGAGATCAAGGTGGCTAAGAGGAGAAGGAAAGACACTTCTAAGGCATCATCAATCATCAAAAAAAGCAAGACTGCAATGCCTCTGTCTTTGTCTTGCACCGATGTTCAGTGTGCAAGGGCCACAGAAGAGCAGCATGAGCTGAAGAAGGTAAATGTACATCATCTGTTCCAAAAAAACAAACAAACACATATCTATTTCAAAAGATGATACATCTGCTGAAAATTATCAAATAGATGTATACATTTGTTGCAACTGTTGTCTAACCTGTTGCATCAGATTCGTTATTCTTTTTAATAAATGAGTCTTATGTTGCAACAGATGGGTCATCTATTCGAAATTATCGTGCTGCTCTGATTTACCTGTTTGAATTTGTCCCAACAGATAATCCATCTGATGCAACATAAGACTCATTTATTGCAACAGATGGAAAATCTGTTGTATATCTCTACTTAGCATTGATAATTCTGGATTTTCAGGTGGATGTCACAGCTACTGCCGAAGATCATAATATGACAGTTGATAATCCATCAACTGCTTCCAAAGATGAAGAAAAATGGAGCCTATTATTTTGGGAGAACGGAAGAATTACCCATTTGAAGGGTTCAACATCTCGGATGAGGCTCTAAAAAAACTAACACAGTTGATCAACGACTATTCAGAATGGATTGTCGATGGGCTGTTAAAGCATCATGTCGGCAGGTACATAAATCAATTTTATGGATATTGGTTTATACAATTCTTGTTGTAAGAACCTGACATTAACACATATAAATCATCATGTAGAAAACAAAATGACATGCACTACAAAGTGAATGAATTGAGTCTTTGTTTTGATATGTTCGACTTTGTTGTTGAACATTCTGGAATGAAGAATTAGTTCTATTTGATGTCACAATCCCAACCTTGCTGGAATGATGAGGTTTAAAGGCTATACATATTACTATTAATTAATACTTTATTTAATTGCATCTGCGTATTGATTTTTTCATCACGTAATCCAAAATATTTGATAATATGTGCAGCACATCGATGTTATTTTTTACTACCTCCGAAAGAAGGCTAAGTTGCAAACACAAGAACAATACAGATACACAACAGGCAATTATTTGTACAAAGTTTACATTAATAATGCCTACGATAGGTATTGTCAACAGCAGCCGGAAGTTTCCCAAAACGAGGAATGCTTAATCAACATTATAAAAGGTTTTAGCATTCCGACTGTCTTACCTTGGCATTTGGTCGACGAAGTGTACATCCCAATCAATTGTGGTAATGAATTCCATTGGGTGTTGGTTGTCGTCGTTCTAAAAGAGAGGCGCATCTGAGTTTATGACTCGATGTCGCGAAGGAGACGTTCCAGGCCGTCGTCTGAGATATAAAAGCTGGCCAAAATATTGCCTACTTACCTTGATATGAGTGGTTTTTTGGATCAAAAGGTTCGTACTGATTGATCGACGATTGAAGCATACCGGGATAAAATGGCTAATCCATTTGATGTACAATATGTTGACGAAATTTCTCAACAAACCATTGGTAGCCTGTAAGTTTAAGTGTCATGATTGAGTTTCATTTCACAAATTTCACAACTCTTGCATGAACTGTAAGATATGGATTGTCTATTTTTTATAACGCAGGGATTGCAGTCCTTTTGTTGTCGCCTATGCCGAGTATTTGAGTGATGGATTACAAGTACCAAATGATGGACTTGATGTCGGATTACATCGTAAAAGATATGCTGCTCTTTTATGGAAATATGGAGAAGCGAAAGCTCAGAAGCCGTACACAACCGACGTTAAAGATCCATGACGACCAAAGCCGAATTCCATAGCACTGGATGAAGAACAACTTGTCCATGTTGATTAGATCCTTATAGCTTGAGTCCGTCAATGTAATAACCTATCCTCCTTGGTTTAACTTGTTGATTTATTTGTAAAGTAGATCGTTTTTACTCATAATAATTTTTTTATATTTCATTTATTTGTTGAGTTATTTCATGTAATTTCCGAAGGCTTCGATTTATTTTATTCTGTTTATGAATATAATTAATTTTGAGTTTTGAACATGTTAATTGAAATGGAGTACTAGATTCAAATATCGCAATAGATAATACATCTGCTGCAACAGACGACATATCTTATCAGAAAAATTTAGACATATGTTGCAACATGAGATGCAACACGTAGGTCATCTGCTGAAAATTATATAACAGGTCTTCCTACTTTTTTTATTTGCTCCAACAGATTATCGATCAGTTGCAATAGATAAGTTATACGTTGCAACAGATCGGTAATCTGTTGCGACAGACAGACGGGGAACATCTGCATAACTCAACAGATGACCAACCTATTTTAATAGATAATCAATCTATCACAACAGGTACTATATCTGTTATGACAGATATAAAATCTGGTTCATTATAAAAGTTCAACTTTGCCAAACATAAAAATTATTGCCCCTATATGTATAGTGAATTAGCTTGAAATGAAAATTTGTTATCGTGTTCGTCTCTGTGTTTGTACATGTTCTTTTTTATACACGGGCTCTAACCATTTAGTTAGTACCCCATATGCCCAGACCCATTGCATCTTTCCTACAACGGTGTCGGACATACTAGTCATTTGTGCGCCGGTCAGTAAACACTTGATGTATGCAAGCGAGTACGGCCCGCACGCTGCATCGGTTGTATTTTTTGGGAGTTGAATGTTCTTATTTCGACCTTCAAAAACCCATGATTCCTTCGCCAAGACTTCAGCCAACAAATGATCCATCAGCTTACTCTGTGTCAATAACTTGGGCAACAACTTCAAGAGTGGTTGCATGTGGGTTAAAAACGTCTTCTCACTGAACAGAGGTAAGTTGCAGTCATAAACCCTAATCTTTCCCTCATATAGTAGTATCTCAACAGTGAGAAAATGGGTGACATCACGTTCATGACTGCAAGGATTCTCTTTGCCTTGGTTCAGCTCTTTCCGTGTGGATATGGCCACTTCCCTCTAAAATATTTTCCTTGAAATTGTTGTAGAAGTTGAGGTCCATTATCTTATCGGCAGCATCATAAGCATCCAGGTACGCTAATTACCTACCCCTCATGAGGCAGAGAATTTCACCAACATACTGTGGTATAAGAAGATAATTTTTAAATAGGTTAGTAATTGTAGAGAATAAAAACACAATCGAAAGAATCTGATGCAGAGGGTTCTCTGAATCAGTTCACAGATTACCCAGCCAATGCAACTTATGCAACAGATGTGTATTATGTTGCAATAGAATACCAAGTTTTCGCAACATATTACACATCTGCTGCGTAAGTTCTTCTTCATGGAGTAGATTGAAAGGGTAGGTTAGCAAAAGTAAACTTATCTTGTCCTCATACCACACACACATATTTGTCATATTCGAGAAGTCTTTGTCGGCAAATGAATGCATGGTGTATTCTTTTTGACCCTTCATCTTGATGAATTCTTCCAGTTCTTTCTTCTTCTCCTTGCCAAGCGCCGCGAATATGTCCACCTTCTTCAGTGGCCCCTAAACTTCAACAGCTATTGGAGCGGGGGGAGTTGCAATTTTTACTGATTTCAGAACGGAGAGAATTTGTCTAATTTTTCTTCTCTTTTTCCTAACCTCCACTGTAGGAGTGCATGGCTCCCTCACCTCATTGGATGGTATGACACCCCTTCTGGATTTCAACTCCTCGGCAACTTCAGCAATAGCCTCTAGATTATCGAGGAGTTCATACTCTCTGTCCTTGTACACTTTGCATTTGTAATAAGAACATGAGGGTGGGGAGGGGTGAGAGGGACCACTGTAAGGGTGGGAGGGATCGGTGTAGGGGTGAGAAGGAGGACCTGTGCAAAAGGTGTTTTCAAACATATTTATTTTTCGTTGAGCACCAACATGCTCATAATCACGACTGGCAGCAGAAGTAGAAGCAGGATGGCTGCCACCATCACAAATAACTCCACCAGCAACACCCCAAGAAGAAGCACCCGGATCTGTTGCAGTTTGAGTTAGGTCGTGAAGAGCTTCAACATTAGACTGACCTTTCCTAACTGCTCTTCTTATGGATGTTGATCCATCCAATTCCTTCTTTATTAACTCCACCGTTGGGTCTTCTTTTGTATGAACAAGACCCAGAGTAAGAAAAGAAGTCATCCCCAGCTCATCAATGGTAGGCACGATCCAAGGATGCACAACCTATAAAAAATGACAGGAGGAATTTAAATCATATAATAAAAATTTGCAGTCAGTTGGGTTACATGGGGCTTGGCTTGGGTTATGTTAACACAACCAACTTATGCAACAAACGATCTAGCTACCGTAACAGCTGATCTATATGTTGAAACAAATTGATAATATGTTGCATCAGAATACCCATCTGTTGCATAATTTACAGTAGATGGATAATCTGTTGAGTAGGGTTCAGAGAACAGAGCAACATATGGTTAATCTGTTACGAAATATGGATCGTCTATTGCAACAGATTACCCATCTGTTGCACCAGTTGTAGTTGACGGGTAATCTGTTCCAACAAATGGAATATCTGTTTCAATATCTTTCTTTGAGGCAAATTATTTTAGTTGAAAAAAGACGTACTGCATCATTCGGAGGGTTAAAGAGATCATCCTCGTTAATATATTTTTGCTGCTCTCTACTGCAGCCAACCACCTAAGGATCCTTAGATGAGAAACCTAATCCGGGTAATCCGTGAAATGCTTTCGGAGGGGAGGAATGGCTTCACATGACCAAGCCTAAAAATTGTAAACAGAAAGAAAGCAAGAAAAAAAGTCCCAAGTATATTCAATATAAATTAATGAATAAGTAAAAATTGTGATCAATTTTACCAATAAAGCCCAAGGAAAGCCGTATAATGTGGTCGTCTTTGGCTTTAGCTCTTTCAGTAAATAATGGACAGTCAAGTAGTAGCTATCGTAGCCCCAGGGATAATCGTTGAATTTCCAAAAATCATCAGCAAGCTCCAACAAATCACGTTCTATGACTTTCTTGACGTCTCTTGCCAATAAAATGGAATGGACAAACCAAACTAAGCACAATTTCTCCCTATAGTGCTTTGGTATATCCTTATTCTTGAGATCTGATATCAAATCCTTCACTTTGTAGCTAGGTACAACAATGCCCAACAACCCTTTTTTTTATCTTGCATTTTTTGGACCCTTGGTAGGGTGTTTTCTTGATGGCAGGTTCTTCTGGACGATCGCATATCAAACCCGTCACAATGGCAAACTCTTTCAATCCAAAAAAAATGGGCATGCCACAGTAGTTGATCCAGACTTCATCCATCTTATTTCCGCCCTCCTTCGTACCTCCATCATCCCTCGCATACATGATCCTGCGCTTGAGAAGGCCATATACCATGATCATTGAAAAACGAAGAGGGCGGGTCCCAGACAGCTCAAGAAAGTGTGCAAAGCAGCTCTTCTTAAAAATTCCATCTATGTTTTCCTTCTTCATAATACTACTAAGTTCGTCAAAAAGCTTCCCCAACTGACATTTAAGTACAAGATCACCAAATACTGCATTAGTGTTATTCATCAGCGTCGCAACTCGAAACTTGTCAATACTAATGGTTTTGACAGAATCATACTGGAATTTCGATATTATTTCACGCCCCATTGGTGAGGAGTTATCACTTTCCTCGACTTAATTTTGCCCTGACTAAGATTGTTCTGGAAGTTCCTCCAAATCTATCTGTACTCTAGCCTTTTGTGTTTGGTGATCGGAAGTTGATCCACTTTCTCCACTTTCTGTTTTTTTTCTTTTGGGAGATATCTTTTAACTACAAATAAAAGAAAAATAAAAAATACATTGCATTTGATGTCTGCATAATTTTTTTAAAAAAGGTGAGACAAATTTCAATAAATTATTCTTACCACATAACCCAAAAAAAATACTCTAACGAACAACCCATCAGTTGGAACAGATGGGAAACCCGAATCTGTTTGAAGACCTATTTAATATCTCCCCACATATATTTCACCTGTTGCAACAGGTGGAGAAATTTCAATAAATTATTTTATGCCACATTACAAGAAAATACTCCAACGGATAACCCATCAGTTGGAACAGATGGGGAATCTGTTTGAAGACCTATTTAATATCTCCCAACAGATCTTCCACTCATTGCAACAGATGGACCACCACCACCACAACCAATGTCACAAAATGCCACCAATACCAACACCAAGACCACTGACACCACCACCAAAAAACACAAATACCAACACCACCAACAACAGCCACCAACACCATCCAACAATACCACGACAGTCAACAAAATACTGAGAGAAAGGATTTTCTCAGGTGCTTCCTACTTTTTTAGCATCAAAACTCAAAATTGTTAACCCATTCTCTAAGTTAATACAACTAAAAGTCTTTTTTTTATCATTAACTAAAAAGTCTTATTTTTTAGAATAAAGAACAAATGTAGAACTCTTTTAGAACTCTGTTACATGGGAAGATAGAGAAAACAACGGATACAAGTGGGAATAAAGTCAAAAAAAACAACTGTATGTAGTCGTAAATGGGAAGAAAATCAACCTATTTTGAAGGGTTGAGCAATATGTTGAGTAGTTGTTGTTTGTATTGTTGAGAGGGAGAAGACACCCCAAGAGAGAGAGAGAGAGAGAAGATCGAGAACTTAAGATTTGAAATGAAAAGTTTTTCGCGCGAATAGATGATTTGTATGGGTTGATTTGTAATTTTGGAAAAGATGATAAGTTTTGAAATTGCTAATTTGGTCTGAATTGATCTTAATTAATTTTAAAAAATTTAAAAGATATAGTTTTTAAAACATTGAGTTGATGAGAACTCATTTCAACTCAGAGTGATCGATCGATGACTCGGGTTGGGATGAACGCAATACCAACGCCATGCAATTGCAAAGACTCGATTGGATTTGTAGTTAACCCTGCGAGCTCATTCATTCATCCCTAGTTCCACCTAAATCAACTTAGGTACTATCACTATCCTAACACTGAGTTGATGAGAACTCATTTCAACTCAGAGTGATCGATCGACGACTCGGGTCGGGATGAACGTAATACCAGCACCATGTAATTACAAAGACTCGATTGGATTTGTAGTTGACCCTGCGAGCTCATTCATTCATCCCTAGTTCTACCTAAATCAACTTAGGTACTATCACTATCCTAAAATTGAGTTGATGAGAACTTATTTCAACTCAGAGTGATCGATCGACGACTTGGGTCGGGATAAACGCAATACCAACGCCATACAATTGCAAAAACACGATTGGATTTATAGTTGACCCTGTGAGCTCATTCATTCATCGCTAGTTCCACCTAAATCAACTTAGGTACTATCACTATCCTAACATTGAGTTGATGAGAACTCATTTCAACTCAGAGTGATCGATCGATGACTCAGGTCGGTATGAACGCAATACCAACGCCATGCAATTGCAAAGACTCGATTGGATTTGTAGTTGACCCTGCGAGCTCATTCATTCATTCCTAGTTCTACCTAAATCAACTTAGGTACTATCACTATCCTAACATTGAGTTGATGAGAACTCATTTCGACTCAGAGTGATCGATCGACAACTCGGGTTGGGATGAACGCAATACCAACGCCATGCAATTGCAAAGACTCGATTGAATTTGTAGCTGACCCTACGAGCTCATTCATTCATCCCTAGTTCCACCTAAATCAATTGCAATAAAATCTGTTGCAACAAACGACTAAGATGTTGAAAATTTTCAAACAGGTATATATATGTTGCAACAGATAACATATCTGATTTAATTATCAAATAGATATTTGAATCTGTTGTGACAGATGACTGAGCTGTTGGAAATTTTCAAAGAGATATTTATATCTGTTGTAACAGATGACATATCTGATTTTATTAATTATCAAATGAATATTTTCATATGTTGTCACAGATGACTGAGTTGTTAGGATTTTTAAACAAATATTTATATCTGTTGTAACAGATGACTGAGTTGTTTGGATTTCTAAACAGATATTTATATATGTTGCAACAGATAACATATCTGTTTGAAAAACTTTTTTTCTCTTTTAGTTTTAAAGCAAGAAGCTTCTGGTCCGAGTAGATAATATCAAGTAGTAGTACTTACTACTAAAGGCGGTAAAAAATATTTCTTGGATATCTCAAAAGTGAGTTCATTGTGCAGTCTTGTCTTGTCTTTTCAATGTCAGTAGTCTTAGTCTTCCTCGTGCCCCTCAAATTATTAATGAAATTAATGAATATTAAAAACCACCACGTCTATGTACACAATACATCTCTAGAAATGGTCTCATCTCTTTCTTTAGCTGCAGTTTATTTTATTCAACTCTCATCTTTTTCTCTCTCCTCTTTAGGGTTACAACCTTTTTTATCTCTTTTCTCTTCTCTTCTCATAAAGATCTTTTTGGATCTAAACTCATCCATATCTTTCCTCCTCGACTTAAATTTCTGTTTTGATCCCCTTTTTTATATTAAGGTATGGTTCATTATTGCTCTTTCATTCTCGTCTTCTTCTTTGCAAGTTATTCACATCTGTTTTTTATTTAATTACTATTTACCCATATCATATTTATTAAAAAAAATTAAGGAACTTGTAAGTGTTGAATAAATAATCCGACAATTTTTATTACAATATGAGAAAAAAGTCATCTGTTGGGAGAAGTTTAAAAGCCTTGTTGGCAGTATCATTTTTTTGTATGTATTTTATTTGTTTCATTATTATTGATGTTGTTGGTGTGGTTGGCGTTGTTGGAACTTGTGGTGTGGTGGTGTTGATGGTTCTGGCACAAAGGATGTTGCTTCTTTGTTGTTGATGATGTTGTTGGAACAAATATTGTTGTTTCTTTTTTGTTGATGTTTATGTTGTTATTGATGTTGCAATAGATGGAGAAACTATTGGAACAAATAAAACCACCAGAAAGGCTGGTTTGATGTATTCCATCAAACTTCATATCTGTTGCAACAGACTCCACATTTGTTGACACAAACTACATATCTGTTGCAACAAACTCCACATCTGTTGCAACAGACTCCACATCTGATGCAACAGATGGACAATGTTCTTTTTGTGACATCAATTTTTTCCTCTTCTTTGTAGATATAAGGAACTGACAGTTGATCAACTTTTGACGGACTATCGTAAGAGGCTGCAGTAAAGATGGGATCGGAGAAATAAGTTTCTTATAGATAGAACCACTTCATATGTGGGAGGTATGTATTACTGATAATGATATCGTGGAAACACACACAGAGTGCACTGATTTTGTAAATGATATTTTTACTGCTTAGTCATAGATCATTCAAACAAGATGTTTGCAATTTTACAGTTAAGTTTGGTAGGTTCAAACTGATAAGGCTGAGGGACCATGAATATGGTTCTGATAGGCTGTTAAGATTTAATATCGATTGTTTCTCATGTTTATTTGTCAAGCATTGTAAAGGGATCTAGTTTTTGTGTCATTGTAAAGAGATTCAATAGTGATTGGACTAACTTTTAGGGTGCATTGGACCCTTAAAGGGCCTTCGAAGCTTAGCACTGCATCTAACAAGAACGGAAAACCAATATATTTATTGCCCTGGCCAAAATTTATATGGCTGGGTTACTCGCTTGAGGTGATGATTTTATGCCAGAATGTGTGATAGGAAAATGCTTTCGAAGGAAAATGGGTGGTTGATGGAAGACTATATCATCTGAGAGCTAATTAAAGAAGAGACATAGGGTAGAAAGTAACTTCTAACGAATCTGGCCGGTGGAATTATCTTAACATATGCGAGATCTGAATCAAGTGTAAATATGAAAGTGTATCCGATAATGTAATTTCATCTGTTGTGTCTCTGAAATAAAAACAATGCATCTGAACACTTTGCTAGGGAGTTGCGTGGTCGGAATTATCACCTAGATAAAAAATAAGAGAAGACTAACAAAGAAGCCTCACGGGCATCGAGGGTTGAAATGATGTACAACAAGTCTAGAAAACTTATGCCAACAGCAACTGCAGTTAAAATAAGGAATCTAAGCAAAGGCGGCAAATTTCTGAATTTTAAATTTTATCCCATGCTTTTTTGTTTGTGTTTTCGATCAGGTCCACTGTCATTGAACTGATCGGAACCAGAAACGAGATTGAAAGGCAAATAGAGTATCATTGCTTCCTTAGCAATATGGATATAATCGATTGTGTTTTCTTGCCTTAACATGCTTTCAACATTCCTTGGAGAAGATCAGATGTTTGTTGTAGTATGTGAATCCCGATAATTTTCAAGCTTGCCTCCAGTTTGTTGATTCTGTATTCAAGCTGGTCGTTGCCCTCTTCGAAGTTGGTAAGGATTTCCTCGTCTCTTGTGAGCTCGATCAGGAACACTACCTTCAAAGTTGTGGCATTCTAGAAGCCCTTCAGAACACTTTCTTTAGAAGCCTTAAAGGATACATTTGTGTTTGTTTTAGGTCAAAATGTGTTGATGCACGTTGAAGATGTGGTCCTAACAGTTGAACAACACACTTTTATCGAGCGTTGCTCTATGCATCTTTCTCAAACAATTTGATAAATTAGTAAGCATGGAGTTATGTAGCGTGTGATCTAAACCGGCTCTACCAAGCCTATCAAACGTTACGTAACTCTAAGCTCATTACTCTATCAAAAAAATATGACCGAGTTAGTGCACAAATCGAACGAGCTCAATTTCTCATCCTTTCTGTTGATCGCTCTTCTCCAATATAGATGTCAAGATATCTGCTATGCAAAAGTCTACATCGTCGCCAGACATGTTTGCCTGGGAGCAATTCTTTTGAAGGATCTCTGTTGATGTCTTCTGAAGAATTGCTCCCAGACAAGCATGTCTGGAGATGGTGTAGACTTTTGCATAACAGATATCTTGTCATCTATATTGGAGAAGAGTGATCAGAAGAAAGTCTGACAGATTGGGCTTTTTTTATTTGTGCACTAACTCGGGCATATTGTTTTGATAGGGTAATGAGCTCGGAGTTACGTAATGTTTGATAGGCTTGGTAGAGCCGATTAAATCACATGCTACGTAACTCCATGCTTACTAATTTATCAAATTGGTTGAGCAAGATGCATGGAGCAACGTTCGATAAAAGTGTGTTGTTCAACTGTTGGGACCACATCTTCAACGTGCATCAACATATTTTGATCTAAAACAAACACAGCGACCCTCCATGTATCCTTTAAGGCTTCTAAAGTAAGTGTTCTGAAAGGCTTCTAGAATGCCATAACTTTGAAGGTAGTATTCCTGATCGAGCTCACAAGAGACGAAGAACTCCTTACCAACTTCGAAGAGGGTAACGACCAACTTGAATACAGAATCAACAAGTTGGAGGCAAGCTTAAAAATTATCGGAATTCACATACTACAGCAAACATCTGATCTTCTCCAAGAAATGTTGAAAGCATGCTAAGGCAAGAAAACACAATCAATTAATCCATATTTCTAAGGAAGTAATTATACTCTATTTGTCTTTCAATTTCGTTTGTAGTTCTGATCAGGTCAACGGCAGTGGACCTGATCGGAAACATAAACAAGAAGATCGAATGAAATTTAAAATTCAGAAATTGCCGACTTCGCTTAGTTTCCTTATTTTAACTGCAGTTGTTGTTGGCGTAAGTTTTCTAGACTTGTTGAACATCATTTCTACCCTCAATGCCCGTGAGGCTGCTTTGCTGGTCTTCTCCTATTTTCTACCTAGGTGATAATCCCGACCATGCAGCTCCCTAGCAAAGTGTCCATCTGCATTGTTTTTCTTTCAGAGACACAACAGACAGAATTACATTACTGGATACACTTTCATATTTGCACTTGATTCAGATTTCGCATCTGTTAAGATAATTCCATCGGCCAGATTCGTTAGAAGTTACTTTCTACCCTATGTCTCTTCTTCAATTAGCTCTCAGATGATATGGTCTTCCATCAACCACCCATTTTACCCCGAAAGCATTCTCCTACCACACCTTCTGGCATATAATCATCACCCCGAGCGAGCAATCCAGCCATATAAATTTTGGCCAGGGCAATAACTATATTGGTTTTCCGTTCTTGTTTGATGCAGTGCGAGGCTTCGAGGGCCCTCTAATGGTCCAATGCTCACTTAAAGTTAAGTCCAATCACTATTGGTTCTCTGCAGTGACGACAAATATTGATCCATTCTATAAACTTGACACGTATAAACACGAGCACCAACCGTCAGTAATTCGTAACAGGGTATCTGCACCATCTTCATGAGGTCCTCAGCCTTATCAATTTTGAACCCATCAAACTTAATGGTACAAGGCAGGATCTTGTTTGAATGATCAATGCCTAATCGGTTAAAAACTGCATTCACAAAAATATTGTACTTTGTGTGTGTTGTCCCAGTAACCTTATTAGTAATACATAATGGATCCATCTGTATACACCTTATTCTTCCTAGCCCATCTATGGCTTAAATTGAATAAACAGATGACTAGCTTGTTGCAACAGATGACACATTTGTTTATATTGTCAAATAATTGGAGACATCTATTACGACAGTTGATCAACCTGTTGCAGAAATCAAACAGATATATACATTTGTTGCAAAAATATTGCCAGTATGTTGTAAGTTATCTAACAGAAAGAATATATTTTGCAATAGATTACCCATCTGTTAGATTTATTTTAAAACAATTTTCTTTTCTTTCCGAGATACAATAATTTATAAATAAATCCCTCCTTACAAATATGGATGATCCAGATTCGTACAAGAATATTCATATCGAGTCTTTGCGTGAACTTCAAAGGCAGTTTGATGATCTCCAGAGAGATTTGGCTGACTTCAGAGCAAGGTTGCCGGATGAAAGATGTCTGATTGATAATAATAATAATAATAATAATAGTAATAATAATTAGGTAATATTTTTTATTTTAGTGATTATTTTCCTCCTTTTGTATATCAAATCTACCCAAGGGATTCAAAAATCTATGAACATTCATTTCATTTTGTTGTCGACTTTGAATTTTTAATTCTTATTTAGTATTTAATAATAATCATTCTATTTATTCCTTGTTCTCAACATGTCGACGGTTGGTGGTAAGGATTGAGCAGCAATTTGTGTCAACAGTTAGAGGTTAATCTGCTATGACAGATCTATCATATGTTGCACCTGGCGGTTATTAATAAAAAAAGGGCTATTGTTGTTATTGAGAGGGTGAAAACAAAAAGACATGACTTTCTGTTCCGATTATTCAATATGAAAAATGTTTCGTAAATAAATAACAAGGAAATAAATAAAAAAACACAATTTATAACCACAATTTTAATAACTGATCGTGACTTTTCACCATTTTTGTTTTTGAATTTTTTTTTAAAATTATTTATTATACAATAAAATAGTTATTATTTTATTAAGGAATTTGAAAAAGTATTTTTTTTATTTATAAAATAAAAAAGTAAGCAAATTTGGATTAATGATATGATGATATAGTTATTTTTTTTAAAAAAAAGTAGATTATATGTTGCAGCAATTAAATTATCTGATGCAACAGGTTCATTATGGTTGCAACAGATGAAATATCTATTGTCACAGATGATTTATCTGATGCAACCTATATCGAGTCACAACTCAATAAAAGCAGTTCTTGGAAAGAACTAATTAATAATAATCTGAAAAGTCATGACTTATCACAATATTTCTTAATTTAATTAATTCATTACTTTTCACATTAATAAAAAATATAATTAATAAATGGAGGTGAACAGTTAGATTATATGTTGCAACAGATATGTTATCTGATGCAACATATTTTATATTTGTTGCAACAGATAATATATTTGTTGTCACAGAGGTGTTATCTGATGCAACAGATATAGAATCTGTTGCCACAACTCAATAAAAACGGTTCTTCGAAAGAACTAATTAATAATAATAATCTGAAAAGTCATGACTTATATCACAATATTTATTTTCTTAATTTAATTAAAAATGTAATTAATGTACGGAGGTGAATAGCGCTTTTTTGCCTCTCATTCAAATTCAATCCTCTATAAATAGGTTCGTCCTTACTCAATCGTTCATTCAAATACACTCTATTTATTTATTGCATCTTGTCTTTCATATTACACTCTAGAAGATAAGATTATGGCTGACCCAGTGTGGGATGTTGTTTTTCTGCAAGACGCCATGAATGAACTTCGGAATCAAGTTCGTGATCTGCAATGGAAACTGGGAGGAGTTAGATCAAGAATGCTTCGCGAGATACACAAGCTGAGGAGGGCCTTGCTACTTTCGATTGACGATTGGCTGGCTGGCAATGATGATGCTGATAATAATAATAATAATTAGACTATTATTTTTCTTTTAGTCTATCATATGTATTTTTATTTGTTTAATAAATAAATTATGTTGATCTTTGATGTTTTAATCCATATTTAATTTTTTATTCTGTCTATTATCTTCTCAACAAACATGTTGACGATTCGACGTAAAAAGGAATAATTTAGAATCCAGTAGCAATAGCAAGATTTATCTGTTGGGTTTGTGGCAGGGGTTGATTTATGTTGTTTCAAATAGATTAATCATTCGTTGCAACAGATAAACATTCTGATGCAACAGATAATTAGACTGGTGCAACAGATAAACATCCTGATACAACAGATAATACGATGATGCAACAGATAAACAGTCTGATGCAACAGATAAATCTTCTAATGCAATAGATTACTCATCTGATGCACCAGATGATTACCAGATGATTGATCTGTTTAAATTGTGGGCACTTATGCTGGATTCATAATTGGGGTTCTATCCATTGTTGGAAAAACAGAAGTGTACCCAGATGACAAATATGAATAAAAATTATAATTTTACTTATCAAAGTCACCTATGAAGTAATGCCAAAGTGAAAAGTGATGTAGTAAATAAAATTTGACCTAAGAAATTGGTCAGATCGCAGCAGTAGCGTTGTACCAACAACTACAACAAATGATCGACAAGAACAAGATGAAGATAATAATGAAGTAGAAGATGATGATAAAGAAGCAGAAGATGATGAATAAAGCAGCAGAAACAGAAACAATTAACGATAAAAATCGTTAAGAGAGAGAAAACAACAATGGATGAGAAGAGAGAGAAAGACGCCTTTTTTCCTCCGTTTCCCGTTATTTTAGGTATACATTGGGATCAAAGTGTAAATTTAAAAACTTGTGGGTTATTTTCAAATTTCTCCAACTTTCTTAATACATAATAAAATAATTGTTACCTTCAAGTAATAATTAAGACTTGTGTCACCTACACCTCATTTTAAAACTCTTTTGTCACATATGGCTCAAACCCCCATGTTACCTTCTTAAGACCGGGAACAATTTTGGACAAAGAGATGAATAGCTCGCCCATTTTTTCTCTTTGTTTTCTTTCCGCAATAATATGATCTTGAGCTTGTATTGAACTCCTCTTATTATTATTATTATTATTATTATTATTATTATTGTTATTATTATTATTATTATTATCATTATTATCATTATTATCATTATTATTATTATTATTATTATTATCATTATTATTATTATTATTATTATTATTATCATTATTATCATTATTATTATTATTATTATCATTATTATTATTATTATTATTTATTATTATTATTATCATTATTATTATTATGTTATTATTGTTATTGTTATTATTGTTATTATTATTATTATTATTATTATTATTATTATTATTATTTCCCCCTAATAATGATTCTTGACATGCATTTTCTGAGCTTATCATTGCAGCAGTATCTTTCTTTTCTTCTTCTTGAGGTGATGACGAAAACGAAATGAGAAAGCCGCCAGAAGAGGAAGAATTATTAGAGAAAATTAAGGGAGAAGAAATGGTTTTTTGAACACTTTTTTCAATAATATTGATGGTGTAAGCAACTGATGAATTATTATATATATCTTGAGAAAGATTCAGCTTCAGCTCGTACAAGTCATCTTCATAGTTATAATTACCAGTATATTCCATGCCCTAATTAACAGAAAAATAAAAATATATATAAATCAGAAATTAAGTTTTGTTAATTAGTATTAATGCGTATTCAATTTAAGGTTGCTCTTCTCGACCTTGTTGATTTTCTAAACTACCATAAAGTATTACTCTATCTCTTTATGCTTTGAAATTAAGCCTGTCAAACGGGGCTGGCCCAACCCAGCCCGAACTGGCCCGTTTAATAAAACCGGCCCGGTTTGATCCGACCCGATCAGCCCATGGGCTGTAGGGTATCGGGTTTCGAGTCAGTTTAATTTTTTGATTGGGCCCGGTTAACTCAGCCCGAACCAAGTCCAGGCCAGGCCCGTCGATTAACCGACCCGGCCTGATCGTCTTTTTAAAAGAAAATAATATTTTTTTTGAAGATTTGGGCCAAACTAGTCGTTGGCCCAACGTTGGCTAGTTTGGGCCCTTTTATTAACAAAAAAAAAATCATTTAAAATATTTTTTAATCCAGAAAAAAATTCTAATAATACCCTACACCTTCAAATCATTTTTCATACAATTTTTCATTCTCTCAAATCTCATTCTCTCTCAAATCTCAATTCGCAAATATTATATATATTTAATTTCCTAAAGCGCTTACTTTAATTTTTTAATTTTGCGATTACAAAGTACGAGTGGAAGTTTCTAAAGTCGCAACCTTCGGATACTTCCAAAATTTGATATTGTCGTTCCATCTCTTACGTTTAATTTTTATTTAGTGTATTAATTATTGAATATTTAATTTTATTATATTTGTGTATTTTGAATTTTTTAAGTTTAATTTATATTATGGATAAATTAAGAAACCTCGCTACTAAAGGTGTTAAAAAAATTTGCCCCGAAAGCGGTAGTGGTAGTAAAAAGTGAATTACTAGCGGTAGAGGTACTTCAAGTAGTAGATATACCCATGTTCCTTCGCCTCCGGTACCGCTTGATACACCTTTTGAGAAAGAAATAAATGTAGGTGCTCACGATATGAATTATGTAGAAGCTCAGAAAAATTACGGTATAGAAGAAGAAAATGAAGTAGATGCGGTTAATTTAGACGAATATGATGAAAATATTGGTGAGACACCCGCAGTAGGAAATGCTAACGTTAGATCTGAATCGGTTAATCTCCCTCTCCGTTCATCCCGTGCCCCAAGAGCTCGTAAAACAACTAGTATTGCATGACAATTTTTGAAACGTATATCAGATACTAAGGTGCAATGCAATATTTGTCAACAAATATATAAGCATAAAAGCGGAGGCAAGCAAGGGGGTATGGGTACGTTAATGAGACATATAGGTGATGCTCACGAAAGAGAGTTAACTATTGCACGAGGTGGTGGGGATGTTGGTGGGCCAACCCAAACTAAAATGGACCCAACAACCGGTCAGGTAATGAAGAAGTCTAATAAATTGAGGGTCCGGGAAGAAATAGCTAAAATGGTAGTTGTGGGTTGTTTGTCTTTTATTTTTCCTTCTTCTGATGTCTTTATTCATTATATTCAAGAAATTTATAATCCTATGTTTAATGGTATTCCTAGAAGTACTTGTCGGTCTGATATTTTTAGACTTCATTCACAATATTATTTTTATTTATCAACATTGTTAAAAAATATTCAATGTAGATTATCTCTAACTTCTGATCTTGGTCGTGCAAAAAAATAAAAATGATTATTTAACTGTTACTTGTCACTGTATGGATAGTAATTTTGTGATGCAAAAACGTATTCTTGTTTTTTTATATGATGAAAATCGTAAACATACTAGAGATTTTATTGCTGATTCTATTGTTAAAGTTGTCAAATTTTATGGTATCGAAAATAAAATCTTATGTATTGCTTTTGATAATGCTTCTGACAACAAGACTGCTATAACAAAGTTAAAATCTAAGCTATCTCCGTCATTACCTAAAAATTTTCATATTAAGTGTGCATGTCATATATATAATTTAACTGTAAAAGATGGTCTTGAGTTTCTTGAGCTTTATATTGAAAAAATCCGTCTTGTTGTTGATTTTATTCAAGAAAATAATCGAAGAAAAAGAATTAGAGAATTTAAAGTTAAATGTTAAGAAAATGGACTTGCACTGATATTGATGCCTGAGGAAATCGATATTAGATGAAATTCTACGTATAATTTTTTAAAAACTTGTTATAAATATAGAGTTCCTATTACACTAGTTTTTAACTAATATTGTGGTTCATTTATTGATTTTGTTGATTGCATGCTACATGATTCTGATTGGGTTGTAATTAATGATCTTGTTAAGTTTTTAGAAAAAATTTATGTAGCTACGGTTGAATTTTTCGGTGCTTATTATCCTACTTTTTGTAATATTTTGGCATATATAGCCGATATTTCTAGTTTTCTCAAAGAATATAAAAATAAAGAAAGTTATAAAGAAGCTGTTAGTGCCATGCTTACTAAATTTAAAAAATATTTTTTTCCGATTCACCCTATTTACTTGGTTGGTGATATGCTAAATCTGTGCATGAAATATAATACAATGTGCCACTTTAGTAATATTTTTTATGCTAACTTAGAAATAAATACTAACAATGATTTTGAACAAGTACAACCTGATTTGTGGACGGCTATGGGTGATGCGAATGAATACATAGAAAAATTATATAATCACTATGCTGATTTAGTTGATTTAGCCGTACCTATAAATATCACTCAAACTGTCGCTCCTCATCCTTCGGAGGAGCCATCATCTTTTAAAAGACCGGCACATAGTGGTTTTCCTGATTCCTTTTATGATTTACCTTGTTGGGACAGTGTTGATGAGAGAGCTTACACATCAACTTATCGGGAAGAGCTTAAATATTATCTTCGGTCACCGCCAGATGATCGCAGACAACGGATCAACACGTTGGATTGGTGGAGGAGTAATGAAACAAAATATCTCATGCTTTCAAGATTAGCTAGAGATATCTTAAATGTTCCAATGTTAACCGTTGCATCAGAGAGCACCTTTAGTCAGGGACGACAACAGTTTGGAGACAACCGAAACTCATTGGGAAGCAATGCAATGAATGTTCAAGTTTGCCTCAGAGATTGAATTAGAGCGGAAAGAAGAAATCAAGGAATGAAACCGGAGCCGAACGACGAGCAGAAACTTGAAGAAATTATGTCTTCACGGGAGAACTCAGCAGAATCAAGTCCAATGCATGGTTTTGCCCCCGTTGACTTTGACTATCCTATGCAAGTTTCCGTTAATATTAACATGAATGAGTTGAAAAAAATGATGCATAATTTGTAGATTTTTCATTCATGTAAATTATAAATTTTGGATCATTTCGCAATCAATAAAATTCAAGATTCATTCACTCCTTAGTCCTTACTTTGTAATTTTTTTCATTTAATGATTTAAATTGAATTTCTAGTTTAAATTAAAAACTTACTTCTAATATATTATTAATTTACTATCAAGTATTATTAATTTATTATATTAAGTAGCAAATATTTTGTAGCAGATATATAGATGTGTATATTTAATGTATACATGTGTATGTTTTATAAATTGTATATATATATATTGTAGTATATATTTTATTTAAAGTAGTACATATATATTGAATGGTGCGTACATATATGTATATATCTTCTATAGACATGTATATTTAACGTATACATGTGTATATGTTTTATAAATTAGTATATAACTATATATATATATATATATATATTGTAGTAGATTTTATTTAAATTAGTACATATATATATTGAATGGTGCGTATATATGTGTATATATCTTCTATAGACGTGTATATTTAATGTATATGTTGACACCTAATTTTTGCCATCTATAACTAAGTTTAATCCTGAGTTTCTTCCATTTTAAATAAAATTATAATATTTATTTCATCCAAATAAAAATTGTTCAGAATATTTTTGTACGTAATTTTGTCATTTTAAGTAGCGATTATATATTACCGTGTTCAATTATTCGAGATTATATAATTTGATTACTTAAATATTTATTCTGTGGAATATCAGATTTTAATTAAAGATTATTTTGAAAATAAATATAATAATTATAATCTTCATTTGAATATGATTTATTTCAAAAATAATTTATTTGGAGAAATATTTATTCGATTTTATCGAATCAAAGAAGCTCGGGATTAAACGAGTTACTAAATTTGTTTCAAATGTTGATTCAATTTGGTCAATTTATTAAATTTGATTTAACTGAAGTCGATTTGGCTACAATTGCAACACAATTGGCCAATTAATTTTCAATTAGGTCAAAATTTAAACATAATTGACTAAACTTCCATCAATAGGCTATTTATTAAATAGCTTAAACCTCATCCTAATTGGGTTATGCCTTAAATAATACCAAAATCCTATCAATAGGCTATTTAATAAATAGCTCAAATCTAATTCATCCTTTTATTTAAACCCAAATAATTTTCCAAGCCAAAAACAAAACAACATCAGCTCCTCTAGGTCCAAAGAATGGCCGACCCAACCCAATCCCCACTTCCCTTCCTCCTTTAATCACCAACATCGACAACCAGCCCTCAATCGGCTCCCACCAGCGAACATAAAAAACATCAGCAATATTAGTAGACGAACAAGCTTCGACCCGAACCTGCTCCGACCCGAAATCAACATGTCCTCTTTTCCTCGTACGCGTAACATGCTCCACACGCGATGGTGTACCATAGGAGGTCCGAGAACCTTCTAGAACAGTGCCAAGGTGGCCTCTCAACGGCTAAATCCGCAAATTCGGGAGAAACAGGTACAAATTCGTACATAGGTGTTTGAATCTCATTGGTTCTTGGGGGAATTATTCATTTCCCTCTACTTTCTATTTGCCAATTTTTTAATTTACTCAAGAAAAATCGAAATTCGTACAAGTTTGTTAGCTAGAAATTCCTATCCAAAACTTGAATTCAAAATATCCTATTTCTTAAATCCCGAAAATATTCCCCAATGGTCCTCTATATAAACGACCCATTGTGAAGCTGAAAAGGGGTTGGAAATTCTTGGGTTCGAAAATTTTAGGTTGGAGAAGGGGAAAAATTCTCAGAGCTAAGGGTTTTTCCTTCACAATAAAAATTCTCTTTTCTTTCTTCTTTTTGTAAGTTTAGTCGATTAATCGGAGGTTCTCGAGTTGATAACACTGATTTTCGGTGGTGACAGAATCCTGTCGTCAGCTCGGCATCCCATTTTGCTGCTCTCGAACAGGTAATAGCCCATCTCGTTTAACTTTCGACAATTTTTGCTTCATCTCAACTTTCTGAAGTTGTAGGTTTCCTTTAGTGATTTTGTATACTGGGTTACCTGCTATAGAGGTCTTAAAGATCATAGGTTGTTGTTTTGGTGAAAAGTGTTGAATGTATTGTTAAGTAAGGAATAATCTATGTTCGGATTATCGAATATGTGGTTTCTGTCTTTTTTTTTCAATTTTGGTGTCACGATCTGTCGTCCACTCTTGGTGTTACTGAGTAATTTTCGGCCTATGCTTCACTTGGTGTATTGCTTGTTGCTGGAAGGGCTGGTTTATTAGGCAAAGTTTGTTGCTTTGATTGTATTCAGTAGTTTTAGTAGGATGATGTTTGGCTCGTAGTTGTGATTTGATTGTGTTTGTTTGTTGTTATTACTGGATGGTGTCGCAATTGTTGAGCTAGCGGCATTGCTAGCAGAGCTACCTCTCCAGTTTCTTTGGCTTGTTATGTGCCAAAAGGACAATGAGTAAGGTCCAAAATATGCTGGAAAATCCTAGGATTCCTCGATGACTATTTTATTTGAGTCTTTCGGAGCGAGGAGGAGGATTGAAACAATTTATTATTTTGCTTGTTGTTACTGTTTGTTGTTATCTTAACTAATGAGCCATAATGTCATTAATAGGACTCCCTCTTGAGTTCTTTGGCTTCTCAAAGGACGAAGAACAACGAGGATAAGTCCGCTAAAAAGCAAAAAATTCTGTGATTCCTCGGTGATCATCTCGGCTATCAAAAGCTTATCTTTTTGGGTCTGTCGAAGAGAGAGTGAGGATGAGGATAGTAGACTTTGCCATATTTACTTTTGGTTTAGTGGGTTATGCCTTTCTTTTTGTCTCAAAACCCAAATTTAGACTCCCACTCTTCTTTTAGGCTCATCTTTAGTATGAAAACACATTAGAAGGATAAACATAGTCGTATTTTGGGATGCTAGACGTTTGGGTATGTTTGTTCTGAGAAGTTAGCTTAATTTTGTTGTCATTGCACTATGTATGGTCTATACTCATGCTAACGATTCCCAAGGATCTTTCTTGGTCAATAATAGTCAAGAAGGTAGGGATGAAGTTGCATTCATCCTACTTTCAAAATAGGATTAGAGACGGGACAACGCATCACAATTGTTTGTCTCCATCCTCAAATACCTACTGCCAGAACCTAATACTGCAGATTATTTAAGCACTCTTCCAGATTCAAATATTATTTGTCTTGTGGTCAAGTGCAATTAATATGTTGTCATTGTCAAGGTTATTGTTTTGAGTGACTGAAAAGGCTCAAAACTTGGAAGGAAATTTGTTCCTTCAAAACTGCTAGCTTTATAGCTATTACTATGACTCATGAGTCGAACATTGGGCACCTCACTCGTTCTCCATGCTACTATTATGTGCCTTATGCTTTAGCTTCTCGATGTTTGCCTTCTTGATAACATTGGATAACATGTAAGCTTTATGTGTTAACGTCTCAGTGAGTATTCAAAACCTCGTCCATATTCTGACCATACTTTTAGCTTGATAGAGTCTTGAATAAGCTTTATTTGTGTTGTTTGTATTAATTGACCATGAAGCAATAGTATTCTGATCACGAATATCTTTCAAATGAATTTACAGTATGTTTATGTACTATCTACATTGCCACACATCATATGCTCTTGAGTATTAAACATGTCATTCACACTTAAGTGCAAATAAAGCATACACCAAGACATCACTTGCTCAGTGCACTGCTGGACTATCTACATGTATTCTCGTTCTTTCTTATTATCCTTTTCGATAATTTTTCTCTTTTCTGTGACAAAACATGAGTTAGTGCGCTCTCTGTTTTCTTTGTTTCAGATAGTCGTATGTTGTGTATTTTACTTTCTCATCTCCCTGATTTGACTTTTGTATTTACCTCTGTTAATTTTCCTTCTTTCCTTTCTTAGTTGATCACGTATTAATATATTCTTTATTTTCTTGCTTTGCATGAATCTACCTTGGAGTCCCAAATGGACTCTTTCCCTTGGCATTCCCTAATGGGCCCATGAGTCCCACCTCGTTGAACCAAGCCCAAAAGAAGGTCCAAAAGCCCATTGTTTGGCATATGGATACAGAAGACGAAAGGAAACAAAACGGATTAAAGTCCTACGTTTGAAGCGGCTAAGAGACAAAAGTCTCATTTATTATTTCATTTTGTTTAATTACTGTTGTCTTTATTTATTTCATTTGTTTATTTATTTTATTCATTCATTCGAGCCATGAAGCTAAGGTTGTATTTAATACAGGTGGAGGCAAGATTCGAGTCAAACACTCGAAAACTAGATTAGGACAGGTGAAATGGGTCGAAGGTCCAATTAGACTAGGATAGGTTTTGTTGGTTTGGGCCAATGGCCTAAATCCCTTACTTCCTCCCCTTCCCCTTGTTGTTTATGTTTGTTTTCCTTATGTGTTTTGCGATCCTTGTTAAATCCTTAGTTAAGTCGCTAAAAACTAGTTTTGCATAAACATCAAAATATTTCAAAAATCACGTTCTTTTCAAAAAATTAACTTTTCCTTATTCAAAGTTAGTCAAAGACGATTTTTAAACAGTCCGGATAACCGCAAGTTAGCGGGCGTTTTAGGTGTCTAACACCTTCCTAAAACGTTAATCGGAACCACTTACTTAGAATCTCTAACTTGAACGATTTTTCTGTTTTGGATCGTTTGAAGTAACTCTCTAAAGGTTTCTTAATTCCTTTTCAAAATTAAGTGGTGACTCTTCCAATAGTCAAAATTTCCGCAAAATAGAAATGACGACTTTGTTGGGGATATTTAGCTAGGTTCTAACCAAATGTTTGATTTCGTCTTTTGTTTACTGTTTATGTGTTTATATGTTTCGATTTCGTGGTATTTAATTATTGCATCTCATAGCATATTCCTATATTATTCTATAAATTGTTTGGGGTTTCGTGGATGTCCCGGCCCCTATTGTTCAATTTCAATAATGTGTTGGAAATTCAAATGTCTTATTATCACGTGAGTCATCTGATGGTTGTTCGTATTTTCAAACTCAAGTTGTCCACTTGAGAACCAGTGTTCAAACCCACTCTAGACACCTAGGATAGAACGAAACCAAAACCCTATTTTACGCATAAACCTAGGACAATCGAATACCCGAGCGGAGTATTGGGCCCATTAGAAAACCTGCCCTACGTCTATTGACCCTGAGTCAATTACAAACGAATCATATTTATGTGTTGAAAAAAATATATGTTTGTCTAATTCAATCCATGACCCTTTGGGGACAGGGGAAGACTTATTTTTGTCTGCTTTCGTGTAGGATATGGCTCAACTGCACTCCCCCGAAAAGTTCAAAATGGTTACTAAACCCGACGATTTCCTGAAACTATGGTGGGATTACATGAGCGCAGAAGAAAGAAAGATTATTAGAACACACATCGGGCATCTGCCTTCTTTGATCGAAATGGACGCTTGGCCCAAAATGATCCATGTACTAACAATTTTTTGGGATGATCAGTATATGGTATTTCGCTTTAGGGATGTTGAATTGAATCCTACCATTGAAGAGGTATTGATTTGTTACGAGAGTACTGAAATATGTTTCAAGAGAAAGAAAACGCCTGATAAGAACATTTTAGTCCCAATTGTATGGGATCATCAAAAGATCAAAGAGGTATTTTTAACTGACGACGACACCTGGCTAGGGGAACGTGATGGAGCAAATATCACTTTTTGTGAGTTGTATCGTCGGTTCGGAAGATTCAATGCTTTTCAAAAATTTGGACATAAATTTGAGTCAGAAGAAAAACGGAATGAGACGAGGGCTTTTCCGTTTGCGGTAGGCCTACTTGAACCATGGTGTTCCCACAAGGGGAAAATGGCACAATTCATCCAAAGGTTGTCTCAGTGACTTGCACTCTTCTTTGGAATGGAGTACAATTGTAAAAAAGTATTCCACAACTTAGCTCCCATGATTATCGCCGACATATATCGAGCTTTGGGAAGATATCAAGTTGAGAATCGTTTATTTCAAGGTTGCAATCTTATATTGCAATGGTGGATGATGATTCATTTGGTGAAAAATCCTAGAACGGTACAACCTGATCGCAAAACAAGAAGGAATCTTCTAGCATCGGACGACATGTGGTTGTTTCTACATAAGTTCAAAAGGGAAGCATCTCACGAATTTTGGTGTAAGACTCTTTGGGAATTAAGAGATGACGATGTACAATGGTCTATTAACTATCTTCGTTCAGGGAAATACACCATTCGAGGGGGCGAGTGGACTTTTCTAGTGTTTTCGGGTCTTAGGGGGACCCGTCCCTACAATCTTGGTAAAGTTCTTAGGCAATTTGAGATCAAGCAGTAGACACCTCAAATCAATTTTATGCTTAGATTCTTCACCGAATATGATGAAAGTGAGCCCCTGCTCAAAGACTATATGATAAATGGATGGAGACAAAGAAAGAGGATGGAAGTCTCTTTCCGTATATAGTATGAACCTGAAGTCAGTGATACTTACAAGGAGTGGTTAAAAAAGAGTCTCGTCAGAGCATTGATTCCAGGGCCGAACATGCCCACTCGGGTCGTGGATGTAGAATTCGAGCATCAGATCCGACTCCATAGGATTCAAGATGAGTTTCAAAAGAGTGAAAACGAGCACCGACATATGCATGTGGAAGATGCTTTAACAATACGTATGTTGAGGGAAGAGTTGAAAAGAGCTAGGCAAGAGGTTGATGATGCTAGGCAGTGTCTAATCGATTTGGATGATAGCATGGCCTCCGGACTCGATAGTATAGGAAAAATGACTTACGATAGTAAGGCATAGTTATGTGGAAGTCATCTAATCATCAATAGGTATCAAATATCGTAGGAGGTGAACAAAGCTAAGAAGGCAAAGGCAAACGAAAGAGCATCCAGTAGCTAGTTTATTTTTTATTCTCCTGTGTGGGAACTTATTTTATTTCATGTTACTTCCCTTTCCCTAAAGATTGTATCCCTCTTTTGTTACCTTTTGTATCTTTTGTAGGCATTTACGCCCTTTTAGTGTCTATAAAAGTTGGGGGATAATAGATTGACCTTAAGCAAGCATATATTTTTCTTCAAAAATCATTGGGCCCAAACCCTTGGCTCAAAAGGGTCACCCCAGTTAGGATACGTATTATTATAATATTTTTATGTGATATAACTGTCTTATGTGTTTATGTGTGTTTGTTTGGATCAAAGGCAAGCTAATCCGCTATGCTCCTATGGATGAATTTGGTTATGACAGAGACAACTCTACGTGGCTATTTCTTGTCAAGTATTTTACATTGCTTATCACATGTGGAAACTAACACATTTGCCTTTGAGTTGTTTTACTTTACAGATAATAGAAAACTACTCCGTGTTGAAATAAGCTGGCAGAACATCCCTACTTCACCCGATCAAAAACGCACAAAATCCCATCCTCCGACCATCATTTAAAAATGACTGGAAATGACGAAGAAAATGCATTGACCATCAGGGATAATGTAATAGCGGAATAGAGTGAGATGATTGCGGAACTCGCAAAAAAGTTAGAAATGCTTCAGGAGGAAATAAATCGTACTCAAGATTTGGCTAACCTAGCCATCACTACCAATGCTCCCGCTCCAGGAGGACATGGGACTCCACTCCAAATTTCTCCCCCCAGTACGCCTATCCTTGGGAATCAGAAAAATAACATATCATCCGTCTCCGCTCCTCAAATTGTCCAAAACACCAATTGCGAAAATAACCCAGATGTCTACCATCCATAAAATCCATCTCTAACCCCGCAAAACCCATCTACGAATCCATTCCCAAATCCCCAGAACCCATTTGTAAATCAACAAAATTCGTTCCCAAATTAACAAGATTCACTCCCAAATCCACAAAATCCATCCCCAAATCATCCATCGAATCTATCCCCGAATCCACCAAATTCGTTTCCAAATTCACAAAATCCTTCTCAGATGCCACTAAACTACTCTTAAATCCCACAAAACCTTTCTAAATTTCAAAACGTCCTCCCCACCTACCAACAAACTTCCTTTCATCCACAAAATCAAACCTTCCTTCCAAATCCTCATTATGCCATCATATACCCTGACATCTATAGTCCCCTTCCTAATCCCGAGATGGACCATTAAGAGGAGAAAGAGAAAGAGTGGAGGACCGAGCATAAAATAAAGTTGCTAGCTATGAATGAATAGATCATGAGGATCAAAGAATCTCATGGAGCGAGGGACCACGATGGTTTAGGTTACAATAATTTATGTGTTCACCCTGGAGTAGATCTACCAGAAAGGTATAAGGTCTCTAAATTTGAAGTGTTCGATGGCACCGGAAATCCAATGGCCTATCTGAGAAGGTATTGTGATCAAATGGTGGGGGTAGGGAAAAATAAAGCATTATTGATGTGTTTGTTCAGCCGGAGTTTAAGTGGCGAAGCCTTAGAATGGTGCATGTCTCAGGAACTGAAAAGATGGACTAGTTGGAGAGCATTGGCCAAGGGTTTCCTTGACAGGTTCATGTTTAACATTAAGATAGTCCCTGACCGATACTCACTAGATCGAATCAAATAGAAGAATAATGAGTGTTTTTGAGACTACGCCTTTCGTTGGAGAAAAGAAGTTGCTAAAGTACAACCCCCCATGTTTGAGGAAGAGATGGTGTTTGTGTTCTCTCACTCTCAAGAGAGAGAATATTATACCAGGATGGTGTCCGCTGTCAGGGCGAATTTTACAGATTTGGTAAAAATTGGAGAATCACTAGAAGAAGGTATTCGGACAGGAAAAATTGTCAAGACCCCAACATCGTCCGGGACTGCTATGTTCTCAAAAAATAAAAAGGAGAATGTAGGTGTGGCCTCTGCTGATTCTGTTGCAAAAATGAAAAAGAGGTTCAACTCTAGGAATATTTTCTCCTCTCCGCCGTCACCAAGCTTTCAGCACGTATTCTACACCCAACCCCAATATCAAGCTCCACTCCCAAATGTCCAACCCTAGTACCAAGCTCCATTCCAAATATCCAATCCCAATACCAAGCACCACATCCGAATATTTTTCCTCAATATCAAGTTCCACCACCAAATTTCAGCCTCATGCTCAATCCACTCTTCCAAATAACCAAACAAACGTCCAAGCACCTCCAAATTATCATCAAGTACCTCCTCCTGTAAATCAGAACCATTATAACCCTTCACTTCCAAACATCAAAAAGAAAACTCCCCGAAACCTCACATCGCTAGCTGAAAGTCGCACCCAACTGTTTGAAAGATTGTAGAATGTCGGTCATTTTCAACCGATCCAGCCAAAGCCTATCAATCCCAACTCCCGATTTTATCATGTCGATCAAAATTATGCCTATTATTCTAGAGCAGCGGGGCATAGTACCGAAGATTGTATTAACTTGAAACATAAGATTCAAGATTTGATCGATCAGAAGGTCATCACGCTTCAATCTCCTACACCAAATATTAACAGTAATCCATTGCCTAATCACGGGGGACCTACAGTTAACATGATTGAAATAGAGGGTGAATAGGCATCTAGTAAGGCCATCACTAAGGTAAATTTAGAAAGACTCAAAAGAACAAAAGAGGTGAAGAAGATAGAGAGAGTCATGGAAGCATTAAATATCGATGAGAAGCCCTCATTTATAGTGATGATGGCCCCGGCTCAAGTATACACTCCCTCGCCAAGGAAGGAATTTATTGCACAGACCGTTGCTGCCCAATGGATGACGTGATCTGGACGATGCTACATTCCTGAAGAACTGACCAATAGAAAGGGTTCACAGAAAAGACCAATCACTGAAGGGGAGGCTGAGGAATTTTGGAGGTGTATGCAACCAAAAGACTATTCAATTGTCAAACATTTAGAAAAAAATTCGGCCTAAATTTTCGTATTGGCACTATTAATGATTTAACAATACCATCGGCAGTCTTTATCGAAGGTCTTGGATGAAGCGTATGTTCCCACAGGAACGAGTGTTGAGAACTTGGCTGCGATGATAAGAAATATTATGGGAAGTCATCGCATATCATTCAGTGATGAAGAGTTGTCATTTAAGGGAGCGATGCATAGCAAAGCCTTGCACATCACTGTAACTTGTCGAGACTATGTGATTAATCAGGTATTGATAGATGACGGATCTGGTGTAAACATTTTTCCTCTCTCCACGTTGGTTCAAATGGGCTATGATTTGGGGAAAATTTGCCAAAGCCACGTAAATGTGAGAGCATTAAATGGAGGGCAGAGAAATACCAAAGGTGAAATAGATTTGTACATCCAAATGGGACCTGCTGAATTCAAGACTAAGTTTCATGTTATGGATATTCATCCTAGTTACAACCTGCTCTTGGGAAGACCATGGATACATAGTGCAAAGGCAGTTTAATCACCCCTTCATCAGTTATTGAAGTTCATTTGGGAGGATCATGAAATAGTCATCCAAGGGGAAGGAAGACGCGCGAATCATCCCAATGGTTATGTGTCGGTGATTGAAGACGTTCCAAAGGGTAGTAGTTTTTATACGGTGGAAATTGTAAATGCTGTGGAAAATGATCTGACGCCCAGAGCTCCAATGCCTTCTGTCTACAAAATAATTACGACTGTGATATTGAGAAATGGGTTTGAGCCTAGTCGAGGTTTGGGTAAGAATCTGCAAGGAATTATTGAGCCCGTTATGATCCTAGAGAAAGCCTCTAAGTATGGGTTAGGATATCAGCCTACTGAGGAGGATGAGATTGAGAATAAGTCAGAAGCGAGTGTGTTTAGGCCCTTACCGCTCCTGTACTAGTCATTTCCCGTGCTTGAGATGTCGAAAGATGATGGTCTTGGGGATGGGATAGAAAATTTGTTCGAGGGATGCAATGATGTACCAGAAGATTTCCCAAAGTTCAGTAGGGTGAAGAAGATTGCACCAGGGGAGGCCTTGCAAAACTGGACCTCTACTCCACTCATACCCTGTCACCCATCGTGGTAGATGAAAGGGCAATTAAAAATAGTTTTAAAAATCGGTGATGATCCGGAGGAGGCCCCGTGATCCACCATTTCCATCTCAAACTTCCTTTTCGTATTTTTACTGCTTTAAAAAAATGGCATGGGCTTGTATTTGCGCGGGTCATGAGCCATAGTTTGTAATTATCTCTCAAATTTAAATGAAAGGGCCTTCCTTTATTTTAAAAATTATTTTTTGAAACACCACTATTCGTATATTTTATTATTATCTTGTTATTATCTAACCTAGTTCGTTTGTTTATTACAGTAATAGTAACTTAAAACCTGCCAATGTCATGTTATGTCAAAGCTTAGACGAATAAAATGAGGGGAATGATGATGATTGGAAGAAAGGTGATGAGGAATGATTAGTTGAGGATATAGAGGAGTTTGAGAATCGGGAGAAGCCCAACCTAGAAGAAACTGAAACAGTCAACCTGGGAGATCATGATGAAATCAAAGAAACAAGTGTCAGTGTCCACCTGGCAGAAGCACAAAAGAGAGAGCTCATTCACCCGTTGCAGGAATACATTGACGTGTTTTCTTGTTCCTATGATGATATGCAGGGATTGAGCACCAGCATCGTGTCGCATAAGTTGCCGATAAATCCTGAGTTTGATCCAGTCAAGAAAAAAATGCAGAAATTCAAGCCAGACTTAAATCTAAAGAACAAGGAAGAAGTGACAAAACAAATTCAGTCTAAGGTTGTGGAGGTCACAAAAAATCCAACATGGTTAGCCAATATTGTCCCAGTGCCGAAGAAGGACGGCAAGATTCAAATTTTTGTTGAATATAGAAACTTGAATAGAGCAAGTCCTAAAGATAATTTTTTGTTGCCCAACATCCATATCCTCATTGATAATTGTACAAAGCATGAAATGCAGTCTTTCGTGGATTGTTTCACCGGGTATCATCAGATATTGATGGATAAGAAAGATGCAGAAAAGACAAATTTTATTACGCGCTGAGGTGTTTATCATTACAGGGTAATGCCGTTTGGTCTTAAGAATACGGGTGTAACATATATGAGGTCTATGATGACGATTTTCCATGATATGATTCATAAAGAGATTGAGGTGTACGTGGATGATGTAATTATAAAATCCCGCGAGAGTTCGGATCATTTGACCTATCTGGAGAAATTCTTCAACAGATTAAGAAAGTACAATTTGAAGTTAAATCCTGCTAAGTGCGCCAGCAGGGAAGTTACTAGGATTCATAGTCAGCAGAAGAGACATCGAGCTAGACCCATCCAAAATCAAGACAATTCAGGATTTACCACCACCGAGGATCAAGAAGGAAGTTATGAGTTTCCTGGGTCATTTGAATTACATTAGCAGGTTCATTGCTCAGTCAACAGTCATACACGAGCCAATTCTCAAGATGTTGAAGAAAAATGCATTGAATAAGTGGAATAAAGAATGTCAGAGAGCTTTCAACCGCATCAAGGAATATTTGTTTGCATCGCCGGTTTTGGTTCCGCCAAGAGAAGGAATTACGTTGTTGTTTTACCTGTCAATCTCAGAAAGTGCTTTCGGATGTGTCCTCGGGCAGCATGATGAGACCGGTAGGAAAGAGAAAGCCATCTACTACTTGAGTAAAAAGTTTATGCCATATGAAGCCCGTTACACTCTTGTAGAAAGGACATGTTGTGCTTTGACTTAGACCGCGCAAAGTTGAAGCATTATCTATCATCATACACAACATACATCATCTCAAAAATTGATCCATTGAAGTATATATTCCAGAAAGCTATGCCTATGGGAAAGCTAGCCAAGTGGCAAATGTTGCTGAGCGAGTTTGACATTGTGTATGTAACTCAAAAGGCAATCAAGGGGCAAGCCTTAGCAGATCATTTGGCAGAGAATCCGGTTGATGATGAATATGAGCCACTTCAAAATTATTTCCCAGATGAGGAAATTTTATTCGTAGGATAAGATATTACA
The DNA here is from genome assembly GCA_030864215.1 of Capsicum pubescens. Classification (NCBI taxonomy): domain Eukaryota; kingdom Viridiplantae; phylum Streptophyta; class Magnoliopsida; order Solanales; family Solanaceae; genus Capsicum; species Capsicum pubescens. The sequence goes on along the minus strand of CM061538.1, from coordinate 204,225,558 downwards.
GAAATTTACCCTGGATGGAGGCTATTCTTTGATGGGGCGGTCAACTTCAAAGGTTCAGGAATCGGAGCAGTTTTGGTGTCAGAAACGGGTCAACACTATCCGGCAACTGCTATGTTGCGTTTCCCATACACTAATAATATGGACGAATATGAGACTTGTATCCTAGGTCTCAAATTGGCACTTGATATGAGTGTTCGCGAATTGCTAATCATCGGGGATTCATATTTGCTGATTCACCAGGTATGGGGAGAATGGGCGGTAAAAAACTCCAAGATTACTCCTTATGTAGAGATGGTGCAGGAATTATGTGGAAAGTTCAAAGAAGTTGATTTCAGACATATCCCAAGGATACAAAATGAGTTTACTGACGCTTTGGCCACTATATCCTCCATGATTTAGCACCCAGATCAGAGTTACATTGATCCTTTGGAAATAAGCTTGAAGGAGCATCCCGCGCATTATGCACACATTGAAGAGGATCCATGGTACTATGACATCAAAAGGTATTTAGAATCTGGAATATATCCTGAAGAGGCCAGTAACAACCAAAAGAAGATAATCCGGCGTTTGGCGAAGAACTATTTTCCAAGTGGGGAAATCCTTTTTAGGAGAACTCCAGATTTGGGATTCTTAAGATGCGTTGACGCTGCGGAAGCCAATAAATTGATAAAAAAAGTACACTCTGGAGTTTGCGGGCCCCACATGAACGGGTTTTCTCTTGCTAAAAAGATCCTGTGAACCGATTACTTCTGGATGACTATGGAAAATGATTGTAGCAGGTATGTGCAGAAGTGTCCAAAATGTCAGATACATGGAGATTTGATTCAAATGCCTCCACATGAGCTTCATGCGATGAATTCACCTTGGCCTTTCGTAGCTTGGGGCATGGATGTTATCGTACCAATAGAGCCACCAACATTGAATGGGCATAAATTTATTTTAGTTGCTATTGACTACTTTACTAAGTGGGTCGAAGTTGCTTCATATAGAGCCGTCACTAAGAAAGTGGTTGCAGATTTCATCAGGAATAACTTGATTTGTCGATTTGGAGTGCAAGAATCGATAATTACTGATAATGGGGAAAACTTGAACAGTCACTTGATGAATAAAATTTGTGATCAATTTAAAATAGTGCATCGCAACTCGACCGCATATCATCCACAGATGAATGAAGCCGTGAAAGCTGTCAATAAGAACATCAAGAAGATCTTGAGAAAGATGATCGAAAATGATAGATCATGGCATGAGATGTTGCCTTACGCTTTGCTAGGGTATCGCACAACAGTTCAAACCTCCACCGGGGCGACCCCTTGTCTATTGGTTTATGGGAATGAAGCTGTGATACCTGCTGAGGTTGAAATACCTTCTTAAGGATTATTCAGGAAGCCGAACGAAGTAACGAAGAATGGGTTCGCGCTCGCTGTGAACAACTCATGTTGATTGATGAAAAGAGAATGGTTGTCGTGTGTCATAGTCAGTTATACCAGCACAGGATGGTTTGTGCCTTTAACAATGAAGTAAGAGCTCGAACATTCAAAGTTGGGCAATTGGTTATCAAATGCATATTCCCTCACCAAGAAGAGTACAAGGGTAAGTTCGCTCCAAATTGGCAAGGGTCACACATAGTTCGCAAGGTACTATCTGGAGAGGCTCTGATTTTGTCTGAGATGGGTGGCCAAGAGTGGGCCAAACCAATCAATTCTGATGCGGTAAATAGATACTATGTTTGAAAGACGTTCTAGTTTTTGTGTTCCCTTGGTTTACTTGTAATCGCCTTTGTAATAATATTGTTTTCTAGTGTGTAACTTCCTAGAATCCATTTTCTTTTATGTACGAACTACGTTTGACCTAAATTCCCAAGAAAGGGATACGTAGGCAGCCTATGTCGGCTTCAGTTAACCCCCTTAGAATAATCTATCCCTTCTTTTTATGTATGAACTAAGTGATGACCTGAATTCTCAAGAATGAGATACGTAGGCGGCTTATGTCGGCTTTGGTCAATCCATTAAAATTTTATCTTTATTCCTAGCATAGTCTTGAACTACGTTTGACCTGATTCCTGCTTTAATGGGATACGTAGGCACCCCAACGAATCGGTCATATAACCCTAGAAAATAGAAATTAGGGCAGAATTTTCGAGAAGGAATTTCGAAAATTCATAAGAGGAAGATCATCGTCCAACAAAGAGAGTGAAGACCAACAAAGACTTCGGATCTTCTGGATCATCTCAAACAACATTAAACTGGGGCAGAAATTTTGAGGATGGCCTCAAAATTTCCACTAAGCAATAGAATATATTTCAAATTCTCCGGCACCAGAGGGCAAAGTCAAACTTTCGAAGTCACTAGCTGCGACAAAGTCTAGAAAGACTCAATCTCAGGCTATGACAGAACTGTTTGAAGAACCCTTCACAATGATGATGAGTTTTGGAAATCCTCCGTCGCATATAGTCAAAACCAAGAGGAAGACATTTGTTGAGCTAGTACATGACATGACTGGCAGAGATTTTCTAAAGCCTTTTAAGAAAAAAACTTTTGAAACTATTGTCTAAAAGTTAAGACTACTTTCAAAAATCTATACAAATCTTTTACTTAGTGATTGCCTAGACGTCTATTGAAGCAAGGAGACGGGTTGAGGTACCAACATGACAGAATACCCGGAAGATGGCGAGAAGCAAACCAAGGATCAAAGGAGGTCAACACGGAGTAGTTTTACTCAAACTAATCATTTTTCTGTGGATGCAGGGATCAATACATAAAATGAAAGTCTCTTTCAAAAATCCCCAAGCAAGTTGGGATCCACACCCGAGCATTAATACTCCAGAACGGTACATTCAAGGGAGTTGGCACAATAAATATAACAATCAAATGATCACTCAATAGGAGGAAGAGCAGAAAGTCATCCTCAAAATTCGCATTGAAGCGAAGCAACGGTATTTGAGTAATCCTCAAATAAGGGTTTTTCCCCATTTACTTGCATCCGGTGGATTTGCTATTTAATCATATCTTCAAAAAGAGAAGATTAACAGTAGAATAAGTCATTCAAATTATGATGCTCAGTATTTGTCATTAAACTATCATAAAGCTTGACTTTGGTCGCCAGTGAGAGCGGCATTGTGTCTACTAACTATCTACCTTGAGTACAGGTACATGTAGAAAGAAAAATGCAGACTAATGAATTCAGGCAAAACTATTTTCAAATAACCGAAAAAACCATTTCAAATCACTGAAAAAACCATTGCATATCACTGCCAAGAGGGCCATTTCATATCATTGCCAAAAGGGCCATTCATATCATCGCCGAGAGGCCATTTCATATTATTTCCAAGAGGGCCATTTCATATCATTACCAAGAGGTCCATTTTATGCCATTGCGAAGAGGGTCATTTCATATCATTGCCAAGAGGGCCATTTCATGCCATTGCCAAGAGGGTCATTCATGTCTTTGCCGAGAGGTTCATCCATATCATTGCCAAGAGGGCCATTCATGTCATTACCGAGAGGGCTATTGAATATCTGTTGACATGCGAGACACAAATGCTGGAGTCGAGGATATCATCATCATTCAATATCTGTTGACACGCGAGACACAAACGCTGGCGTCGAGGATATCATCATCATTCAATATCTGTTGACACGCGAGACACAAACGCTGGCGTCGAGGATATCATCGTCATTCAATATCTGTTGACACGCGAGACACAAACGCTGGAGTCGAGAATATCTCATCATTTTAGGAATCATCATCTGAATGCATCAAAAGCACGTGATTCAAAGAGACATCTTTAAGTCGTTATCTAAAAGTAAACAACATATGAGACTTCCTAGAAATTGACAATCTGAGGGTTATCTATAAGTCATATTATTTGAAATAGGATAGTGTACAAGATTACCTATGAGTTGATAGCTTGTAGGTCATTCGTAAGCCGAAATAACATCCTAACCGAATAGTGTGCAAGGTTACCCAAAAATTGATAGTCCGAAAGTTATCTGTAAGCCGCAACTAAATCCTTACCGAAGAATATGCGAGATTGTCAAATTGATAAGTCTAAGGGTTCTCTATAAGCCGCGTCATATCCAAGATCGATTATGTGCAGGATTACCCAAGGAATAGCAATTTGAGAGATATCTATAATTCATATTGTATCCAAGGTCGGATGATGTGCAGGAATATCTGAGAACTAGCGATTAGAGGAATATCTGTAAGCCATCTCTTATCCAAGGTCAGATAATGTGCAGGATTATCTAAGGGTTAGCAATTCAGAGTATACCTGTAAGTCACCTCGTATCCAACATCAAATAATGTGCAAGATTATCCAAAGATTGACAATCCAAGGGAAATCTATAAGTCGTATCAGTACAAAAGATGCGCAAGACTTACCTGAGATCATATGCAAAAAAATATTATCAATAACCGGAGATGTTATCATGACACATACGACAAGCATTATAGGTGACCGGAGAGGTTTCCACATCAGCACAAGATTACACAGTTGTAGGGACCATTCTGCATAAAGTGTCGTTGGTGTCCAAGAGGGCCACCCCACTTTGAAGACATATTCAACCGACAAATGTCATAATTATACAACAACCAAAAGGGTTGTTGTGTTTGTTGTTGCCAGTTATTTCATTCCAAACAGGTACATAAAGAGATGACTCCACTTTTCCGGCCACAACTCACGTGGAGATATGGTAAAAGACTACATACCTCTTTCGTGAATTATGTTTAACACTAATACTTTTTGCTGGAAGCATTGTTGAGAGCGTCCGAGAGGATGAAAATCTCAAATCAAAACCACAGGTGCGGACGACTTCAGATAGGACGTAACACAATGTGGAACTCTTTCTTAGCACCAAAACGGGACATAGTCTAGAGAGGGACGTCAAACTCTCTAGACACGAGCTAAAGGATGATCACCACCACCATCTAACAACACCCCTATTAGAAGTCATATGGGTATTCCGGGATATTCTTGTTTCAACTTCGCCTTCGAGATACTTCTAAACTTACATCGAGGGTAGCCTTCACTTTCTTTCAAATTCGAGTGATAGGACACCTAGATTTTTGGAAATTATGTCCAGGTAAGTTCTTGCCTATGGATATGAAGGATCCCACATTTATGGTTAAAATGTTACAAGCTTCTTTTCCGTAACTCATTAACTTGTCACTCATCCCGAGCCAAAGACCGTCTGAAACAGAAGATTATCTTTTCTACCGATCGAGTCGAACTAAAAGCAGTCTGATTCCCTAAAATCTTGAGGATATGTAGGTCGGACTCTATGTAGAAAACTCGACTGCATTCCAACCTCCCTCCAAATTTCTCTATTCCCTAGCTTTTTGGTTTTATCAAAACTCTAAAATCGAGATAGCTTGTGAATTTTCTTAAAAATCGTGCTTAAAATCAAGCTTTATGTACTACAAGTGGCCTGAATTCTCATGTAACCTGAGATATGTAGGAAACCTGATACCGAGGTCCAGCTATGACTCAATGAAGCTTGTGCAAAAACCAACCTCTTTCAGATTCAAATTTATCGTCGGACAAAAAATTAGGAACGTTAACCTCCCTTTGCCCAGGATTACTTGCAGCCATCCTACCCAAAGGGAAGGGGCAGTTGCTGACACCTAATTTTTGCCCTCTATAACTAAGTTTAATCCTGAGTTTCTTCGATTTTAAATAAAATTATAATATTTATTTCATCCAAATAAAAACTTTTCAAAATATTTTTGTACGTAATTTTTTCATTTTAAGTAGCGATTATATATTACCGTGTTCAATTATTCAAGATTATATAATTTGATTACTTAAATATTTATTCTGTGAAATATCAGATTTTAATTAAAGATTATTTTAAAAATAAATATAATAATTATAATCTTCATTTGAATATGATTTATTTCAAAAATAATTTATTTGGGGAAATATTTATTCAATTTTATTGAATCAAAGAAGCTCGGGATTAAACTAGCTACTAAATTTATTTCAAATATTGATTCAATTTGGTCAATTTATTAAATTTGATTTAACTGAAGTCGATTTGTCTACAATTGCAATACAATTGGCCAATTAATTTTCAATTAGGTCAAAATTTAAACACAATTGACTAAACTTCCATCAATAGGCTATTTATTAAATAGCTTAAACCTCATCCTAATTGGGTTATGCCTTAAATAATCCCAAAATCCTATCAATAGGCTATTTAATAAGTAGCCCAAATCTAATTCATCCTTTTGTTTAAACCCAAACAATTTCCCAATCCCAAAACAAAACAACATCAGCTCCCCCAGGCCCAAAGAATGGCCGATCCGGCCCAATCCCCACTTTCTTTCCTCCTTTAATCACCAACATCGACAGTCAACCCTCAATCGGATGCCACTAACGAACATCGAAAACATCAAAAATATCAGTCGATGAACCAGCTTTGACCCGAACCATCTCCGACCCAAAATCAACCCGTCCTCTTTCCCTCGTACGCATCACGTGCTCCACAAGCGATGGTGTACCATAAGAGGTCCGAGAACTTTCTAGAACAGTGTCAGGGTAGCTTCTCAACGGATAAATCCGCAAATTCGGGAGAAATAGGTACGAATTCGTACATAGGTGTTTGACTCTCATTGGTTCTTAGGGAAATTATTCATTTCCCCCCAATTTCTATTTGCCGATTTTTCAATTTCCTCAAGAAAAATCAAAATTCGTACAAGTTTGTTAGCTAGAAATTCCTATCCAAAACTTGAATTCAAAATATCCTATTTCTTAAATCCAAAAAATATCCTCCAATGGTCCTCTATATAAACGACCCATTGTGAAGCTGAAAAAAGGTTGGAAATTCTTGGGTTCAAAAATTTTAGGTTAGAAAAGGGGAAAAATTCTCAGAGCTAAGGGTTTTTCCTTCACAGTAAAAAATTCTCTTTTCTTTCTTCTTTTTAAAAGTTTAGTCGATTAATCAGAGGTTCTCGAGTTGATAACACTGATTTCCAGTGGTAACGGAATCCTGTCGTCAGCTTGGCATCCCATTTTTGCTGCTCTCAAACAGGTAATATCCCATCTCGTTTAAACTTTCGACAATTTCTACTTTATCTCAACTTTCTGAAGTTGTAGGTTTCCTTTAGTGATTTTGTATACTGGGTTGCCTGCTGTAGAGGTCTTAAAGATCATAGGTTGTTGTTTTGGTGAATAGTATTGAATATATTGTTAAGTAAGGATTAATCTATGCTCGGATTATCGAATATGTGGTTTCTATCTTTTTTTTTCAATTTTGGTACCATGATCTGTCGTCCACTCTTGGTGTTACTGAGTAATTTTCGGCCTATGCTTCACTTGGTGTATTGCTTGTGGCTGGAAGGGCTGGTTTATTAGGAAAAGTCTGTTGCTTTGATTGTATTCAGTAGTTTTAGTAGGATGATGTTTGGCTCGTAGTTGTGATTTGATTGTGTTTGTCTGTTGTTATTACTGAATGGTGTCACAATTTTCGAGCTAGCGGCGTTCCTAGCAGAGCTACCTCTCAAGTTTCTTTGGCTTCTCATGTGCCAAAAAGACAATGAGTAAGGTCCAAAATATGCTAGAAAATCCTAGGATTCCTCGATGACTATTTTATTTGAGTCTTTCGGAGCGAGGAGGAGGATTGAAATAATCTACTGTTTTGCTCGTTGTTACTGTTTGTTGTTATCTTAACTGATGAGCCGTAATGTCATTAGTAGGACTCCCTCTTGAGTTCTTTGGCTTGTCAAAGGACGAATAACAACGAGGATAAGTCCGCTAAAAAATAGAAAATTCTGTGATTCCTCGGTGATCATCTCGGCTATCAAAACCTTATCTTTTTGGGTCTTTCGAAGAGAGAGTGAGGATGAGGATAGTAGACTTTTCCATATTTCCCTTTGGTTTAGTGGGTTATGCCTTTTTTTTGTCTCAAAACCCAAATTTTGATTTCCACTCTTCCTTTAGGTTCATCTTCAGTATGAAAACACATTAGAAGGATAAACATAGTCATATTTTGGGATGCTAAACGTTTGAGTATGTTTGTTCTAAGAAGTTAGCTTAATTTTGTTGTCATTGCACTGTGTATTTAATTTTGTTGTCATTGCACTGTGTATGGTCTATACTCAGGCTAAGGATTTCCAAGGATCTTTCTTGGTCAACAATAATCAAGAAGGTAGGGATGAAGTTGCATTCATCCTACTTTCAAAATAAGATTAGGGACGGGACAACACATCACAATTATATGTCTCCATCCTCAAATACCTACTGTCATAACCTAATACTGTAGCTTATTTAAGCACTATTCCAGATTCAAATATTATTTGTCTTGTGGTCAAATGCAATTAATATGTTGTCATTGTCAAGGTTATTGTTTTGAGCGACTGAAAAGGCTCAAAACTTGGAAGGAAATTTGTTCCTTCGAAACTGCTAGCTTTATAGCTATTACTACGACTCATGAGTCAAACATTGGGCGCCTCACTCGTTCTCCATGCTACTGTTGTGTGCCTTATGCTTCGGCTTCTCGATGTTTGCCTTCTTGATAAAATTGGATAATATGTAAGCTTTATGTGTTAACGTCTCAGTGAGTATTCAAAACCTTGTCCATATTCTGACCATACTTTTAGCTTGATATAGTCTTGAATAAGCTTTATTTGTGTTGTTTGTATTAATTGACCATGAAGCAATAGTATTCTGATCACGAATATATTTCAAATGAATTTACAGTACGTTTATATACTATCTACATTGCCACACATCATATGTTGTTGAGTATTAAACATGTCATTCACACTTAAGTACAAACAAAGCATACACCAAGACATCACTTGCCCAATGCGCTGCTTGACTATCTAAATGTATCCTCGTTCTTTCTTATTATCCTTTTCTATATTTTTCCTCTTTTCTGTGACCGAACATGAGTTAGTGCGCTCTCTGTTTTTTTTTTGCTTCAGATAGTCATATGTTGTGTATTTTACTTCTTCATCTCCCTGATTTGACTTTCGTATTTACCTCTGTTAATTTTTCTTCTTTCCTTTCTTAGTTGATCACGTATTAATATATTCTTTATTTTCTTGCTTTGCATGAATCTACCTTGGAGTCCCAAATGGACTCTTTCCCTTTGCATTTCCTAATGGGCCCATGAGGCCCACCTCGTTGAACTAAGCCCAAAAAAAGATCCAAAAGCCCATCGTTTGGCGTATGGATACGAGAAGACTAAAGGAAATGAAACGGATTAAAGTCCTACATTTGAAGCAGCTAAGCGACAAAAGTCTCATTTATTATTTCATTCTGTTTAATTACTATTGTCTTTATTTATTTTATTTATTTTATTCATTCATTCAGGCCATGAAGCCAAGGTTGTATTTAATACAGGTGGAGGCAAGATTCGAGCCAAATGCTCAAAAACTAGATTAGGACAGGTGAAATGGGTCGAAGGTCCAATTAGACTAGGACAAGTTTGGTTGGTTTGGGCCAATGGCCTAAATCCCTTACTTCCTCCCCTTCCCCCTGTTGTTTATGTTTGTTTTCCTTATGTGCTTTGTGAACCTAGTTAAATCCTTAGTTAAGTCGCTAAAAAACTAGTTTTACATAAACATCAAAATATTTCAGAAATCGCTTTCTTTTCAAAAAATCAACTTTTCCTTATTCAAAGTTGTCAAAGACGATTTTTAAATAGTCTGGATAACCGCAAGTTAGCGGGCGTTTTAGGTGCCTAACACCTTCCTAAAACGTTAATAGGAACCACTTACTTAGAATCTCTAACTTAAACGATTTTCCTGTTTTGGATCGTTTGAAGTAACTCTCTAAAGGTTTCTTAATTCCTTTTCAAAATTAAGTGACGACTCTTCCAAATGTCAAAATTTCCACAAAATAGTATACATGTGAATATGTTTTATAAATTAGTATATAACTATATATATATTTATATAGTTATATATATATATATAGTTATATATATATATATATTTATATTGTAATGTATATATATTGTAGTATATGTTTTATTTAAAGTAGTACATATATATTGAATGGTGCGTCTATATGTGTATATATCTTCTATACACGTGTATATTTAACGTATACATGTGTATATGTTTTATAAATTAGTATATAACTATATATATATATATATATATATATATATATATATATTGTAATGTATATATATTGTAGTATATTTTATTTAAAGTAGTACATATACATTGAATAGTGCGTATATATGTGATATATCTTCTATAGACGTGTATATTTAACGTATACATGTGTATATGTTTTATAAATTAGTATATAACTATATATAACTATAACTATATATATATATATATATATATATATATATAACTATATATATATATATATATATATATATATATATTGTAATGTATATATATTGTAGTATATTTTATTTAAAGTAGTACATATACATTGAATGGTGCGTATATATGTGTATATATCTTCTATAGATGTGTATATTTAACGTATACATGTGTATATGTTTTATAAATTAGTATATAACTATATATATATATATATATATATATATATATATTATAATGTATATATATTGTTGTATATTTTATTTAAAGTAGTACATATACATTGAATGGTGCGTATATATGTGTAATTGTGTATATACGTATATATTTTTTAAATTCTAATGTAGTATATACTATATATATAGTGTATATATATTGTTTAACGTATTTAAAATGTATATAGGTGGGTATATATAGTGTATATTGAAAAAAAAAAATATTTTTGATCAAGTTTGACCGAATTTTTAATCGGATTTGATCGGGCTTAAGTGGGTTTGACTGGGTGGGTTAAGTGGGCCGAGTTAGGGCTATTTTTTAAAATTTTACTGTTGAACCCGAATCGATCGGCCCACTTAACCCCAACCCGGACCCAGCCCGGCCCACTTAACACCCTTATTTGAAATCAAGATTTTTTTCCTTTCTATTCAATCTTTCATAAGAAATTTCATATTTGAGCTCATGATTTGAACTCAGCTTTAGTAAGAGAGAGCCTTCATCCCTTAAGATGAGACTTTTCAATACGGATCTGAGTTTGTTGGGTTCTTTAAAGTGAAATAATATCAGACAACATGTGGAAAATCAAAAATTAACTATAAATTTACATAATGTAAGAAGAGATTATGAAAATTAACTTACTTGAAAGAGGATTTTTGAGTTCTAATTGCCTTCCACGATAAAGACAAGAATGTTGTTCAAGATTTTAATTTACATGTATACCTCGCAAGAAAGGAATCCCAAAAGAAAGATTGGGTGTCCGTTGAATAGTTCACTTAACAAATCAATAAAAAAAATAAAAAATTGGACGAATAATATTGTTTATTCTTTTCAAATGTTACATAAAGAATATATTATAAATTAAATACATATATATCCCACGTATGAAAAGCTGTCATCTTTTCATCCTCGCTAATTCAAATTAATTATACAATGTATAAACTAATGAATTTCAGTAATAACTCATCATGAACATGAATTTAGTCAAAGAAGGGTCTTCCATTTCCTTCATTTCAACATCTTCCAGAACCGTTGACCCATAGTATGTCAAAATTTTCAAGTCCATTCACATTTGAAAAATGCTCTCTATCTTGGGGAAAATCTAGAAAGAAAACAAATATTTCATTTTTTCTTTTCTTCTAGAGAAAAACAAACTCTATGCTTCTTTACATAAGTATTATAAAAATAAAATAAAATAGGTTTTACTCTTATTCGTAAGCTTTTCCTTTCTATTGACCAACCGATGCTAATTAATTCGACTAATATGAATTTATATCTAAAAGTACTTCCAGTTTAAATGTAAAACACTTAATTAGGGGTGGGCGTTCGGTATTCGGTTCGGTATTTTTATAATTCGGGTTCGGTAATTCGATAATCGGTAAATGAAAGTAGATACCAAATACCATACTGTAGACATCTAAAATTTGTGGACTCTTCAATAAGAATTCAAATTCTGTTAGAGTTCTAGAAGGCTACTTTACCCTAAAACTCGTCTATTTAAAGGGTAACATGTTCCCTGAAACATGCATCTTGAACATTCCATAATCTGATGGATATTTGTAAAAAGATCGGGATCTCCAATATCCCACAAAAAATCATTGGATATTCATAAAAAGATCATCCTATATTCGAGAATAAGCCACTAACGGCCCTCGAATTACAGAGAAAATCAAGAGAGAAGAATCAAGGGAGGAATAGATTTGTACCCCCATCGTTTATCAATAAAACTGTTATTTCTTCATATTTTTATTTGTGGTTAAAGTTTATTTTCAATGAATTAAATTATGTTGGAAACAAATTGGCACGTCCAGTGGGACGAAATCTGTCCTTCATCTCTTCTCTCATAAATCAAATATGCAAAACTGTAGCCGCAGGATCGTAAAGATGGAAGCGGTACTTCAAGACTCGTCTTTGAGTTTCATCAAGTCTACACTCCGACAAGCCTTGAAGTAGGGGCATGGGCATTTGTAGACATTGAAATTTTGTGGACTCTACAAAAAGAGTTCAATTTCGGTTGGAGTTCTTGGTGACTACTTTACCCTAAATCTACCTAGGTGGCTACTCTACTTAAACCCTACATTACGCCTATATAAAAGGTCATATATCCCTTTAAAGAGCATCTCCAGTATGGGATATTCACAAAGAGATCAACATCTGAAAAGTCCCAATAAATTCATGGGATATTCATACAGATCAAAACCCTCTCTTCTTGATAATCAAATACATCAAGAAGACAAATCCACTTTTCATGGAGCTAGATCAAATCCAAATGTTCCTACGTTCAAGAAATACGCCACTAATGACCCTCGAATTACGGAGAAATTCATATCCACATCTTCATAGATTCAAGAATAAGCCACTAACGGCCCTCGAATTACAGAAAAAATCAAGAGAGAAGAATCAAGGGAGGAACAGATTTATAACCACAATCGTTTATCAATAAAAAATTCTTGTTTCTTCATATTTTTGTTTGTGGTTAAAATTTATTTTCCATGAATTTAAATTATGTTGCAAACAAATTGGCACGCCTAGTGGGACCAAATCTGTCCTTCATCTTTTCTCTCATAAATCAGATCTGCAAATCTGTAGCCACCACATAAAGATGAAAGCTCTATTGGTACTTCAAGACTCGTCCTCAAATCTACACTTCGACAAGCCTTGAAGTAGGGGGCATTTATAGACATCTAAAATTTGTGGACTCTTCAATAAGAATCCAAATTCTATTAGAGTGCTAGAAGACTACTTTACCCTAAATCTTGTCTATTTAAGGGGTAACATGTTCCCTGAAACAGGCATCTTGAATATCCCATAATCTGATGGGTATTCGTGAAAAGATCGGGATCTCCAATATCCCACAAAAAATCATGGGATATTTATAAAAAAATTATCATATATTCGAGAATAAGCCACTAACGGCCCTCGAATTACGGAGAAAATCAAGAGAGAAGAATCAAGGGAGGAACAGATTTGTAACCACAATCGTTTATCAATAAAAAATTCTTGTTTCTTCATATTTTTGTTTATGGTTAAAATTTATTTTTCATGAATTGAAATTATGTTGCAAACACATACCATTAAACTTCGGTTCGGTAATTCGATAATCGGTAAATTAAATTTTGGTTCGATATGGAATTTGGTATTACCATATTAAAGTTGGACATGCTTATAGTGATCCTATTTGGTGATAATAGTGATGATTTTCAACCAACGTTTTGAGAAAAAATCAATTTTGTTTGGTAGTTTTACACCTCTGAATACACAGTTTTACACAAAAAAAAAAATAATTTTATTTGGTCTTGTTACACGTTGATATGTGTGGCTCAATTAATGAAACACTTTACAACCTATGTTATTGTAGTTTGATCCAGCTCCAAGAAGGGGAAAACTGGATGTACCATGAATAACATTTACATCAAACTGGATGTAACACGAACTGAATGTAACCAACTGGATGTAAATGTGATGTAAAGTCATAATATTACTTCTTATAAATATGATGGAGAGCAACATATGTTATGTTGTCTGCCAAGTGCTGAGTTTTTCGATAATTTTCATCTGCTGTTGACATGTAAACACAAGGATTAAGAAGGCTTGACCAAGTCCCCTTAGTTAAAGCCATATTTCGACCTATGTTAGGAATATTAGAGTTGGGCAAGTGCAGCCAACAATGGTAATATGTATCATGTTATGAAGACTTCTTTTCTGTTGTTCCCTTCCACGCCCTGATTTTCAGTCTTAGCGTGATATTTTCGTCAAAAATTTTCATATGTTGGTTGCAAGGAAGTCTGTTGTGTAAAGTTAAGAGTCTACTTTATGTAAATGTTTAATAGTTCAAAGTTTGTTTGAGCAATATTCACACAAGTATGTGACCTTTGGAGTGTGAACTAGGGATGTGGCCTATGGGTTACTTAACTATTATTGAATATTCGGGAAATACCAAATACCAAACGATAGTAATAATTTTTACCAATTCCGAACCCAAATACCGTAATTTTAAAATTTTACTCCCAAATACCATCCCAAATATCAAATTACCAAATACCAATTACCAAATTTTTCGGTTCAATTCGATAATTCGGTTTTTGATATTTTATGCCCACCCCTACACTTAATTACAGGAGCAATCTCATCCCACAAGCTTTTCCTAATTAATTGGAGCTGCCTAAATTTTGAAATAATTAATTATGATTGAACTTCATAAACAAATCTGCATAAGATAAGATCATATCTTTTTCTAAATCTCACATAATGTAACATACTAAAGGAATAGTCCCAAGTGTCCTTTATTTATCTATTTTTTATTATTTTTTTTGTAATTTGACGTCCTAGTTGTACTTTTGCAACGTATGTATAATGGCATTTGAGGTTGGAATATTTATTGGTAAGGTTGAGTAGGTAATTAATATCTTTATAAAGATTCATCTTAGATTAAATTTACAAAAGAGAGAAGACATTTTTTTGCTGAACTTGTCCTCCAAACTCACTTTAACACTTAAATTTAACTTTTATTTATTTACCCCTTAACATCTTTAAAGCATATTATTTGACCCCTAAAGCTGACGTGACATTTTTTTTTAAAAGGGGCGCGTTTATTTATTAAAAAAATTAATTTCAGTAATATTATATCTAAAATATAATAAAAATTTAAAAAAAAATAAAATTAAAATAAAAAATGAATACTTTTTCTCTTCTTCTTTCTTCTTCAAATCATCATCAACAACAATACTCAAACCTTCATTAACAACCTCAAATTTTTTCACTTTCTTCCATTAACACCACCACCCAAGAACAACACTTTCCTTTAAAAAAATTTCACTTTCCTCCATTAACAACACCACCCAAGAACAACATTTTAATTCTTTTCATTTTCCTCCATTAACACCACCACCCAAGAACAACACTTTCCTTTAAAAAAATTTCACTTTCCTCTTTACAAAATAAAAACATCTAACGGAAAATGATAAATCTTATTTAATCAAGGGAGTTAGGAGTAGAGGTGTGCAAAAAAAAAATGAACCGACCGATAAACCGAACCGATAAAATTGTTATTGGGTTATTGGGTTATTGGGTTAACGGTTTTTTATTGGCTTTATAAAAAATTTATTGCGTAAACGATTTGATTTTGGTTTTAGCTTATTGGGTTATCGGTTTAAGGATACACTAAGTTATTGTTTTACTCCTATATGTGTTATATATATATATATATATATATATTTATATTATTAATATACATATATATATATACACACACACATTACTTATTCACAATTCAGAGATTCACAAAGTATTAACTTATTCAGGGCAACAAAGGCACAATACAAAGCTCGGGTATTGTCATATTGGAAATCTTGAAGCATTTAGTAGCTTCCAACAATTAGGAATCAGTTTTTTTCCGAACTAACATTCAGTTCAAGTTTGAAGATTCTTATAAACTAAAATGCATTGCGTATGATTTTGGCGGCAACTAAGACTTCATTTTTTTATTTTAGTTGTTACTATTTTTATTTTATGAGTATTTTTTTATTGGTTAAATCGAAAACCGAACCGTTAAGCATCAAAAATTGATAAATCAAAAACCGACAAGAAATAACTTATTGGTTGGTTATTGATTTTGCATATTTAAAAACCGATAAATCGAATCAATAATACATAAAATCGGATCGAATCGATCGATGTACACCCTTAGTCAGGAGATGGGGAGCACGGCACCGCGTGAGGATGGGTTGCTTTGGAGAGAAGATATTTTTTACCATCATTTTTCAAAATGCTTCTTAAATATTGTAACATAGAAAATGAATATGGTCAGTAGATTATTAATTTTTATTTAAATAGCATTATGGTACACGAATCTAGATAGAATGGATAAAACACTAAATAGACGAAGATTAAAAATTGCTAAATCAGTTGTTATTTCAAAATGGCATGGTAGTATCACTTAAAGGCAGATAGACCGTCCATCCAGTAATGCTATAATTATTTTTTCTACCAAAAAAAAATGTTATATTTATTTTTACTAAGATTGAGCTTAATGGAAGCAAAGACTTGAAGACAATAACTAAAATAAGATTATTATTTAATTGTCAAAATGTCCTATCAGACGCATCTCTCAGAATTGAAAGAGACCAATTACCAGATTCGCTTAAAAGCAATTCATTCAAAATACTTGAGCTATTACTAAAATATTATAAAGTTGATGACTTCCACCAATAAACTTATTCAAAATATTAAGTTATATTTTTTCCAATTCAGTATCGTAATAACCAATTGGAAAGAAGAAAAAGACTAACCAAGTTGAATATATTCTAAAAGGAAAATGAAAGGTCACGTTGCAAGTCGTTGCGTCAAGAAGTCCAAATTGTCTGGTCGGTGGACTTGTTTACTTGAAACTAAGACTGTTATGTGGGCCAGGCCGGGGCGGGCCGGGCCAGAATCGGCCCATGTCAATTAACCGATTTGTGGGACGGTTTGGGTTCGGGTTCGGGTTCGGGTCTAAGTGGGCTGGGAAGATCCGGGCTCAACAGTAAAAAAATTAAAAACAATCCTAACCCGACCCACTTAACCCAATCCGATCAAACCCACCTAAATCCGGTCAAATTCGGTCAAAAATATTAAAAATAAAAATAAAAATTCAATATACATTATATATACCCACCTATATACATTATAAATACGTTAAACAATATATATACACTATATATATAGTATATACTGCATTAGAATTTAAAAAATATATACACAATTACACAAATATACGCATCATCCAATATATATGTACTACTTTAAAGTTTAAATAAAATATAATACAATATATATACATTACAATATATATATAGAGAAAGAGAGAGAGAGTTATATACTAATTTATAAAACATATACACATGTATACATTAAACATACACATCTATACTAATTTATAAAACATATACACATGTATACGTTAAATATACACGTCTATAGAAGATATATTCACATATATACACTCTATTCTATGTATATGTAATACTTTAAATTAAATATACTACAATATATATACATTACAATATATATAGATATAGTTATATACTAATTTATAAAACATATACACATGTATACGTTAAACATACACGTCTATAGAAGATATATTTACATATATACACTCTATTCTATGTATATGTAATACTTTAAATTAAATATACTACAATATATATACATTACAATTTATATATATATATATATATATAGTTATATACTAATTTATAAAACATATACACATGTATACGTTAAATACACACGTCTATAGAAGATATATACACATGTGTATGCACCATTCAATGTATATATACTACTACTAATAAAATATACTACAATATATATACATTACAATATATATATATATATATATATATATATATATATATATATATATAGTTATATACTAATTCATAAGACATATACACATGTATACATTAAATATACACATCTATAGAAGATATATACACATGTATACGCACCATTCAATGTATATATACTACTACTAATAAAATATACTACAATATATATACACTACAATATATATATATATATATATATATATATATATATAGTTATATACTAATTTATAAAACATATACACATGTATACGTTAAATATACACGTCTATAGAAGATATATTCACATATATACACTCTATTCTATGTATATGTAATACTTTAAATTAAATACACTACAATATATATACATTACAATATATATAGATATATTGATATACTAATTTATAAAATATATACACATGTATACGTTAAATATACACGTCTATAGAAGATCTATTCACATATATACACTCTATTCTATGTATATGTAATACTTTAAATTAAATACACTACAATATATATACATTACAATATATATAGATATAGTTATATACTAATTTATAAAACATATACACATGTATACGTTAAATATACACGTCTATAGAAGATATATTCACATTTATACACTCTATTCTATGTATATGTAATACTTTAAATTAAATATACTACAATATATATACATTACAATGTATATATATATATATATATATATAGTTATATAGTTATATTCTAATTTATAAAACATATACACATGTATACGTTAAATATACACATCTATAGAAGATATTTACACATGTATACATACCATTCAATGTATATATACTGCTACTAATAAAATATACTACAATATATATACATTACAATATATATAGATATAGTTATATACTAGTTTATAAAATATATACACATGTATACGTTAAATATACACATCTACAGAAGATATATACACAAATATACAAAACATATGCTACTTAATATAATAAATTAATAATACTTGGTAGTAAATTAGTAATATATTAAAAGTAAGTTTTTAATTTAAAGTAGAAAACTAGAAATTCAATTTAAAATATTAAATCATTAAATGAAAAATATAAAAAGTAAGGACTAAGGAGTGAATGAATTTGGGGAATTTTATTGATTGCAAAATTATCCAAGATTTATAATTTACATAAATAAAAAATCTACAAATTATGCATCATTTTTTCTAACTTATGCATGTTAATATTAACGGGAACTTGCATAGGATAGTCGAAGTCAACGGGGGAAAAAACATGCATTGGACTTGATTCTGCTGAGTTCTCCCGTGAAGACAAAAAGTTTTCAAGTTTCAGTTCGTCGCTCGGCTCCGGTTTCATTCCTTGGTTTCTTCTTTCCGCTCTAATCCAATCTCTGAGGCAAACTAGAACATTCATTGCATTGCTTCCCAATGAGTGTCGGTTTTCTCCAAGCTGTTGTCGTCCCTGACTAAAGGCGTTCTCTGATCCAAAGGGTTGACATTGGAACATTCAAGATAGCTCTAGCTAATCTTGAAAGCACAAGATATTGTGTTTCATTACTCCTCCACCAATCCAACGTGTTGATCCGTCGTCTGTGATCCTCTGGCGCCGACCAAAGATAATATTTCAGTTCTTCCCGATAAGTTGATGTGTAAGCTCTCTCATCAACACTGTTCCAACAAGTTAAATCATAAAAGGAATCAGGAAAACCACTATGTGCCGGCCTTTTAGAAGATGATGGCTCCTTGGAGGATGAGGAGCGACAGTTGGAGTGATATTTGTAGGTACGGCTAAATCAAATAAATCAGCATAGTGATTATATAATTTTTCTATGTAATCCTTTGCATCATTCATAGCCGTCCACAAATCAGGTTGTACTTGTTCTGAATCATGGTTAATATTTATTTCTAAGTTAGTATAAATAATAGTACTAAAGTGACACATATTATTATATTTCATGCACGGATTTAACATAGCACCAACAAAGTAAATAGGGGGAATCGGAAAAAAATATTTTTTAAATTTAGTAAACATGACACCAACATCTTCTTTATAACCTTCTTTATTTTTATATTCTTTGAGCAAACCAAAAATACCGGCTATATATGCCAAAATATTACAAACAGCAGGATAATAAGCACCGAAAAATTCAACCGTAGCAACATAAATTTTTTCTAAAAACTTAACAAGATCCTTAATCGCAACCCAACCAGAATCATGTAGCATACAATCAGCAGAATCAGCAAATGAACCGCAATGTTGGTTAAAAGCTAGTGTAATAGGAATTCTATATTTATAACAAGTTTTTAAAAAATCATACGTAGAATTCCATTTACTATCAATTTCCCCAGGCATCAATATCGGTGCAAGTCCATTTTCTTGACATTTAACTTTAAATTCTCTAATTCTCGATCTATGATTATTTTCTTGAATAAAACCAACAACAAGACGAATTTTTTTAATATAAATCTAAAAAAACTCAAGACCATCTTTTACTATTAAATTATATATATGACATGCACACTTAATATGAAAAATTTCAGGCAACGGCGGAGATAGCGTAGATTTTAAATTTTTTATAGCAGTCTTGTTGTTAGAAGCATTATCAAAAGCAATACGTAAAATTTTATTGTCGATACCATAATATCCGGCAACTTTAACAATAGAATCAGCAATAAAATCTCCAGTATGTTTACGATCTTCATCATATAAAAAAGCAAGAATACGTTTTTGCATCACAAAATTACTATCCATCCAGTGACAAGTAACGGTTAAATAATCATTTTTACTTACAGCACGACCAATATCAGAAGTTAAGGACAATCTACATTGAATATTTTTTAACAATGTTGATAAATAAAAACAATATTGTGAATGAAGTCTAAAAATATCAGACCGACAAGTACTTCTAGGAATACCGTTAAACATAGGATTATAAATTGCTTGTATATAATGAATAAAAGCATCAGAAGAAGGAAAACTAAAAGGCAAACAACCCATAACTACCATTTTAGCTATTTCTTCCCGGTCCCTCAATTTATTATACTTCTTCTTTACCTGACCGGTTGCTGGGTCCATTCTAGTTTGCGTTGGCCCACCAACATCCCCACTACCTCGTGCAATATTAAACTCTCTTTCGTGAGCTTCACCTATATGTCTCATTAACGTACCCATACCCCCTTGTTTGCCTCCGCTTCTATGCTTATATATTTGTTGACAAATATTGCAATGCACCTCATAATCTGATATACGTTTAAAAAATTGACATGCAACACTAGTTGTTTTACGAGGTCTTGCGGCACGGGGAAGACGGGGAGGGAGATTAACCGATTCAGATCTAACATTAGCATTTCCTACTGCGGGTGTCTCACCAATATTTTCATTTTCTTCGTCTAAATTAACCGCATCTACTTCATTTACTTCTTCTATACCGTAATTTTCCTGAGCTTCTACATAAGCCATATTGTGAGCACCTACACTTATTTCTTCCTCAAAAGGTGTACCAAGCGGTACCGGAGGCGAAGACACACGGGTATATCTACTACTTGAACTACCTCTACCGCTAGTAATTCATTTTTTACTACCACTACCACTTCCGGGATAAAAATTTTTAACACCTTTAGTAGCGAGGTTTCTTAATTTATCCATAGTATAAATTAAATTAAACTAAAAAAATTTAAAATACAGAAATATAATAAAATTAAATATTAAACAATTAATACAATAAATAAAAATTAAACGTAAGAGATGGAACGACAATACCAAATTTTGGAAGTATCCAAAGGTTGCGACTTTAGAAACTTCCGTTCGTACTTTGTAAATGCAAAATTAAAAAATTAAAGTGAACACTTTAAGAAATTAAATATATTGAATATTTGAGAATTGAGAATTGAGAATTGAGATTTGAGAGAGAATGAGATTTGAGAGAGTGAAAATTGTGTGAAAAATGATTTGAAGGTGTAGGATATTTATAGAATTTTTTTTGGGATTAAAAAATAATTTTTAAAGTAAAAAAAAAATCTTAAGAAATGGGCTCAAACTAGCCGTTTGGACCCAAAAATGGCTATATAGCCGTTGGGCCAAAGGCTAGTTTGGCCCAAAACTCAAAAATTTAAAAAAAAAAAATTGAATTCGGGCCTGGCCGGGCCGGTTAACCGGCGGGCCTAGACCGGGTTAACCGGGCCCAAATTAAAAAAATAACCGGCCCGGGACCCGAAACCCTAAAGCCCTAGGGTTTATCGGGCCGGGTCCTTTAAGTGGGATGGGTAGGGACGGATAGGGCCGGGTCAGCCCGACCCACTTGACAGGCTTACTTGAAACACACACACATTCCTTTCACAAAATTAATGTCTAGTTTATATACGTGTAATTTGTCCACCTCATGTACGGTTCTCAGAGAAGGTAGTGACTACCTACTGTAGCTTCAACCAAGCATCATCAATGAATACCTCTTTGGAGTTTTCTCCCCACTTTTTTCTACGATCATTGAACCCCCTTCGTCCTATTATTGCTACCTATGAAATGAGTCCCTTTTTCATTCACCAAAGAAGATGACGCAGCTTAGAGGTACTTTAGTGATAGGTTCTAAAGGAACTGGACGATCCTATTTGATAAATACCTAGCGACAAACTCCTATGTTTCTTTTGTTACAGTATTTTTGAACAAGTTCCTAGATAACAAGTCACCTTCTTTAACTTCTATTCTAACAAACTAGATATCTTTTATAAGAAATCAAAAACTATGAGGTGATTTTTTTTTCCAGAAATCCACAACGAAAAATACAGACTAGCTATTCATTTCTTTCTATCAAATCGATCATATATAATCATTATTTCAGGAAATTGTGGTAAATTTTTAGAACAAATCAATCAAAGAAAAAGAAAATTAAATTTTACCGAAAAGAAAAAAATTTATCTTAATTACTTTTTCATTTTTTGGAAATACATATGACTTTCTCTCCACCCGTTTCAAAATTAGACGATTCAAATTAGTCTGATGGCCGCAATTTTGTTAGAGTTTGTCCCGAATCTCTTACATAATTTGTATTTAATTATAATCATGTTTTATTTCCAGAAAAAAAAACTTTTTCTGTTTGGTGGAGAATAACTATATATTTTATACTCCCTCCGTCCCATTTTATTCGTTCCAAATTTCCTAATTTGATGTCCCATTTTACTTATCCTTTTCTACTTATTAAGACAAGACAAATTTTTTTATCCATTATACCCTTAGTGTAATTGATTAGTCCTTGTTATTAGCATTCTTGAAAAATATTATTTAAGAGGATTATCATTAAGAGTACACCATTAAGAATATAAATGGTGCTTTGATATTAGTCATCCATCAATATTGAAACTAATAACAAGACACAATTAAGAGGGAAAAAATGGTAAAGTTACATCACTAATTATTGTTTTCTTAATAGCTGTGTCATCTCAATTTGGGACGGATAAAATGGGACGGAGGGAATATTTATTTATTTATTTGGAGGAGAAATTTTGCATTTTTTATAAATTGAGGATTTTTCCTTCTCCATAATTTATTTTTAAAAAAATTATAACATCTACAATATAATCATTAAGAGTTTTGTTTAGAAAAATATCGCAACAGAGAGTGAATAGAAAAGCTATCTATACAGGGGAAGGTGTTGAGATTTAGCTTCCTTCTATTTTGTGATTTTCATTAATGATAGAATATTTTTATTTCTCCCTTTTTAGTCTAAGAATATTTTACATTATTTATTTTCTTTTAAGTTTAGGCTTTATTAATTACAGAGTATTTAGTCTTATAGCTATACGAAAAATATCATATTTTCCGTATTTATTTTATTTAGTTTCTTATAAATAGAGATGTACTCTTCTATTTGAATCAAGGAAAAGAATCAATCAAGAGTTTTCATTTAGTTTCTGTTTAATTTTCTTTCTTGTCTCTTTCATTTCATAACAGTGGTATAAGAGCCTTCATCGATCCTCATAGATCTGTGAATTTATTGAAGCAAAACTGTCAACCATTTTTTAATCCATACCTATTTTCAACCTAGCTACTTTTAGTCCTTACATTTATTTTTAACGTAGGACTATTTTTAACCCTTACTTTTATTTTTAACGTAGGGCTATTTTTAATCATTTTTAACCCATATTATTTTAAATCTTGTTTATCAAACCACGACAAGCAATACTCTCTCTTTCAATGTCCCACAAACCTTCACTGGTGAAAATTATCAAATTTGGATAGTCAAGATGAAATCTTATCTTAAAGCTTATGATTTGTGGGAAGTTGTAAAGGAAGACAAACCAATACAACCACTGCCTACAAATCCTTCTGCTGTCGAAATCAAACTTCACTCAGAAGAGAAATTGAAAAAATCTAAAGCAAAAATTGTAATTCAAAATTTTGTTGTTGATTCAATCTTTTCTAAAATCATTGCATGTGAAACAACAAAAGAAGCTTGAAAAAAACTTGAAAAAGAGTACCAAGGAAGTGAACGAGGCAAACAAAATCAAATTCTGAATTTGAAAAGAGATTTTGAATCTCTTAGGATGCAAGAAGGTGAGACAATTGCTAAGTATTCTAATAGAATTTCTTTGATTGTCAATAGAATCAGGTTGCTTGGCGAAGATTTTAAAGACAATAGAATAGTTGAAAAAAATTTGGTGACTATTCCTGAGAGATTTGAATCCAAAATCTTCACTTTGAAAGAGTCTTAAGATCTCTCTGTCATCTCTCTTGCTGAATTGAAAACTCTTCAAGCACAAGAGCAAAGAAAAACTTACAGGGAAGACAAAGTTGTTGAAGGTATTTTTTATGTGAACCATCAAAAAAGAAAAGTTGATTATCCACTTTGCAAATATTGCAAAAAAGAAACACACTTAAAATAAAATTGTTGGTGGAGATTCGATGCATTATGTGAAAGTTGCAAACAAAAAGGTCATATCACAAAATATGCAAGTTCAAATTCACTCAAGAAAATTCAAAAGCACTACTTGTGGAAGAAGAACATGAAGATGGGGAAGACCAATTTTATTAGATTGCTGCAACAAAATTAAGGAAAAATACATTTTTTAAAGAATAATTAAGTGTTCAAACTCAAGTTGGATGTACCAACTTGAGTTTGAAGTGGAATGTTGAGATTTACCTTCCTTCTATTTTGTGATTTTCATTAATAGTAGAATATTTTTATCTTATCTTTTTTAGTCTAAGAATATTTTACATTATTTATTTCTTTTTAAGTCTAGGGTTTATTGATTACAGAAAATTTAGTCTTATTGTTATAAGAAAAATATCATATTTTCCTTATTTATTTTATTTAGTTTCTTATAAATAGAGATGTACTCTTCTATTTGATTTAAGGAAAAGAATCAATCAAGAGTTTTGATTGAGTTTCTGTTTAATTTCCTTTCTTGTCTCTTTTCTTCCATAACAAAAGGTACATAAACAGGGGAAATGAGTACTAAGTTGGTCGAGGAGGATAGATGTTTCTTTTCTTAGGCATTAGAAGTGGTTGTAATGTGTGATTATTTGGTGGTAGTTTGTATACTCTTTGAGATGACGTGGTATAATAAAATTTGTTCGTTCGACAAAAAAAAAAGACTGTTGTTGTGTGGAAATAATTTTCTATCATCATTTACAAATTGAATAAAGGAAACAACGATGGAATGCATAAGCCTTTTTAGAGATAGAAATAAGTACTACACGAGCTCGTAAGTAAAGTACGGAATAAGCTTGTTTACAAAGTTGAAGGACCTCATTTTGCTTGCTTTTGGCGAAGCTTCTAGCTCTAAATAATAGAAATTCAGACATGACAGGAATGCAGTCAAAGAGTTTTTCAAATCTCTTGTAAAAATGACTTAAAATGAAAAAACATGTTTGAAAAAGGACTACAAAATCAAATTTCTCATTACTTTCAGTTTTCTCAATAATTTTTACACTTTTCATATTAATTTTTTTTATATATAGGTCAATTGACCAAATCATATCAAATTAATAATTATTAATGCGTCATTAGTATAATAATGTTTTCTTTCATATTACTTTTTTTTATATGTAGGTGAATTGACCAAATCATATCAAATTATTACTTTTTCTGACCTCCATCCATCTTTACTTGTTCACTTTTCTATTTGGAATGTCCAACAATACTTGTCCAGTTTAAAAAATTAATACATAATTTATCTTTTTTTATTTTTTCTATTTTACCCTTGATATTAAATATTATTCATCCCTCATTGCTTTTTTCAAAAAAACTTATTATATTCAAAGGGTGATATAGTAAAATCAATTTTCTATTCATTATTTCTTAAGGTATGTGCCAAGTCAAAACTGAACAAATAAAGATCGACGAATAGAGTATCCATTTTTAGTATATAATATTTTTTATCATTTGATTTTGTTGTTATTTAATTTTACAATTATTTCACTACATCATGTTATTTCAATCCCTAACACATTACGAAGGTATGACGCAAGCCCACTTAGGGATTAACTTTTCTGTTATTATTAGAAGGCGTTTGGACATGCGATGTGAAGTGTGTAATTTGAAATTATGAGATGAAATCAGCGTTTAGATATGTAATTTCATATCATGATATGAAGTTTTAAATTCTCTGAAAAGTGTGATTTAGGATTTCATATCATGATTTGAGATTTTTTAAAATATGAAAGCGACCCACAAGTTTATATTTTATAAAAGAAAATACCACATCATTTATATCTAACAATCATTTATTTCATATGTAAATAAAATTTATAGTTCATATTATTACTCTTTAAACTATTCGTATCTCATATAACAATTATTCTTACCAACATACAATTTATTATTATTAATTCAAGTCAACTCACACTTTACCTATGTAGGAGGAATATATTAAACAGTAGTACATTACAACTCATGTTTAATTTTATTTTTTTATTGAACTAAATTTTAATCAATAAATATTGTATTTTTTATAGTAGTTTTGTGATAGTGTAATATACTTTGTTATAAACTATTACTTATTTGATAAGTTAAAAAATTGAGGTGATTTTGATAGTTTTCACAACTTATGAAATTCGTATGTTCATGAGAAAATACAACAACAACATACCCAGTGTATTCCTACCTAGTAGGGTCTGAGTAGGGTAGAGTGTACGCAGTCCATACCACTACCTCAGGTGAAATAGAGAGGTTGTTTCTGATAGACCCCCGACTTAGAACCAATAACAATATAACAAACACAAAACATAAACGTATATAAACTAACAACACTAGCCGCAAGATAATACTAGGGCCATAAGATAATACTAAAACTATAAATCCGCAACCATAGACAGCACTCAACACTACGAACAAGAAACTACAAACACAAAAAGAACACTCCCCTACTATTACCGACACACTCCCATCCCCTAACCCTCTATCCTTATCTGCATCCTCCACACCTTCCTATCAAATGTCATTTCCTCCGTAAGTTGTAATTGCTCCATATCATGCCTAATCACCTCTCTCCAATATTTCTTTGGCCTACCTCTACCCCGCCTAAAACCATCCATAGTCATTGCCTCACACCTTCGCACTGGAGCATCAGAACTCCTCCTCATCACGTGCCCAAACCAATGTAACCTTACTTCTTGCATCTTATCCTCCACTGAAGCCACTCCCACCATTTCCCAAATAATATCATTCCTCACCCTATCTTTCCTGGTATGACCACACATCCATCACAATATCTTCATCTCCGCCACCTTTAACTTCTGGATGTGGAATTTCTTAACTGTCCAACACTTTGCTCCATACAATATAGTTGGTCGGACTGTCACTCTGTAGAACTTACTTTTAAGCTTTGGGGGCACCTTTTTATCACATAAAACTCCCAAAACGAGTCTCCATTTCAACCACCCTGCCCAATACGATGCGTGACATCCTCGTCAATCTCACCATTGCCTTGAATCATAGACCCAGATACTTAAAACTCTCCCTCTTTTGAATGGCCTGAGATCCCAACTTCACAACCATGTCAGTTTCTTGCGACACATCACTAAACTTACACTCCAGGTACTCCGTCTTGGTCCTGCTCAATCAAAATCTTTTAGACTCAAGGGTCTGTCTCCAAATCTTCAACTTATCATTAACTCCTCCCCGAGTCTCGTCAATCAATACCACATTGTCATGCCCCATTTATGCCAAGGTTAAACAAAACATGACTTATTGGACTTTAAAAGAATTAAAATTTTATACAGAGTCGCCACCTAATTTTTAAGGAAAATAAGGAAACTATTTATTAACATATATAATTAATATTTTTTTTTAGCCTGCGAAAACCAATTTAAGACTCTAGGTAAGCGTCCAAACTATCCCGAAGGAAAGGGGTTAGGTACCCTTCAGGATCCACAAATGTGGTACCCGGCTAGACTAAATTTATCAAAGAGGGAGGAAGTGAATTTAAAATAATGTGAAAGGTGTATTAAGTGTAAAATAATTCTTTTGAAAAAATATTAATGTTTAAAATTATGTAAAGGTATATGTATATTATGAATATAAATAAAAATAAATTTATTGTTATGAAAATATGTAAAAGTATGTATAAAAATGTACTGATTTTATGTGAGAAGAAAAAAGTATTTTGTGGCGTGTGGAAAGAAAAGTATATGTACTAAAAGAAAAAGTATTTTCAAATAATATTTTCGAACCTGATCAAAATCACGGAGAAAAATAAAAATTTGTTTGAAAAGAAGAGACTACATAATGTATGAATTAATTGATTAATTAAATTCCCTTATGTGAATATTAGCGGCCTAAGTTTTGCCTAAAAGCGATGAAATTATGTAAATAAAGAATATCCCTGCTCGGCACCTCAAAAGTAAAGTATTCACTATCTTTTATCTTTATGTACAATTATACAAACGAAAAATAAACTACAAATATAGAGCTCGAGAATTATGTATAAGTGCATGATAAAGTAATAAAATGAACAAATAATCATTAAATTAAGTGAAATTATGTGCACACATGTACATATAGACGTATATATATATAAAAATAGAGTTTTGTTATAAAGTGGGCTCGAATTAAGTTTTAGACTCATCATGGCTACAAAGTGGTTGCTCGACTAATCGGCCATCCTAAATTCCCTTGCCAAAATACGAATCATAAAACCTTTTGTATTGTCGTGGTATTATAAAAATTTTGTCATTGCCCGAGTTTATTTATTTTTGTACGAATTTGTATATGTAATGTTCGTCTTTTATTTGGAAAGGCCTCGAAAATCAACAGAGAATTTCTTCATCTGCCAGTGTTGGCTTTTGATATAAAATAATGAATTTGAGAAAATAAAATTCGTCTTTTATAACAGGGTGGCCTCAAGTATCTGACGGAGTGATAATTTCATTGGCCAAAGTATTTATTTTGAGTATATGTATGTGTTTTTAAGAAAAAAGAAAAAGATGAACAAAATTTATGTATGATAAAATATGTGTGGTGAAGAATATGTGTGTGTAGTGAAGAGGTGTGTATTTGAGAGAGAAGAAAAATATGTGGGGATGAAAAATGTGTATATGTATTTGTGAATATGTATTTTATTTGAGTATTTGTATGTGAGAAGAGAAAAAATGTGTGTATTATATTTTTGAAAAAAATGAATAAAATATATAAAAAAAATAATTGATTTGTTTATATTTTGAGAGAGGGGAGGAAGAGGAATGAAATGTGTATATGGTGACAAACATGTGTGTGAGAGAAAGGAAAAAGATGACTAAAATTTTTGTGTTTGAGAGAGGGGAGAAAGGGAGAAATATGTGGATTTTTTTAGAGAGAGGAAAAATAAAAATGTGTGTTTATTTTGAGAAAAAGAAGAATAAAAAAAATGGATCTCCACTTTCTTCCTCTCCCTCCCTATTTATAATAAATGTTGGCTCCCCTTATTATCCAATGGATAAAAGGGTGTCCCTACTTTTTCTTAATAGTACACCCTTTGGTCCTTAGAATATTGATCAATAGATTTTCATTTTTTTGATCAATGGATAAAGTTATTGTCTAAATGATAGTGTCAGAGTTGCCGTTGTTAGATGTGATAAGAAATTATGTGTAGTCGGATGTGACAAGGCATCATTGTGTAGTCATTGTCAGATGTGATAAGACATTATTGTGTGGTCGTTGTCGGATGTGACAAAACATTAAATTATTATACTATTTAAAAATAATTGATCCGACTTGGCATTTACGACCCGTAAAAAATGTACAAAATGCAGGTATTGATTTGTACTTATGAAAAATGTAAAGAATGTTGAAAATATTAAAAAATGTAATTTAATTTTAAAAATGGATGTCATGTCGTGTATGTGTGCAGATGATTGTAAAATGCTAAAAACGATAATGAATTGATAGAAATCCTTATATAAGAAAAATTATTAATAAATTATGAAAAGTAAAAATACGACAATAAATTGATAAAAATTCTAAAGTAAGGATGATTATCAATAATCTGTCAATAATTGTAAAAAAGATGTGAAAATTATATTTTATGCCCTTTAACAATCAGGAAGCCTAAAGATGTTAACTTTAGGCATGGAGAGCAAAAATTGGGTGTCAACACACATCATCAGCAAATAACATACACCAAGGCACCCCCTTGAATACGTCGCGTTAACACATTCATCACCAAGGAAAATAAAAAAGGGCTAAGAGTCGATCCCTGATGCAACCCTATCAAAATCGGAAAGTGCTTCGAATCTCCACGTATCGTCCTTACATGAGTCTTCGCGCCATCATTCATGTCCTGAATCGACCTAATGTACACCACGGGCACCCCTCTAGCCTCCAAGCACTCCACAGAATCTCTCTGAGCACTCTGTCATAAGCCTTCTCAAGATCAATAAACACCATATGCAAGTCCTTCTTCCTTTCCCGAAATTGCTCCACCTCCTCACAAGGTGAATGGCGTCAGTAGTCAAGCGACCTGGCATAAAACCGAACTGATTCTTAGAGATAGTCCCAATCTTTCTCAATCTCAACTCAACCACTCGTTCCCAAACCTTCATAGTATGACTCAACAACTTAATACCTCAAAAAAAGTCCGAATTGCATTTCTAAACAAAACTTCAATTTCATCTCAAAATTTCAAATCATGATATGATTTCATCTTGCATGGCCAAACGAGCCCTTAGTTCTATCTGTTTTGACTAGTGTGGATCTCTATGAATGTAACCAAGTTGTATTCAAGTTATTTATGAGGAACTTAGGGGTAGATTGGTAGGGTTTATAAGAATAATGCAAAATATTGTGTATTAATAATGTTTGTGTTAGCTATGCTTGCATTAGTTATGGTGTATTTTTCTTATGCAGTGTTTGATTTGACGTATTAAAAATAACATGAACTATATAATTTCTAAGAATTTTTTTTACAAAAATTTCCTCCATATATATGTCAGAAAGGATGCAAAAAAAATTTTGACGAATAATTGTGTCTTTAATCATGCTAATGCATGCTTCGATCCATTGCATTGCTAATGTGGTGAATTTTGAGGTATTGGTAATACATACCTCAATATACAATAGAGTGTATAACTAATGTCTTGCATTAATTATACATAGGCTAAAAAATATATCAAATAAGATACTAAATAATACACAAGACCAATGCATGCATTATTCTTCTCAATGCACTCTACCAAACGACCCCTAATGCATGCATGCATTAGTTAAAGATAAAAGACACCATTTCACCACTGAACTTGTCACCACAAGTTACTTTAGCACTTAAACTAAGTTTTCGTTTATTTACTACCTTAACATCTTTAAAGTGAACTAGTCAAATATACGTGTTTTGCACGTGTGCCTCATGTTAATAAATAAAATTATATATAAAGAAATAAAATGATTAAAAATAGCAATTGAGTTGAAATAAATATTGTATCTATTTAAAGAATATAATTTGGCAGTATAAGTATTTCATCTTAATCAATAAAATTATATATAAAATAAAAAATTTAATGAATTAAAAAAATTTGTGCATTAAAAAAAAAGATGTAGAGAAAAATTAAGCCGCAACGAAGCATTACCAAAACAAAATTCACTAAAATACTACAAAATAAATGAAACAACAATCAAAAACAGAAAAATATAACATAATAGAAAAGTAAAGAGACAAAGATTCATAAAATTAATTACTTGGATGCTAACATTAAAAAAAAAAAGTTTACTTAATTTATTTTCTATTTTAAGTGAAATTCTTGCCAAAATAACCTACCTAGTTTTGTTAAATTATTATTAAAAAGAAACTCACAAATTTGATCAACAAATAACTACTAATATAGCATTTTATTAGTATTAAAGTTTATATTTGGTTAGTATTAGATTAAGTAAAAGGATAAAGGTAAAAGATTAATTTATTAGTCTCTCAACTATGACTTAATAATTGAAAATTAATAGTATTTTTAATTATGTTTAAATAAGAAAAGATTAATAACCAAATTTTAATAGGACACCTAAAATATTACAAAATAATTAAATGATAATTTAGTAAAATGGTAAATGACAGTTTTGTCTATTGTGGAGTTTTTTAATGAAGAACAAAAAGTTCAACTCACTTTTCTATGGTATTCATACTTTTAATATATTATAGATATAGATTAATGTCACCCCTAATGCTGACGTGTAATTTCTTTAAAAAAAAGTGCGTTTTTTTTCTGAAAAATGAGATGGTCCACCTTATATATATATATATATATATATATATATATATATATATATATTACCCTTTCTTCTTCAATACACCCCACCTCCGTTACCTTTCATCCACATCACAACTTCCCACTTACATTTGCTTCCACAAAAATGACTTCAATTCCCTCTTCAACAATCTCAACACTTGTCTTTTGTCTAAACACAAAAATTCCAAACCAAGAAACAATTATTTCAGCACAAATCCATGGCCAACCAAGAATTTATCAAGTTTTTCAGAAAATATTCGATGAATTGATGACAATGGCCATGAAGTTACTGTAGTTCACTAGGGATAATCATCAATTCGAGAATTATTCGAGAAATAACATCAATTCGAGAAATATTCGATGAATTATCAAGTTTTCCAGAAAATACTCGATAAATTTATCAAGAAATAGTCGATGATTATCCCTACTCCCAACCCCCTTTTCAGCACAAATCAAGTTTTCAGACAACCCTACCCCAACCCTGCAACCTCACACTCCATTTTTCTAATTTTTTTTCTACACCCGCATCTCCACCCCCACCCTCCACCTCTACATCTATTACACTTTATCAATTTCTTCAAGAAAGAAAGAAATATAGAAAAACAATATAAATTTTAATACACTTTTTTCAATTCATTATTGAGAAAAAAGAAAGAAAGAATTTATAATTAACCAATTTAATGTTTTACATAGCAAAAATTTATCAAGATTATAAATTCATGGCCATTGTCATCAATTGAATTGCAGGGAGATGGGCTGGGGTGGTCTTGAAGAAGAAAGAAAAGGGGGTGGAGAGTATTTTTTGTGTTTGTAGGAGTGGGGTGGGGGCTAGGAAGAAGAAAGAAAAAGGGCACGCGGGGTGGGGATGGGGAGTGGGGGGATGAGGGAGGAGAGTGGATGGGTTTGATGAAGAAAGAAAAATGGGGCGGGGGTATTTTTTGGTATTTATTTATATATATATATATATATATATATATATATATATATATATATATATATTATGTGGGATTTTTTTAAAAAAAATAATAACTTTTTACGTGGCAATGACATGGCACTGATGTGACAATGACGTGATGCAAGTGTAGTTCACTCTCCGCTGTGAGAGTAGTAATATATCATTAGGGGTGAAACTAATACACTTTAAAGATGTTAGGGGGGGGGGGGATAAATGAAAATTTAGTTAAAGTGCTAAAGTAAGTTAAACGGACAAGTTCAGGGGAAAATGATGTCTATTCTCTTAGTTAAATGTGTACTACTAATATCTTGTTTGATATATTTTTTTCACATTAGTTATACACTCTATTGTGTATTAAGATGTGTATTACTAATATCTCAAAATTCATGGTATTAGCAATGCAATGGATCCAATGCATGCATTAACATGATTAAAGAGAGTATTATCTCGTAAAAAAAAATTCACATACTTTCCAACATATATATGAAGGGCATTTCTGTAAATTTTTTTTTAGGAACTATGTAATTCATATTATTTTTAATACATCAAATCAAATAATGCATAAGAAAAATACAAGCATAACTAATGCAATCATATCTAACACAAGCATTACTAATACAAGCATTATAGTACATTATATTTTGTATTATTCTTATATACACTCTAACAAACGAACTCTTAGGGGTCGTTTGGTAGCATTTATAGGAATAATGCTGAATAGAGTATATTAGCACTGCTTGCATTACTAATAATGCAAGTATTAGTAATGTTGATATTAGTTATGCATACATTATTTCTTGCACACTGATTGGTTTGATATATTGAAAATAATTATATATTTATATAATTTTTATAAAAAGATATTTATTTACCAAAATACTCGTCTTTGTACACTCTTTCGAAGCAAGTAGCAACTAATGTAGTAGAAAATGAAAACTCAATTTCCACTTCCTTCTCCTTCGATTGCTTTGTCGTTCTCGACCAAATCAGAGGTTAGCTCTTTCATTTACATTCATTATTTATTATTTAATTTGATCCTTAATTTTGATGTTTCTTAAAGTCAATTGATTGCTTTTCTGGACTCCAAAAGCCCAAACATGAAATCGACGTAATTTTGATCAAGAAAAAGAGGAAAAATTTGAAAATAAGAATGATCAAACGATGACTATAATATAGATTTAATAGGATTACTAACCTAGTGAAGAAAAACAAACAGTGTTTGATTAAGAAGAAGGCAGAAGATGCCGAGAAAATCACCTCTTTTCCATGAAAAATACAAAAAAAATGGAAGATAGCTTTTACAATCAAAGATGGTGGGAGAACAGAGCTGGGACATATAATTTTGGTGGAAAAAGAAATTGGCAAATATTTTGAGGGGCAAATTTGTCATTAAATGAGTTAATGCATATGTTGAAATGCTTTGTATTGCTTAAGCATAGAAAAATGGTGGTATTAATAATACATAAGTTAATACACAATATAATGTATAACTAATGCAAGCATTAGCTATACATAGAGTGAAAAGTTGTACCAAACACGGTATTAACAGTACACAAGAATAATAATGCATGCATTATTAAGTGTATTATTTTTGTAGTTGGTTAATAGTACCATCGAGACTGCAGCCCATTAGGGAAATTCATTTTGAGCACGTGGATAAGTAGTAGTAATAACGTGGGTAATTCAATTTCGAAAAATGTATATAATATTCATTGTGCTTTGTGAAACAAGACAGTAAAGACACAGATTTGTTTATTAAATGGACAAAAGGGTGAGGGTTTTCGTTGTTTTTGGTGAATCTATCGTTTTTTAATTGTTTTTGGTGAATCTACCGTTTACAGGTTTGGATTTGGATCGGATTCTATTTATGATAACTTTGGATTTATGCATTTTGCACCTGAGTTAGGAAGTGTTTAGTGTTGTCATCACAAAGGTACTAGTCACATTTTAGTAAAGATAAATCACATAAATAATTTATACAGTGTTTGAAAATTAAATGATGTTTTTAGTTCTTTTCTTTTGATGAGTATATTTTTTTCGGAATGTACGTAGCTCATGTTTCCTTTTCTGAAAAATAGAATGTAGCAAAATCATTAAACTGATCCAAATACGAATACATTTCAAGACATAGATAGAAGCCTGGGATTAATTATAATCCTGAGACCATATATGTAAGAACAACTGAATATATTTTTCAATATGTGAGATGTGGGAATTAAAGGTCGACGCAGGAGCTAGCCTTTCAGTCTACTCTACGTACATATAATTCAATTGTAGAGGTGTCTTTTTGGGTTAAAATCCAAGGGAATAAAAACATATATGAGATACAAAAGCCTGGAGGTTTGATTTGATATCTTGATAGTTAAATCCAAATCATCACGTGTGTTGATTAATTTCATGCAAATAATATTGGTCTCAAAACCTTGATGAACAAAATAATGGCTCAAATGAGAATTTTATTCATTGCTAAATAAAATGTCAATACAACAACGATTCTTGGCTCAAAAGAGTAGTACAAACATGAATTCAATCAAAGTTTGGTGTGCTTAGGAGAGATAATTCGAGTGCCTTTTCAACATCCTGCACAGTAATATCAACATCATCAATCTGCAACAATGAAGGAAGTCATCATATTATCAGTATTAGAAGATTCATTTATTGGATGCTAGACAAAACTTGAGAAAATTAACACATTAGATGATTCATGATATTTCAAAAATGTTGGGTCTCCGAACAAAAGTCCCACTTACATTAGTAGCTGAAAAAATTGGGAAGCTACATATAAGTTGTACGATCTCTTAATGGTGTGAGGTCTTTCGGGAAAACCCATGCGGGCTTGGTTGAGCCCAACAACTAGTATCAAATCTCAGTTTTCAGCAGATCGAATAAGTATGAAAATATACATAAGGTGTCTGTCTATATATCAGGTGTAGAATTTCGCCACACTATATAAGATATGGTTAATTGGTAAACAAAAAGAAATTAAAGAATGCTGGAGAAATTAATTTACCTCAGCAAGAATAGAGATATAATGAAGAGCAGTAGAATGATTGGATGGGGCAACTCTAATGTGGTGAATAGTAAGATGTAGCTTCTCCATTATTCCAGCAATTATTGAGAAGATACTCCTCATTTGCTTACTACAATTGATTCCTATGAGTACATTCTTGTCTAGAATTTGAACCTTCATATCATGATATTTAGATTCATGATCAACATTCTTAAAAGAGTTGTCATGGTGAGATGTAATAGCAGCCAAAGAATGTGGTTTTTGTGCTGTGGAAGTTGATTCAATCAAATTTCCAGTCTTTGTCCCAGCAGCTTCCTCTAAAGTACTGACACGTTCTTGAAGTTCTCCAATGTACTTTATAGCATCTTCAAGAATTGAAGCTTTGTCCAACTGCATCGATCCAACAATTAGTAACACAAACATGCATACTTCAACTGTTTGTTTAGCTAGCCATCCAATAGGGATATATGGAAGATTTATGTGAAAAAAATAAAATATAAACATACAAATTAATAATGTGATGCACTTTCCTTGACTGGCACAAAAAGAATGAGATTAATCTGTATATTTTTAAGTATACAAGCAAATAAAGTACTAGTTTTAGTAATCGTTTCAACATGAAAATTAAAAAATTTTGGAGTTTGGAGTTAAAGTTGGAGTTATGTTTGGTCATGAAAATACATTGAAGTTCTTTTTGAGAGAACTTGAAGTGAAACAAGTTTTACTTGTTTTCACTTTTCCAAATACAATTTCAAATTGTATTTGAAATTCTTATGGCCAAACACTACACTGAAATAATTTTCTGAAAATAAAGTGAAAGTTCTCATGGTCAAATGGGGCTTGACTCATTTTATTCTTATTGAGATGATTTATAATTACACAAAAAATATATATGAGAGGTTGGTTATGAATGTTTTCAAGAGAGGTACTGAAAAAATATTGTGAGAGGTTAAAAGATACGACATGACACAGTTCCATCTTATTGAGGACATGCATGACCTTAAATAGGAGGTTGTGGAAGTCACGAAATAGGATAGAAGATTAGCAAATAGGAGTACGTCGTTCTTGTTATCCATTCACATTAGGAGTTAGCTCTTGTAGTTTCTTGTCTTTCGATTTATTTTAAAATTCTTTCCTGTATATCTTAATTTCAAATTCCCTATTGAGTAAAAGTACATTAGAGATGATGGATGGATATATCATTTATGATTGATATTGTGTTCATTAGTATGTCATTGAAGAAAAAAGCAGCAGCAAAGCGGTGAACTTTAATTTCCCTAATTACAAAACATAACTTTCATACCACAACTAGTACTAATTAAGAAGAAGAAATAACATAGATATTTATATACTATTACAGGTCCATTAGTATTCATTTAACACTATCAATGGACACCAAATTCGAGTGTATACTAATGGAAATAAGAATGTCCATTCATAAGGGTGCTCTAAAACGAATACAGCAGTAATTTTAATTAGAAATTAATGTTAACCCTAGCTTATTTCTCCTATATAAGTACACCTATAGGTACAAACTACAATTAAATCTATGGATCGAAAATAAAAGAAAGAGGTCCTAGCAGTATTTTTTCCAGGTTCCCTTCTTGTCTGAATTAATATTAGAACCACAGCGAAGAGATAACTATTTAGTACTGTGGATTTAGTTTGCATTTTCCAACAAATTAAATTCATCGAAAAAGTAGCACAACCAAATACATTAAACCATGTATTAACTTAATAGAAATAATGTTGAAAAGTATAGATAAATAATACTACCTTCTTGAGGCCAGGTATAGTCTTGGCCAAGACAGCAAAAAGATGGGAAAATCTCTCTCTACGTTTCCTTTCAGCCAAAATATGTTCTTGAGATTGCAAAGGACTTCTATATATCCTCTTAGCCACTGTTGTTGATGAAGTAGATATGTTGCTGCTCATCGTCAACATCTTATCATATTCTAATTCATTATCCTGAGGATCTAGATAATTAGAGTCTGGATTTCCAAAAGAAATAATATTATTCTGTGATGACGAAGAAGAATTTGTTGAAGTAGATGAATTAGGAGAAGAAAAAAAGGTATTGGGATTTTGATTAGGGAAAGATGTGAACATTTCAGAAAGCAGATTCTTAAATTCAAATGGTGCTTCTTCACCATCTGTATTATTATTGAAACTTGCATTTTCCATGGTTCCGGTTCAGCTATGCATATACTAATTCATTTCTAAGTCTCTTCTTATATAGACTAAGAGAGTCACGTGTGAGCAAGTAGTCTTTCTTGTGGAAGGCGTGGGGGTTATTTTATTTACAACTACAAGTTTTAAGGAAATATTATGTTGATTATATGAGAGATTTTTGAGGGATGAAAGGCGAGCAAGTTTTTTTATTTAATTTGCTGCGTTAAGTGTATAAAATATTTACAAAGATACTAACGTCAGTAGTGTACCGATCTTGAATTGCAAAATTGGTTAATTACGTTATTATTCTTGGTGTCATTTCAGTAGCGGAGCCAGACTTTTGGTTAAGACTGTTCATATTTTTTTTTTGGGCAAAGAATTGTTTTAAAAAACAAAGAAAATAAAGTATTGTTGCACCTACCAAGGTTCAAACTCGGGTTGTTGATGCGGAAATGCACACTCTTGATCACTGGACTATACTTCTCTAGCTTATCAAGGGTGTGCAACATGTATATAACCATAAATATCTATATGTAACATATATACTCAAAAAAAATTTCGACGAAGGGTGTTGATCTGACCACCCTTCGTTGGCTATGGCTCGGCCACTGTGCCATTTCCCATTACCCTAATATTAAACTATATATTAATAATGAAAAGATGATGATGATGTTGTCATGAACAACCATAAAGTAACCTTGAAAACAACTGTTTCGACATCATTGGAAATTAGTGATATGAAATCGTGTTGATTTGAAGTTGGTACATGCAATTTCGGTTCTTGCGTTCAATTTGTAAGTAAACAATATTACTTAAAAAATTTATACAAAAAATAGTTAAATGTACTTGCAACCTATTATCGAATTTTTAACTATACACTTTAATTTCGCGGGGTTTTATCACCCCTTGAACTGTTTAAATCTTAAATTATTATCCCTTTTAAAACTCATAGCGAGATGTGTATTGAAAAGTGATCAGCACGCATCTGTCATGTAATGCCACGTAATTTTCACGTAATATTATATTTTTATATAAAAAAATAATTATTATTCTTTAATAATATATCTCTTTTCTCTTTTGTTCTCGTTCCTTTTCCATTCCCCTTTCTCTTTTGTTTTTTCCTTTTCTCTGTAACTTTTTCGGTTTAATTTCAGAGATGTTGATATATTTATGCGGAGTTGTTTGAGTTTTCTTCGTTGGACGCGGCGACGGCGAGGAAGAGTAGTAATAGGAGGTGAGAGGGGGGGGGGGATTTATTTTAGGAGTACGACAAACAAAGTGGAGTTTTTTGGTGTGAGAAATTCAGGGACTGGAGGAGGTGGGTTGAGAAAGACAGCGCTGGTGGAGAATACATTATTGTGTAGTTTGGAGTATTTGTATAAAGAAGCGAAGAAGAAGACAAAGATTTCAAGGGCTGTTGGGATTTATTTAATCTCAACCTTTGCCCCTCTTGTTAATTTTATTTTAGATTTGATTGTTCTTTTAGTTTCTTCTGGTGATAATTGCTACAAAAAAATTTATATTTGTGTTGAATTCTATTTTTTTTTTAAAGTTGAATAAATGAATTTTGAGTGGGTTTTGTGCTTGAGCACATTAATGAAATTGGAACATATAGAAATAGACTCATTAACGACGAGAAAGATGAGAAATTAGTCTTGGACGTCATTGGTGAGTTCTTGAAGCTTTTTGTTTTGTGAGAGAGAAGAAGAAGAAAAAAATTGGATAATGAAAAATAATAATTAAAATTATATATATATTTATGTAAAGAAATATTAAAAATAAAATTTTAATATGTTTTTTTGTGTTCACTCTCTCAAAGAGAGTGAAATGCACTCACTTTCCCGACTCAGCGTTTGGAGAGCAAATAATTTCATTTTTAAATATGCAGGGGGTGATAGGACCTTCGTAAAATTCGAGCGTGTAATTGAAATTTCATTTTTAAAACAGATTCAGTTGCTACATCAAATTAAATGGATATGAAGATATATAAAGTATCTGATGTAGATTACTTGTCGGATTTTCCAAATTTATTTTTAAGATTTAGTTGATTTATTCAATTAAATTAATCTGGTTTTTTAAGGTGAATATGGTTGTGATGATCTTCCACAGGATTCATAAGTCATATATTAATGTCATTTCTTGGATTATCGTTTTATTTCAATGTGGGATCATGCCCTTAATTTGATTATCCTTCTAATTAATTAACAGTACCAACTCCTTTTGACTTGAAATTCTCATATCTAATTTGTTTATATTAAGAACTAAAGCAATTCATCAACATTTTTCTTTTTTTTTTTCCTTAAATTTATCAATATTTTTCATAATCAAGTCATTTATAAGTTTTGTTATAGAAAGTTTGGTGCGTTAAAGCTTCCGCAATGCAGGGAATCATTTATAAAACTAATTACTTCTATTATAAGTATTAATACCTCATTGACGACCTGATAATATCAATAGCTAACATGTTGTAATAGATTAAGCAATACGAAAATGTAAATAATCTTTTATATTTTAGTGTGTGATAACCTAAATCTTTCAAAAAATAAGGTCTGAAAAACAATCTTAACCAATTTATAGGATAATAGAGAAGCAATCTCAAACCTTAATTGTTGTCTTAATATTCACCAGTGGAAAATTTTCCTATTTTCATATTAATTTCTTATATCTTAAACGTTACGAGAATCTAATCTTTTTGCTATCTTTTTAAGTATTTTTGATAGCATTCTTGCATAGTTGTATCTAATTTATTTAATTACGTATATCTCCCATTGATAATTTAATGATATTACTTTCTAAATTGAGAACTTGACCAAAATTTGCATTCCATCAAAGTTGACTGGTTATCTTGAACTTATTTCATTACTTGGTCTTTGCCAGTTGAATTAGATCTCATCTCGTCTATCATCGAATTGAAAAGCGTGCGTATCATGTGAACTTGTGTTATGCTTTATAGAATCTCTTACTTTTCTTTCTCAACTCATTTGGATATGAGATTCTACCGAGGTATAATGTGCACTCTTCTTTCAGAATCTTATCAACCTAAAAATATGTCAATCTTTTTCATGACCCGTCCTCGTCGGCTCTCACTCGGGGAGTTACATACATCAACAGTTTTACTCCGAACCCTATTTCGATTGTTTGTATGGTATTGTATTAAATTTTGTGATACTATATAGTTAAATCATACTAAATGTTTTGTTACTTAAAGAAGGGAACTTTACATTTTATGTAATAACTATTTTGACGCGATGAGATTGTTCTTTTTTTCTTTTTTTTTCATTTCACCCCTATCATTTGATATATAACTCCGGTATATCATTTACTCCCTGTGTATACTTTTTATCATTCAGAATGAACGTCACATTTTTCTTAAGAAATAATAAATATCATAAAATGAAAATGAACTTAAAAAATAATTTAGAGAATGTATAGCTAATGTTATAAATAATGGTAATTGTTTTTCTCTTGATAATTTAAGATGGCGAAGTAAACTGTAAATTTGAAAATTTTCAACATGGGAATGTACCATAATTGGTGTTTTCATCATATATTGCAACATGAGGTGCGTACGTGAGAGAATATTTTGTTGGAATACACTCTAATTAAGTTATTAAACGTGGTTTCCATGAATTAATATCAACTTGATCTTATGGAAGTTTTGAAGACCTATTCTAGAAAAATGACGTTAAATAAGTATTTTCTCTCTTCTTCTTTATTTGTCTACTTAATTAAAATAGACGTTTGACAATATTTGATCAGTTTAAAAAATTAATGAATAATTTATGTGTTTGTCCGTATTATACCCTTAATAAATTATCCTTATTTATTCTCTCTTTTTAAATTATGTGTCAAGTCAATAATGAATAATTATTATTCAACTAAGGAATTACTAAACATATATAAAGATTCTATAGGTTGTGGATAAGACAAAATAATTACTAATACTATTATACATATAAGTGTAAGATTGTTCTCGTCCCTTTCGATGTCTTTATCGAAATATTTAACTTTAAATTACAACTTTTCACAATGCACAAGAATAGTTTTATCACTCTTTTACCACCTTGTCCAAAGTTTTATGCCCATAGGTTTATTATCCACGAGCCCTAAGTGGATAATTCAGTCACACAAATGTTATGTTATAGGTTTAGAATTAAAAAAAAATTAAAATCCTCGATGATGTATCTTGCACAATCTAATTTCTTTAGATGCACTATCATAAAATTGAACAAATAAACACATCCATCCTACACGCATCTTACATGTTGAGAAATACCGCAGTGTGAAGGACACAGATATAAGCTGAAGCCAAATTAAAGGACACAATTAAAGAACACATCTAAATATCATGCCAAATATTCATATTATACGAGCAAGTATGATATGGACTCCAAGGGCTTTCTGTATTATAATTCAAAGCAAGAAAATGTGTGAATGGAACTGCAATGTCCTTAAGAATCAGGCACTCCGACTGAAGCATAACTAAGGACAGAAGGCAGATCCAAAAAATTTAAGTGTTATCTATTCAACTTTGAAGGGCTTAAACATTGAACTCACTATATTCTTAAAATTATGGGTTCATATCTTAACTATTTAATACAACTTTTGTAAATTTTTACATATAAATTATGCTCTGAATAGGTAGGCTACTGCATCCGCCAATGATTAGGGAGTGTTTAGCTCGGAATAAGAGCGTTCATTCTCTAGCTGTTTAAACTTTTAGATGAGTCAGATTAATACAATTCAAATAAAATCAAAATTGATAGCATCAACATTGTGCTACAACATTAAGCTCAAGTAGGTGGCAAAATCCTTCTATTACTTTTGTGTTCTGTTTCCCCTAACATGAGTTCATCAGCAGATGCTTGCACACAAGGATATGATACAATTAAGTTGGTACAGTTCAACTTTTCCTATCTGACTTTATCAACAATATAACGTTTTCCAGTTTACACGAGGCAGTTGTACTTGTAAAGCGGAAGCTTAGTGCACCGAGCTGTCCTGTCCTTTTTAGTTGTGCATGTTGATAAAAGGGCATGTAAGCTCAACTTGATTAGGGCACAGTAATTCTGCCTACTCAATATCCTTAACAGCGTCCTGCATAGGTGAAGAACGCACAAGTTACAACCGATTAATCATAAAGTACAGATCTTTCATGACAGAGAGAGAAAAAGTATTGCTCCAACATATGCGCATATCAGAACAAAGAAGATCCACTATGAGCATAGCGTAATTGAAAATGATTAGCGTTACCTTGGCGAGCCGCGTTACATAAGCAGCAGCAAGTGCTGTAAACAATAAACCAACTCCAAGGGTCAATAGCTGGTTTCCTCCTCCTAGGCTAATTTCAGATCCTTCTTGCTGGAACATCAAGAAATACAAGAACATTGATGGGGTTGCTGAATTCCTTGAGATAAGTTCAGAACTTCCCAAATGAAAACTTTAAATGTTTCAAGTCAAGGACGAAAAAGCCGCAAACTACGATAATCCCAATTTGAACAAATTAGCAACAGATGAATAGCTGTACAGCTAATCAATAG
This sequence comes from Capsicum pubescens, assembly GCA_030864215.1. Taxonomy (NCBI): domain Eukaryota; kingdom Viridiplantae; phylum Streptophyta; class Magnoliopsida; order Solanales; family Solanaceae; genus Capsicum; species Capsicum pubescens. Next base: position 204,181,348 of record CM061538.1, on the reverse strand, counting down.
CACACAATAATACGTCTGAATTTGGATCTCGCAAGGCCAATACACTATTTTTGTTTTTATAGTCCATTAGAATCAAATCAGAATAGTTGATGGGTAATTAATCTCGACTAATGTTAATTTGTCATGATGAAAACATAAACATCCTTTGTCTTTTACAGGGAATACATCGTGCATTAGGTCAGTCAACACTCAACAAGCAACGAATATTGTAACTAGTTCAGAAAAGCAACGATAAATTGGCAAGAGGACACTATTTCAACTGTTATAGCATCTGCCTACTTCTCTTAAAAGGAAAAAGCAATTCTCATTTTGCAGGACTGGAAGAACAAAATTACAGAAATAATGACCGATTAGAAAAAGGGACAAGGATTAGACAGACAAGCGCACAAGATAAACAAGTGACAAACTCACAATAATTGCACGGCCAAATGCACCTGCACTCACGTAGGCCCATGATCCAGGAAGCATTCCTAGCCAACTGCATTCAAAAGATAGGATTTTATCAGGACGAAGAGCATACCTGAAAAGTGAATCAACAAGTCCTTAAAAAGCAAAAATACATTTGATGCACAACTCAAGTTATCATATACTAGGACTCTTGGATAGCTATAGCACCACAATACACACAAACAATCTCTCTACTCTTAACAGAAAGAAATTTGTAGAAGAGGCTACTTCCACAAATCTAGAAACTAGATTGCAAACGAATCCTTACTACATCCTTCAACAGCTTTGCAAATGCTAAACATCAGCCAAGGTGAAAGAATGTTAAAAAGACTTCAATATCATTATACAAAAGAGAAAACAGGCATGTAAAACTGTTCTTCTCCCCACAATTTAGGTTTTCTTTTTTGGGCACTTGTAATTGATCACAGAATGGATAGCTCATTTGTATCACTAGATAGCACATATCATAAAATAGCTGTTACTTTGGAACTTCCACATCAGAAACATCTCTCTGATAGCAAATAAAAGCCTAAGTGACTGATAGGCCTGATAGCAAATTAAGCAATTCATGCAAGATTTTAGCACTGAGGTATTCCTTTCTATATGCATATGTTAATATATTTTCAGATGAATACAAAGGTGCACCAGCGAATTTGTGGAAGGGGAAAAGAATCTGAATTCTTCCAAATCCTAGAAAATGAACTTCAACCTCAAAGTGAATCCACAGCACAGAAATTTAGACATCTGAACATTAACCTAAAGGTGAAGTAGGAACTGAACATAGAAAATGAGACTCACCTTCCTAGAACATATGGTACAAACTCGACTGAAGTAAGTCCATAAAGATAATTCCCAAGAGAAAATGGAAGCAAAGGGCTCAAACGGAGAAGAGTAACAACTTTGAAACCATTTTCTCCAATTGCTTTGTCTATTGCAAGAAATTTCTTGTTCCCTTCGACCAGCTTAAGAATACGTTCGCGAGCAAAATATCTGGCAATCAAGAACGCAACACTTGCTGCCACCTGAGCGCATAGCATACTATTGAGAACACATTGTACATCATCCTGACTATTGAAACGAATGATCAGCTTACCGTTCCACTAATGGAAACAATGATGGTCCCAGTGACAGAGCCAAATAGAAGACCAGCCGACATGGTCAATGGAATGGCAGGTATTGCAAGGATCTATGTCAGAAGTGTAACAGTGAAAGTCAGTTCCATTCAGAAACTCTAAAAGTCTCACTTATTGAGCTAGGCACATTTAATCTATTATGAGTAAGAACTAGAACACTGGTCAAGCAAAAGCCCAAGAAACTTGACTGAAAATACATATAGCACTTTCAGACAAAATAAGAACATTAACTCTGGCTACTTTATGTTAGTTCATAGTATATTCCCTCTATGAATATCTTCTGAATACAAAACTTAGGCATGCACAACCTAGTATGATGGGAACGGACCGGAAAATACACCATATTACAACATTGTACCATTAACAAGTACATTGCTGCATCTTCTTGCAGCATTTTAAGACAAGGTAACAGAGTGTAATTCTTACTTCTAGTCCAGCATAAACTGCAACAAAAAGAGCATATCCAGCTGGCCCATAACCTGCCATGAGGAGCCTCAGTCAAAATGAACTCATAAAAATATACTCACATCATAAATCTGTTGAAAATCATTGTATGCTTTATTTGTATGGCTTCCAGGTTTCTCATTTTGTTTAAAAGGACCATCAAACTAAACTTTGTGAGATAATTGTATTAGGAAGCAAACTAGCACCAAAAGAGCCACATGGATCACAAATCAGTTCAAACAGGTCTATTAAAGAAACCTTGAGATTGGCAAGCGGTAATACAAGTTTGGAAATGCTATTTCACCAATTTTTCACGCATGAGGAGGGAGCAGGGAAAAAGGAGGCGGCAAAGAGTAGATGTTCGGCACATAGTTTTTTCTATCCAAGACAAGAAGACCGTGTTGGGTATACACGACAACTACAATCATGGTTGGTGCATCATTCTACCAGTAAGGTGGAGATAACAACAGAAAAGAGCCATGGACCCAAAAGTCAAATCGATTAGTATTTTCCCTTAACATTTTCTAATTAAAAATTTATGGCCATTTACCAAACAAAGATCTCAATTACCATTCAAGCTAGCTATTTATTGGATAGGGTTTGGACATTAACTGTTAGGTATCCAAGAGCAATTCAAAATTATTTAATTTCATTATTGAGCTCAATTAAGTTTGATACGCCTCAAGAGATTCCATATTGTTTGGGATCTTTTAGAGCTCTAATCAAACAGAACAGCTCAATCTTCACTTGATTCAATCTGTGCATTTATTCCTCATTATGCATTTGCCTTCTGCCGTTGATTTAGCAGCACCAAATAGGCAACAACATCAAAACCATCATTTATTGGGGAAAATTGCCTTAAACACTTGGATGCTTACAAAAGAGACACCTGGCATCAAAATGAAATCAGAGGATGATGTGGCATAAAGGATCAAGAAGACATCCATCGAAGGATCATTTCTTGAGAATATGGATCAGCAACCGACCGGTGTATTTGCTCTTATCTCATAACCGGGTTAACCGAGTGGTCATTATCGGTGGGAAGAGACGGGAACTCATGGCTCGAAGTCAGAAGGAAGAATAGGAGGACACGTGGCCCAAAGACAGAATAAAGGGACAAAAAAGGCCAGATGAGCCAGCGATATCTGTACGAAATACTGCAAATTACAGGGGAATATTAGCTGGCACACGAAACAGTATTTCGAGGTGGAGGCATGTCTATTGGATATAGTACTTTAGGGATCGAGTGGAGCATTCCTAGTTGCTGATGTATTACCTTTGTTGCCTGTGACTAGTAGTTTTAACCCACTTGTAAGGGGTAGGATTTTTGACAATACTAAGCAATAAACTCATTTTCTGGTGCTCCAAGCTTTCTGTTATTTCACATTTATTACTAAAAGTTTTAGCTCTCAAGAAACAAGACATTTGCCATCCCCGATTCTGAAACCAGCCACACTTATCTTTCCTCCCATCTAAGCTCTAGTTTCCTTATTTTACTGAATTTCTTGTTAAGCTCATTTATTACATATTCATCTACTAAAAGGATAATCAGCGAGTTAAATTGATCCGCGCGTCCTTAACCTCATATCAAATTCAACTGTACCTTTTTCTGGTTAAACACATCAGATAAAAGCTACAAAATGGAAGTCCTTTAGAATTAGCCCAGACGAATCTAAATACCCTTAACTTTTAACTGCTAACCCTGAATAGAGCAGAATGTATACTTATATAGCACACGCCAACTGGTTCAGATTGAAGCATAGTTTACTGATTTATTGAACTATCATCAATAGGGCTATCGAAGTACTCCCTCCATTTCAATTTGTTTATCTTACTTTCTTTGTTTAGTCCGTTAAAAAAAGAATGCCTCTTTTTTCCCTTTTGGCAACTCTTTAGTTTCAACTTTCCACGTGGCATGTTTAGGACCACAAAAATAAGGCATTCCAATATAATCGACACATTTTTAACTTAGACCACGAGAATCAAAAGTCTTGCTTACTTTCTTAAACTCTGTATCAAGTCAAACCACACAATCAATTTGAAACGGAGGGAGTATATATATTATGTTACCACTAGCATTACAAGTTCATGTAGTCTACCTAGAATCCAAATTCCAATGTAAACAATAGCTGGTAATAGTTCAGGTACGAACTCAAAAATAGGGAATATGCTTCTCACCATTGACTCTTTGAGTAAAGCATCAACCAATAGAGCTATCTAGATATACTTTATATAACCACTAACATTACAAGCTTATGCAGTCTACTTATAATCCAAATTGAAATGTAATTGAGATTACCTTCAATAAAGACGGAGAAGTGATTCAAGAAAGCATTGATCTGGTCCTTGTAAATGTACCCCACAGTACCAAATCCCCCAACGACACCGACAATCAAAAGGCCAGCCAAAATGGTACCTTTAATAGCATCATTACCAGTATCTCCTGACCCACTCTCACTCTCATCATCATTTTTAAGCAGCCTCCTTAAACTCTGAGGTGTTTTGTTTGGTGTCTTCAAAAGGGTCTGCTGTTTCTTGGTTTCCCTCAAGGAAGAACATGGTTTGAAGAAATGAAATCTTTTGGGTTTGAAACTATACAAGAATGAATTAACAGGTGAATTCGAAAGGCAAAACTGAATCTTGGAAGGAAAAAGGGCAACACATGGAGGTGTTCTGCTCAAATAAATGGTGGGCATTTCAAACAGACTTGAAACTTAGCTTACTTTTTTTCCAATTTGTTCTTGTGTTCTAAGGTTGTTTTGAGTTCATTCAAAGTGTGTTGCTGTGTGTAGTGAAATTTGTGTTGGGTGTTCCATATGATACTATACAAGAGAATGGAATTTTGTAGAATCTACTCTTATTTTGTGCTTTCATTCCAAAACAAGATTTGTGATGTGGGGATAAATAAAATTTGAGTTTTGGCGATTCAATGAAATCTGTGCTTCTTGTTGAAGCACGTGTAACTTCTTCTTCTTTTTTCCTTAGTTTTCTCTCAGATTTTTTTTTTTTTACCCAACGAAATTCACTAAAATTCTCATTATAAACTACTTCAGACTATAAGGATCCCGTTTGGATAGGTTGAAAAAAAAATCTTTAAAAATATTTTTGAAAGTATTGAACTTATTTTAAAAATGAACAGTTAAGTGTTTGCATAAAAGTGATGAAACTGAAAAAAAGTTATTGATATATTTGGTAAATAATATTTTTAAATACTTTTTTTTTTATCAAAATGATTGAAATACCCTTATAATTGTTAATAATATATAGAGTTGACTATTATTAATTTTTATTGTTAAAATGATTCAAATTAAAATTAATATATATTTTAATATATATATATATATATTAAAAAAAATATTTTCATGAAGGTAAAAAAAATATGTCCCAAGCATGTAAAACTCTTTCACTTATAACATTGATCTATTTCATTATCTAAAATTAGTTTGTTTGTATTTTTTTTTTTTTCACTCATGATATCTTCATGGTATCTCAATTTGATTTAGGAAAAATTTCAGAAATAGCAATTATAGAGACTTAATTGTAACTTGCAACAGTTTTATAATTACAAAAAATAATAAATTATATTTGTATTTAAGTAAACTGTTGCTATACAAATACATATACAACAAGATTTACTACTCTTGTTTTACTCAAATTAGTTGACTTAAATAAGGAATAATTATCCATTTTAATTAAATTTAAATTCCCACAAATTGCTCTTATTTAAATTAGTAGATTCTTTTTTCAAATCAAACTTAAATATGAAGATTATTATTTCCATGATTTTCAAAATTTTAAAATATCATTCTCTTATATCTCTAACTATTTTTTTCTTGTTAGTTTTTTCATTTTTTTTTATCTTTTTTTATTTATTTTAATTTCTTTGTCTTTTCCATTTGTTTCTTTTCACTTTATTTTCTTTCTTCTACTTCTCTTCCCTTTTTTTCCTTATCTCATATTTATTTTCGTTTTCTTCTCCTTTTTCCTAATTTTTTCCGCTTTTATTTTTACACTTCTATTTTTAGTTTCTATTTCTCTTTCTTCTTTTTCACTTCTTTTTTATTCTATTTTTTTTTGTTTTTCTTTTTTCTTTTACTCTTCTATCACTATCTTTTATTTTTAAAAGACAAATATCTATATCATATATACATATTCAAAATAAATAGACATATAGATCTGCATATGTATTTACGGTAAAAAAACATACATATATATCTGCATATATATTTACAGAAATACATATCTGACTCACATGTATATATAAACATATAGGATACAAAACCTTTATAACAAAAATGACAATTATATGCATATACATATAGGTAGTAAAACAAATACATGATACATATCTTAAACAGTAAAAGAAAACAAATAAGTACATATGTTACCCTCTAAAATGACATAGTATGTACAGTTCAAAGATAAATCCAACACCGTATAAAATACATATAGCTCTGCATATATATTTACAAAATACATATCTGATCTATATGTATATTCTTATTTTATATAAGTCACATTTGTATTTTGCAAATACATATGAAGATATATAGTATAGTTAAGTTTGTTAATGTTTAATATGAATATGATATGTATTTCGTAAATACATATGTATGTTTTGTACTGTAAATACATATCCAGATCTGTATGGCTATGTATTTTGTATGTTTTTTTAAATATGTGCATGTGATATACATATTTGTCTTTTCAAAATAAAAGTTAGAGATAGAAGAGTAAAAAAGGGGAAAAAAACAAAAATATAAAAAGCAAAAAAATGAAAAAGAGACGTGAAAAGGAAAAAAAGAAAGAAAGAGAAATAGAAGTGTAAAAATAAAAGAAAAAAAAGAAATAAAATAAAATAGAAAAAAGAAGAAGAAAACGAAAATAGAAAAAGAGAAAAAAGATATGAGAAAGGGAAAAAAAGAAAACTAAAAAGGAAAAAAAAAAGAGAAATAGAAGAGAGAAAATAAAGTGACAAGAAAAAAATAAAAATGAAAAAGAAATCAAAATAAAAAAATTAAATGATAAAAAAATAAGATGGAAAAAAAATTAACAAGAAAAAAAGGTAGAGATATAAGAGAGTGAAAGGCAGTAATGATATTTTATTTTGAAATCTTGAAGATCATGGAGTTAATTATCTTCAAATATGAAAAGGAAAAAAAAAAAGAAAACAGAAAAAAAATGAAAAAAAGAAAAAGAGAAAATAAATTCAAAATTCAAAAATGAAAATGAAAATAAAATAAAAAATAAAATGATAAAAAAAAAAGATTAAAAAAGGGTAAAAGATATAACTATATTTGGGGAGGTGAAATAGTGGAGTGAAAATAGGACAATGTAAAGTAGTGAGAGTAAAACTTGCACTTGCCTAGTTAATGAGTAAAATAATGTTACTCTTGAAAATATTGCTATTTATTGTAATTATATTCTTAAGTATGCTACTTTCTGTAATTTTTGATTTATTCTTTTTTAGCATAACATTAGTTTAAACTTTAAAGTAAAAAAAATTATACGTAGATATACAATATCAAAAATAGCGAGAATAAAAATGTATTACATGAGTTTATCGCTTATTACTCGGTGTCATAGAATAGAATTTCTATTGATAGCAAAGCTTTCATGAAAAGTCTGCCATATCGGCTACAAGTTAAATAGTTTTGAAAACTGGTTAGTGGGTGCAATTGCTATCACAAAAACTGATCCATCACTTTATTGGTCTGGGCCAGACCAAATTTGAGCCCAGCCCAGCCCAACTCACTCGTAACTATATATAGACCAGCTACTCATTTGCGCATCTGGAAAGAGCAGTGATGAGTCGAGGATTCAAAAATTCGGCGCCATTTTCAAATACAAATTCATGTATTCTCTCAATTTCTCCTTTTTTGCCCATCTTTTTAATTTTGATTTTACAATGATTTGAAGTGATTTTCTGAACAATGATAACTGAATTTGTGTTACGGCGATTATTTTTCTTTTTTTAAAATCTTTGTTCTCTGTTTATTTTGCTTTGTGAAGGCAGTAAGTCTGTGATTCACTTAGTTCTGAATTTTTTGTATTTGATTTAGCTTATCGAAGTAGAATTCTGAGTATTGACATTATTTTCATGTTTTTTTTTGTCAATCTGTTCGATTTTTTAAAGTTCTAAGTCTGTGATTTACTTAGCTCTGCATTTTTGGAATTTGATTTCATGTATTCCAAGTAGAATTCTGAGTATTAATTTTATTTTCATGTATTTTTTTGGTCGATCAGTTTGATTTTTGAAGACAATAATTCTGTGTTTTTTACTTAGCTCCGAATTTTCTATCAATCGGGTCGATTTTTGAAGGCAATGAGTATGTGATTCACTTAACTCTGAATTTTTGGAATATGATCTGACGTATTCGAAGTAGAATTCTGAGAATTAACTTTATTTCACTTTTGTTTTTTTAATCAATCCGTTAGAATAATCTAAAATACATTTCAAAACATGAAATTTTATACTTCCTGCTATAAAAAATCTCGAAAATGACATATAATTTTAAGTGTCTGGAAATTTTGATAAAATTTAGTTTGAAAATTGGTGGATCAGCTATAAGTGTTAGCTCTAGAATGAGATTTGTAAGGTTATTTTCATTGCATAGACATGATGCATTTTGAACTTTGAAGTATATGTGGAGTTGTAAATCGGCATTATTTGATGCGTCAGTAAATCGGCATAAGTCACCTATTTAGAAGTTTTGATTTTTGGTATATTCTGGGTTGTCGTGTTCTAATACTTGTTTGAAGAAGTTTTTTATATTCTCAAAAGCAATTGACGTTCTTTTGCTATTAGTATCTCAAGCATTGTGTGACCTTAATTGTATCTCAAGCATTGTCGTTACCTTTGAATGATTAACATATACTTCTTTTTACTTGAACCAAGGGTCTATCGGAAATAGCCTCTCTATGTCTATGAGTAGGGGTAAGGTCTGCGTACAATCTATCCTCCCATAACCCACATGTTGATTGACATACAAGGTTTTTTCAGTTCTTATCTCTGAGGATAATATTTACAGCATCTTTGTTGATAAAAACTCAAAAATGTTTCTAGATGCTTCAATGTTCGGGATTTCCATTTTTGAGTTTAAGAATCAATGGCACTGCACTTCCAAGTCAATGTCCACCGTTACCATCAGCCGTCAACTCTTGCAGGTAGCAGTGGGGTTTGTATGATGAGTAGCACATGGAGGGGTGAACAGCATCCATCCTTTCTCAATTTCATCTCTTGCTTTCTCAAAGAAAACTCCTTCCGTTCAAATACTGTGCCAATTGCACCGGTAAAAGTACTCTTTTCAGCTGTCTTGGTCTTTATATAAGTTCTTTCTTTTGCTAATAGAAGTAATAACATTTCTGATTCACAGGATTTTATCTTTAACTGTGGCGGTTTGTCGGTTGCTTTCATGTTTGTGACCAATTGGGGTGGCATCGACACAGCATCTTTCTTTAGAAAGTAAACATGCCGTATATCTCTCAAACTCCAGTTTCACTTCATTTAACATTGATAAGATTGTGAATTGATGTAGAGTACAGAAATTGAAGGAGCAGTTTGCAAACTTCTACGTTGTGATCACCCTTCCTACAAAGGAACAGAATGATTCTTTGATATATTCCTATATCAAGTGAGACAATTTTAACTTCACCTTCAACTGTATTCTGTATGTCAAACTGATGCTTATTTGAAGAACTTGGAGAATCTCTTGATCTTTTTGAAGGTACGGAATGCAACTTGGAAGGCCAACATTTGTTCCTGTGCGAGACTTGGAGATGGGCTTCGAAAAAATCGTGAAGATAGCACATGCTCGTGGGGGTAAGATGTCAAATCTCTCAAGCTAAACAAAAGAAACTCAAAATAATACATATATTTTACCTCCAAAATATCTGTTGCAGCGTGCAAACGCCAGGATGCATTGGCAAAAATAAAAGCTGAGGTAGATGGTTGAATAGCCTCCTCAATCTTTTCTGACTAATCACCTGATTTTTTTGTGAACCTGAGACGTTTTGTCTTGCCGTTAGAAGGAAAAATCAGTACAAGCGATGGAGATTTACCTACAAGTGGTTACATCAATACCCGGGGTTGACAGCCATGACGCAAATGTGGTATTTCCCATTTATGTTGCATCAGATTTGTTGAACCGTGATAGATATTACCCTTTCTTGTTCATAGCATGTGCTTTGAAGAATGATAGAACTGCTCATTATCAAATGCATACGTTTATCTATCCAAATTGTTGAAGCCACTCCTCTTTTCTTTGATCTGTTTCAGCTTAATCAAACTATTGGTTCAATTGAAGCAATAGCTAAGTCATCAAAGGAGTACATTCTGGAAACTACTGACCTTTCACCCACAACAGCTGAGACAATCACAAGGTTTTTCCGGGATCCTAAGTTTTATCTTGCTCCAAAAATTGGTTGAGTTATAATTCTAGAGCATTCAGAGCCAGGCACTCTGTGGAAGTGACTTTAGATCTCAAGAACTACAAGTGGAAGTCGAATAAACTAAAATCCCCTGGAAATGTAGCTGAACTCCTGTGGTAGTGCTTCTGTATCTGTAGTCGTAACACGATTAGAGGACTCAAAAAGAAATCACAAGGCTCTTCAAAAATCTCACCTCTCTTGCTTAAGGAAATATGACAGCTTATTTGTGTTAAGTTGATCTAAATTCACTGAAAGTCCTTTTAAGGAGGATCAGAATTGCACCTACATTGATGTTTAAGTTCTTCAGTGCTGCTTGTTTCAATTTCTGGTCCTTCATATGACTAAAACTCACGAAGAACCTTCTTTTCATGGACAATTTCAACATCTAGTTTCCATGATGCTGAATGATCAACTACAATGTAAAAACTACTTAACTTTTGGTTCTTTAGTTTTAATAAAGCTGTGAAATCCGAGGTGAATTCCAATATTTATTGGAGTTTCCTTTACGATTGGGAACGATATTTTAACAGTTTTAACTCAGTACATGACTTCATGCATGAAAGAAATCAAGTGTATCTCCATATATTGTTTAGACTGACCAGTAACAGAAAGCACTTCAAATAAAATTACACACTTAGCTAGCCTTTGGAAATGGTTTTATTTCTCCAATATAAATTATTGGTTTTCTCTGGACTATTTTTGACAATAGGCTATTCTAAATAATATAAACAAGTACTGTGTATCAAGCTGGCTCTCAGAGCCAATCATCTAAAGAGCTCCATAAAGATGACATGACAAGTTATACAAAGCAAACGGAAAGCTTGAACAGTTAATTAATTGCATTGACATAGGGCATCAACATTCACCAACAAGATGTATCCCCTACAGGATGTCCATCAGGACCATAATAAGCTTTAATACCAATCAGACTTACTCCTAATAAGCAACTTACGATGATAAGCGCCATGTTACATAGTGAGCAACACTATCAGTTGCTCAAAGTTACACACCAATCATTTAACTATATAACTACTATACTAGGAGCAGGGCATATGACCGAATGAAATGCAGAATTAGGATTAGGGGGGAAAGCATCATGAATTATGACGGAGCGCCAAGATATGAGGCAAGTCGCAATATATCACTGAATACTCCGCCTGCTGTCACTTCAGCCCCAGCTCCCGGACCACGAACTATTAGAGGTTGCTTACAATATCTTTCAGTAGTGAATGCAATTATGTTGTCTGATCCAGAGAGTTGCGCGAATGGATGCTCCTTGTTGTATCTCCTCAACTCAACAGCACCTTTTCCGTTTACAAGATCCACTACTCCAACGTACCTCAAGACCTTCATGAATATCAACATCTTCAGATGGGGAAATATAAATACAAGGTACTGAGATGATGCTTGAAAATTTATTGTATATTACTTGGTAAATTGTAATGGTGCACATAAGGCTGTTAGATAATTGCAAGTTTGCTTCAGTATCAATCAACTATTCATCAACCATGAACTAATTGTTAAAACTTGCATACAAAAAATTTCCAAAGGTCTAAAAGGGTATGGAAAAAATCATCTTCAATGGAGAGCGTATAGCAGGTTCATTCAGACAATACAACTATCACAACACTCGAGCTCAATTTATAAGTCCTGAATACTTACTTCCCCTTCATCTTCAGCCTCCTGCCTCTGTTCAGACAACTCTTGATCAAATTTTGGCAGGTCCAGCAAAAAGTCCGCGGCAGATGCAGTAGCCTGAGAAATCCACCAAATATCACTTCATAGAGACAAATATGCCTTTCAATTTAATGTTGCATGTATATAAGTTAAGCACTCACCCTCAAAGGTTCTGGCACAAGGCTCTGAACAGGGATATCTGAAAGCTCTGGGTCTAATCCACTTTCTCTAGCAAGAATTATCACCTGGAACAAGAAAGTTATTGCACATCAAAAATCATCAAACCATGATTCAAGTAGCATCAATTTCCAGGTAGTTGGTTTTCTTGTCAATTTATTTAAAACAGAGGGGAACCAGCCAACTCAAAAATAAAACTTAGTCTTCATTTTTAAAGGCGGGGAGGGAAATCAGCACAACTGCGTAAACCCATCAAGGTGGGATCAGTATAGAAGTAAATTGACAGATATTGTTTTTGCAACACTAAGTCGGTTGGAAATTTCATCAAGCATTGAACAAAAAGGAAAAGAATAAGATCTTCTGTTGGGTCAACACTTGACAACAGTGAATGAAAACATTCAAATCCTATCGGTCCATACCTTTCTGGCAACATCTGTTCCAGATAGGTCATCCCTTGGATCTGGCTCAGTGTAACCAGCCTCTTTCGCCTCCTTCACCACTTGGCTAAAAGCTTTTGTCCCCGCAAAGTTATTAAATATGTAACTCAGAGTTCCACTGCCAAAAGAAGAGAAGAAAAGAAAAGAATAAATGCATGAAGATGAACAAGGAATCAGCTTTAATAGAGAATTTTTGCACTCATTGGTGCATCTTGTAGCTAAGACAAGGATGGCATCATTATAACAATCAGCAGTTTAGGATAGACGAATTTCATCAGAATCGCATAAAATGAATAATCTCATTCATACCAACCTAAAAATACCCTCAATCCGCAAAATCTTGTCCCCAGTTTCAAGAAGACCACGTAAGGTGCTAATGATTGGTAATCCAGCTCCAACTGTAGCTTCATAGAAGTAATGCGTATATGATTGTCGTTGTAGATCTCTCAGCTTCAAATACTGGAAGCAATAGAAGGAAAATATGAAATAAAATGTATGAGAGGTACCTCTTCCAGCTATTTATATAATTATAGTTTACTCGCTTATCTTGTCTGGAGGTATTTTCCAAATAATGATAAAAACAACAGTTTTAAAGACTGTCATTTTTTCTCATTTTGATGGAATGGATAGACAACGGAAAGAAATATAATTATGAAGGGCTGAAAACTTGATTATTGACCTATTTCCATAAAGTTTGCGAGGTTAAGCACTTTTAAGAGGAACAGAAATCAAGCATGAAAGTTCGTTACCTGGTCAAGTGGTCCTGAATTAGCCTTTTTATTTGGGGTGACCACATGGATTCCTCTTTGTAACCAGTCATAGTAATGGCTTGCGATATGAGAGTCTGCAGTGCAATCCACTAGAACACTGTTTGGGATGAAATAATTTTCACTCACATGTTGAACAAACTTATTCAAGTCAGCCATTTCTCCTTTTTCACTTAGCAGCTCTTTCCACTTGGACAAATCAATACCCCTATCATCATTGAAAAGAATGTCTTGTCATCACCACCCCCGAAAACAGTTCAATAACATCTAATGACAGAAAGCAGAGTAACTAGCCGGAAAGGCTTTGTATCTTTTGGAACCCAGCAAGTTCACCAATAGCAAGAAAGATGTAGTGAACATTAGATAGGTAATAGCGAAAAATAAAGAGGAGAGAAGATATTAAATTCCTCATAAACAACAATTTTTCAATCTCATTAAAGATCCAACATGACATACAGAGATTGACACCAAGGAAACCTGTAACTTTGAAATATCAGTAGCATAAAAAACTCGGAAGTTCCTTGGTCAAATTGAAACTAAAAATATAAAAACCTATATAAACAAAGAGGACATGAGGATGAGATCACCTTAAAGGACGGGAAGAGAGGGAATAAATCTACACTCAGATCTAACAGCACATTTCTAACTAAGACTACAGCATTTGTAGTAGCAGAAAATATGAATTATGAAGTCAACACGCAAACTTCAAGAACCAAGCAACAGATACTCCAGGCTTCTTTATATAATCCACAAAGGAAGAACTAAGTCTGAATATATTTTTGAACTCTAGCTTTGATGAAACCTTTAGGAGAAATTCTTTTCTTTGCCAGGTTAGCAGTTGCTCATTTGTTACTCTACTTAAATGTAATTATTAATTTTAAAAAAGAAGCTCAAATCAAAAGTTCCCAATTAGCAAGTACCCCTTCCATTCCTATTTCTACGACTAACTTCCCTGTTTCTACTCCAAAAAGATTGATACCTGTCTATAAAGGAAAATTACTTGACAATTCATGTAATCTAAATATGTATTTTCCTTTCACCTTCGTGCTAATTTAATCCAACAGCCACCTGGACTCGTTCATTTTTAATTATTAACATGAAGGTATATCCAATTAAAAAGATCAAATATTCTAGTATTTATCTTCATACTAATCAAAAGACGGGATGAAGAGAGAAATAAGAGACCACATGGTTCCGTATGTTTGACTAATAAAAGAACATTTTCACTTCTGAGTGACAGCACCCTGAGCAAGGTTGGAAACATGCCACCCAGAGGCAAAAGCATAATATATTCTTCTGGTATGGGTAGCTGCTGTTGCAAAAAAGAAAAAAGAGAAAAAAAAGGGCAGCCTGGTGCACTATAGCTCCCGTTATGCGGAGGGTCCGGGGAAGGACCCCACCACAAGGGTTAATTGTACGCAGCAGTAAAGATTTTGTATTTGCTATGCAACCTCCATCTTTTACCACAGTGCTTATAAAAAAATTAATTTAATTGAAAGAAAAAGAAGCATCTCTGCAATCTGTCGGAAAATTCAAATAGTTGAAAAAATCTTATTCTGTTTATCCCAAACAAAAACAATTTTAGAAATCTTTCTGTCTTTTTGCACTATCTTGTTTTATTCAATAAAATGTGGCTTTCCTTCATTCTGAACAGAAAAAGACTCAATCAAAAAATCGCAAGGCCAAAGAATGCATCTGCAAGATATACATCACTGAGCATTTAGAAGGAAAGATGGATTTTCAAGACTTACGAGTCGCTTAATAGCATTGAACGTTTTCCAATTATACCCATCACGCGCAAGTCAATGTTGAATTTTTCCTTTAAAACAGCTGACTGCCAATGAAAAGATAAGATGTTTAAAAAATCTCTAACTCCTTAAATCATGGACATTGATAGGCAAAAGAATGATGTTCAATTGAAGAAAGTATATCTTAACTTCAATAGTTGTAGGAAAACAAAATGTAAAAAACAAATTAGCATAAAGTAGAATTGAAAGACCTGATCTTTGAGCTGTTCAAGCAATGTACCCCCTATCAACCCAGGTCCAACAATACCCACAGCAATACTAGTTCTTGACAAATAAAATCTTGAGTGCACAGCACGTAAAGCCCTCACACATTCTTCTTGCTTAACAACTACTGTTACATTGAATTCTGAGCAACCTTGAGCAATAGCACGGATATTGATATTTGCCTGCAAAATAAATGTGTTCCTAATAAAATGTTGAATCTTGAAAATCTTATGAAGTTCAACAAATTAAAAAACTGCATTCTACACTCAGATTATGGTGATCATCTTTCTATAATCTATTGTTGTCATGTCATCTTTTTTATGAAAAGCAACACAAAGTTGCCAAAAGCAGACAGCAAACAGAACCAAGTTCAAAGCTCATATAAACTGTAAATCATTCTACATAATACCAAGAACAGTATGCTAGATAGATTATAATCAAGTGAGCTCCACATAGCCAATACCAAGTCGGCATAAAGGAGGAAACTTGCAGTAGGTTGACAGACCGTGTAAAAGTAGTCATGATATCATGAATCAAAGGTGAAGTATACAAATGAAATGCGCCATATATAGTGGAATGGATACAGAGGGGTTAGTATAGCAGATCTCAACTACTTTGGGATTGAGGAATAGTTGATTGATCGATATGGTAGTTAGAGAATTGCATATGACATGCATGTAAGGGCTCATTACAGTTGCAAAATAAACTATAGATGATTTTTCCTTTTTTTGTTTTTGGAAATATATAAACTATAGATGAAAATCAGGAGAACATTAACCCTATACAAGATATAACTACACAAATGGTCAAGCATAAGCAGTTTTTCAATTTAATAGGGTTTAAAAATTACCAGTTAATTTTATGCAAGATGTACCTATATACATTCAAATAAATGTTCTCTATTATAATTTAAAAGGATCAAATATACCAAACCTTTGCAAGTGCGCTGAAAAATGTAGCACTAACTCCAGAAGTGCTTGCCATTCTCTGACCAACAGCAGCCAAAATACTACAGCCGTGAATTACTGAAATCTGAAGAAGAGTTGAAGTTTTCAGGTTGATTAAATAAGTCTTTAAGCGGGTAGATGAAGATAATGTTGCATATTGTAAAGATATGACAACTACGCCTAACTCAACCCAAAAACTAGTTCATGAGGGAAAGATTGCCCGAGTCCATATAAGCAAACCTTCAATCATTCCCCCAACAAATGTGGGACTCTAACCCACTCTAACACAGTGTGGACCGGGAGACCAAACGGAGATAGACCCGGTTCTAATACCATGTAATGATATGACACTCAGGCCTGAATCAACCCCAAAAGCTAGCTCATGAGGGGAGGATTGTCCAAGTCCATATAAGCAAACCATCAGTCCATTCCCCAATCAACGTGGGACATAACCCACTCTAACACATAGCAAGTGAAGTGACCAAAAAAAAGGCGCAGAATGCAATAACTTGATATGATATTGAAATTCAGATTAACTGTACCCTAAATCCCACAACTAACTTTCATTAAGTATATAGAAAGAAGCACATCACTCTGCTTCAAAACCAAGTTCAAATTTCATAAACACCCTACACCATCTCACAAGAGGATAAGAATTTTCAAATCTATTTCTGGAAAGAGTGGAGTTTCCTTATTTATCTAAGCTATGATCTTAACAGAGGAAGGTTATGTGAAGCGGTATCATGTGCAAGATGTTTTGTTTCAGGTTAGCTTTAAATTGTATAATATTTTAAGTTGGAAATACCTATGGAGAAGGGGAGCTTTGGAGTAACTGGTAACGTTGCTGCCATGTGACTAGGTCACGGGTTCAAGCCGTGGAAACAACCTCTAACAGAAATACAAAGTAAGGCGGAATACAATAGACCCTTCCCGGCCCCATGCATAGCGGGAGCTTTAGTGCACCGGACTGCCCTTATTCTTTTAAATACCTACGGTGCTTGCGATGTTTTTATTATGAACAAGGGAAAAACCTTGAATTTCTATATCATTGGAATGAAGGAGCCCATATCCTTATATAGTTACAAGGAAAACTATATATGGAAAATGCTATGCATGGTAAGAACTACATATGGTAAATATATAATTACAGAATATTCTAGACTAATTATATATAATCTACTTCCTAATATATGAAATATAATTACGCTAAATATGGTAGGTAAATATTGTAATTGATGGAAATTAACAACCCCCAAACTGATGGTGGTCAACCAAAAGTTTGCCAATAAAGAACTCATGTCGTTTCTTTGTTTGGGACTTGGTGAAAAAAATCCGTCAGTTGATCTCTAGAAGAAACATGAGGAAGAGAAATAAGATCGTCATTAAATTTTTCCCGAACAAAGTGATAGTCAATCTCGATATGCTTGATTCGTTCATGAAAAACAGGATTGCTGGCAATCTTTACAGCACGTTCATTGTCACAGTAAATGGGAGTGGGAGAGGAGGATTGAATGCCAAAATTAGCCAAAAAAACGACGCAGCCAAACCACTTCACTACAAGTAGTTGACATGGCACAATATTTTGCTTCAGTGGATGATTTGGACACGCTTGTGTGCTTCTTTGACTTCCAAGATAGCAAGGAGTTGCCAAGAAACACACAATACCCAGTGGTCGAACGACGAGTGTCAAGGCACCCACCATAATCATCATTTGAGAAGGCATGCAAGAGAGTAGGTGAATCATGACTATAATGCAGGCCCATAGTTGCAGTAGATCGAAGATAACGGAGAAGGCGATGAATAGCCGTCGAGGGTCAGACACAAACTGACTAAAAATATGAACTGCATAAGTAATGTCAGGTCTAGTGACAGTTAAGTAGACCAAGCTCCCAACAAGGCGTCGGTAAAGAGTCGGGTCTGAGAAAGGCTCCCCATCAGTCTTAGAATAATGAGTGTTCGGCTCCATGGGTGTATCAGCAGTGGTTTCAGCAATCAGGTGAGCCATGTCCGAAAATTCTTTGGTATACTTCCGTTGGCAGAGAAAATAGCCACCAACATTACGAGATATTTCGAGATCAAGGAAATAAGATGCAAGCCCCAAGTCCTTCATTTGAAATGAAGATTGTAACATACCTTTAAGCTGCAAAATACCTTCTGCATCATCCCCAGTAATCAAGAGATCATCGACATATATTAGCACAAAAACCATCCCTCGTGGTGAGGAAGAGATAAACAGAGAATAGTCATTATGGCTCTGTCGATATCCACCTTATAAAAGAACAGACTTTAACTTGGAGAACCAAGCGCGCGGAGCTTGTTTCAAGCCATAAATAGCCTTCCGTAATTTGCATACCATGGATGGGGAAGTGGAGAATTCAGGAGGAGGCCTCATATATACAGTCTTGGATAACTCACCATTAAGAAAGGCATTAGTGACGTCCATCTGCGAGATGTCCCATTGCCGAACTGCCGCAATAGCCAGTAATATACGAACAGTAGTCATTTTAGCCACGAGAGCAAAAGTTTCCTCATAATCGATCCCTACTCTTGCTTGAAGCCTTGCACCACCAAGTGCATTTTATATCGATCCAATGTGCCGTCAGACTTTTGCTTAAGAGTATAGACCATTTACACCCAACCACAGTTTGATCCGATGGTGCCAGAACTAGATCTCATGTATGATTTCGGGCTAGTGCATCAAGTTCAGTTTGCATAGCAAGGGTCCATTCTTTACTGTCAGCCACTTGTTTATAAGATCTAGAATAGAGATATGATCAAGTGAAGACAAAAAAGATAGGCGAGAAGGGGGTTTACTAACCCGACCAGATCTGGTAGTGACTACACCATGTAGTGGTTCGAAAAAGAGAAGAATATAAGAGGAATGGGAGATACCTGGATCCGAAGACTGTGAAGAAGGAGGAGCAGCCAAGGGAACTCTCACATTAGGTTCTTGCTCATCAATAAAGTAGGATGATAAGGGAGTTGAGAGAACAGTGGCATCTATTGATTCTACAGTTGAGCAAAAAGAGAATGAGTCCTCAAAGAATAGAACATTGCGTGAGATCCTCACTCATTTAGCATCCAAGTCATAACAACGATAGCCTTTTTGAGTGTTTGAATATCCCAAAAAAATACATTTGGCAGACTTGGCATCAATTTTAGAGTACTCAGCTCTCGGAAGAAGCACATAACACGTACATCCAAAAACACGAAAAGTGTCATACAAAGGCTTAGTATAAAAAAACTTCTGTAAAAGGGACTGATTTTGGAGAACCTTAGTGGGCATCCGATTAATGAGATACACAGCCGTTTGGAATAATTGTGGCAAATTGGCATGAAGTCGAAGAGCACGGGCTATTTCAATAATATGGCAATGCTTCCGCTCAGCAACACCATTCTGCTGAGACTGGTGAGGACAAGTTTTCAATGAATGACGCCTTCAGTATCCAAGAAATGCTTAAAATCTTTAGAGGTGTATTCACCACCTGAGTCTGTGCGA
This sequence comes from Capsicum pubescens, assembly GCA_030864215.1. NCBI lineage: Eukaryota > Viridiplantae > Streptophyta > Magnoliopsida > Solanales > Solanaceae > Capsicum > Capsicum pubescens. The sequence goes on along the minus strand of CM061538.1, from coordinate 204,161,378 downwards.
AGGATCTTTATATTTTTCTCAAACTGAGTACGAACTATGGCATAAAAATACTTAAAGACCCTGAATACCTCAGATTTGTGTTTAAGAAAGTAAATCCATGTAAATCGAGATACATCATCTACAAATATAACATAACAAGAATTGCCAGAGAGTGACTTAGAGCTCGCAAGACCCCAAACATCAGAGTGAATAAGTTCAAAGGGAGAAGTAGTATGATGAATACTTTTATTAAAAGGCAAAAAATGTGATTTTGCAAGAGCACAAGATTCACAATCAATAATGACATTATTCTTGAAATCTATCTTAGACACTAAATCACCAGAAGAAAACGAGGACTTGAGACTCTGAGTATGAGGATGTCCCAAGCACCTATGCCATAATTTTCAAAGAGCATTAGCGGAGTTGACCTCCTGAGAAGATGGAACAAGAAAACACTTATGAGAGTTGGAGGATGAGCCCAAATCTAAGATGAAGATTTCCCCTTTGGCTACGGCTCGACCAATCACCTTCCCGGTTCTCAGATCCTGAATAAGACAACCATTAGGTGAGAAAAAAACTAAGTTATGTTTGTCAATAAGCTGATTAACAGAAATCAAATTAACAGATCATTTAAGGACATAAAGAACATCAAATAAGACTAGAGGAGGAGAATCAGGGAAGATAAACTTAAAGTGCCACTTCTCTGAATGCCGAGATTCATTCCATTGGCAACAGTGATAGTTCTAGGGATCGAAGAAGGCTTTAAGGAAGCAAAGGTTGTCAAGTCACCAATCATATGATGAGCAACACCCGAATCTATAATCCAAGGAGTAGTCGACTTAGGCTTACCAAAACCTGCAACATGAAGACCTTGGATAAGCTGTTGGACGAGGTCAGCAGGTAAAGAAGAAGAGGAACCATCAGGAGGATTAGCAGTAGTTGTAAAGGCTGTAGAAGTGGTTGAATGACTGGAACATGGTGGACAGATTCGACAATTTTCTATCAGCTGACCATCTTTCTTGCAATATCGACAAAATAATTTGGAGGTAGAACCTCTCTGGTTGCGGCAATGAGAAGCATAATGACCCTCCTCATGAGGGTTAAAGCACTCAACAGTAGACAAGTCACGATATTCCCCCTGTAAGCAACAAAGGAATTAGGAGAGGAACTCAGAGAAGAGAGAGAGGCCAGACGAGTCTCTTCGTCAAGAAGATCAACAAGGATACTATCAAGCGAAGAGGTTGAGTTGCGGTTGAGAATAGAGGCCCGAATATACTCGAACTCTGGCCATAGATTCATAAGGAACTGTTAGAATATGAGTAGGAATAGGAATAGCATATAAAATCCTACTTGGAAAAGAATTGTAATGTAGCATCCTATTAGGAAAAGGATTGGAATGTATTGTCTATAAATAGGGCCTCAATGTAATAATGTAGTTACAACAATTCAATAATATTTTTCTCTTATATTTCTCACATGGTATCAGAGCTTCCACGATCTTGGTAAAGAATCAAAGAGTTTCCGCTGCCGGCGGGCGGCTATAATCCATATATGTCACCCGTCTGGCCTGTGATTATGTTAGAAAAAGTTGGGTCACTGACTCACTGTGTATCTTTCTAGTGACTATTTTCTCATATCTTTGCATAGCACCATGCATCTATCCGATGACTACTTTTTCATATCTATTTTTCTTAGCATCATACTTCTTTTCGGCGACTATTTTCTCATATCTGATTTGCGTAGCACCGTGCATCTTTCCGGACTACTGTCTCATATCTGAGTTGCATAGCACCATGCATCTTTCTGGTGACTCCTCAGATTTAATTTACATAGTTCTGTACGTCTTTCCGGTGACTCCTCAGATCTTTTTCAATAGGGCCGTGCCATCATTCCGACCCTGCCCATATAATTTCTCTTTTCCAGTAGGATCGTGCCGTCATTTCGACCCTACTCATATAATTTCTATTTCTCAATAGGGTCGTGCCATCATTCCGACCCTACACACATTTCTCTTTTTCAGTAGGGTCGTGTCATCATTCCGACCCTACCCATATACTTTTTTTTCCTCAAATAGAGTCACTTTTCAGCCATCAAATCTAATAATTCGGCGTGTGAGCGTGTTTCGGCTAAGTTTCTGGTGACTTTCATGATCAAGATCTACTCGTCTCTTGATTTCGAGATGACCCGTATATTTTATACCAGTTTTCGGCAATTTTCCAGCAACACATCGACTTTACGACAATATTTACTACTTTTCGGATCATTTTTTCAGTTTGTTCCGTTTCAATTGAGGTCTCCCAGACGTCCAAAACAGTCCTTATCAGTTTTCTTGCAGATATCTTCACCAAGTCCCTCACCGATTCTCATATTAATTACATCCATAACAAGCTTGGTACATATGTCTTCTATGCACCAGCTTGAGGGGGAGTGTTAGAATATGAGTAGGAATAGGAATAACATATAAAATCCTACTTGAAAAAAGATTGTAATGTAGTGTCCTATTAGGAAAAGGATTGAAATGTATTGTCTATAAATACTGTCTCAATGTAATAATGTAGTTACAACAATTCAATAATATTTTTCTCTTATATTTTTCACAGGAACGTACGACAACGAGATTTTTGTCGTAGTTTAAGGACTGTTTCGTGCCGCTTCTGGAATACTAGTGTCATCAATCATATCCATCTCATTCCAAATCAGCATTATCGAACAATAAAATTCTTGAATGCTAGCGGTCTCCTGAGAAAGAGATGTAAGCGACTGTTCTAATTGATAAATTCGTGCATCATTACTACGCTGACAGATACGTTGGAGGTAGCCGCATCGTACGAGCAGAGGTCATAGTACTAAGATTCAGAGCAATTGTGTTGTCAACAGATTCTATAATCCATGTGCGTACCTTTGCATCAGAAACACACCACTTGGAGATGACTTCGGCATTCTCAGTCGTGGTTTTTGGTTTGAGAGAAGTAACGTGAACCCAATGCTCTTTTCCCTCAAGAAAATTTTGAAAATACGAAGCCCACAAAAAATAATTATTTCCATCAAGTTTCATCAATGGATGTTGATGATGGGAATCCATTGGAATGAACCGGAAAAAAAAAACAAATAGAAGGAAAGAAAAAAAAAAAGAAGAGACGACTACAAAAAAGGGTAAAGCACTGATAACATATGAATAAGGGAAAAACCTTGAATTTCTACATCATTGGAATGAAGGAGCTCATCTCCTTATGTAGTTACAAGGAAAACTATCCACGGAAAATCCTATACATGGTAAGAACTCTATAGGGTAAATATAATTACAGAATATTCTAGACTAATTATATATAATCGACTTCCTAATATATGATAGATAATTACGCTAAATATGGTAGGTAAATATTGTAATTGATGGTGATTAACATTTAGTTTATTAGAATTAAACCATACACGATGTAGCAGTTGCAGTACGTATTCATTTCTGAGATGTCTACGGGACCTGAAGTGATTACCGACTTTCCCTCACCTCTCCTCTTTTCAGCTATTCTAAGTTTCAATCTGCTTCATGATTTCAAAAATTCCCTGAGTTTTCAATTGCCTGATCATCCTACATTTATTACCCATAACTTTTAGAAAAGAGATTAGTATCAAGCAGAGTTAATGAATACAGCACTGCTCATCAGCACCCTGAAAGCTGTTGGTCCAGTTCTCCTTATGTGCATTTAGCGAACACTAGATTTTACGGCTTTACTAATTCATAAGCTTGCTTGATTGGCTTCTCAAGTTTTAATTTGGAAAAAACTAGAACATAAAGCCCCAGAAGCAGTCTTTCCAGATCTGCTAGTCAATCTATTTTTTTGGCGCAATGAGGGAACAACTCCTGCAGTTGTTCCACATTATGGGTGGATATAAATGCTCAATCCAGCACTAAATACTCCTCTTTCTGATATAATTGGCACCATAATAACTTTATTGCGGAATTCTTCTGAAGTAGATAACTCATGATCCCTATAACTCTGAGTTACATGTTGAAAACCCATCGTCACTATTTGCCCTAAAGCAATGAGGTTATCTCCTTTAAAAGAAGTGTTCAAGATTTCTGACAACCTAATCATTATGTATTCTTCTGTTTGTCATTTCGGAGTTATACAACGCTTAAAAGGAACAATTTATAAGATAGCAGGTATAGCGGAGCAAATCATGCAATAGGGCTGAACTTGCAACCTCAACCAGGAAACAAAGCGGCATTACATGTTAAAACAATAGCACTATAAGATGGTGACAAGAATTCAACATAACATTATCCTGCTTTTTTCCCATTTTCCTTATGCTGATCCATAACCGTATTTAACTGCACGAATTGAATCAAAAAGGCAGAATACCTGAGAAAGGCGTCCGGAACTCAGAGCCTGGCCAAACCTAGACTCTAAAACATCAGCAACAACTTTCACTTCTTTTTCAGGCACAGCAAAGCAGACTGAATGCTCACTACTAGCCTGTGTTATAGCACTTGATTAATTTCAATAAGTTATAAGCACCATAAGCTTAACCCGAAGTCAAAGAATAAACATACCTGTGATATCATGATTACGTTAGCACCAACAGTTTTTACTGCATCAAATATGTCACTAGCTGTACCAGGAACACCAGCCATTCCGGTTCTGCAGAAGGTAACCGACTTTGTGTAAACAAGAAATTTGTAATTAATGTATAAAAAACAGTACAACAGGACGAAATGCTGTCCTAACCCTCAACAATATTTTTGGCAATTAAACTACTAGTCCTACCCCTCAACGTTCACTAGAGCTAGTTTGTCAATGGTGGCAAATCCTTTGACGGGGAATACTGATGTCTGTCCATCTTCAAGTTCACTATCAGTGGATCGGCAGATCATTGTTCCCGGTGCAGCAAGGTTAAAGATATTCTTTATAACAATCGGAATGTCATATTGCATAACTGGAACAATAGTCCGTGGATGTAAGACATTGGCACCAAAATATGACTGCAAAAGATAAGAAATTTAATATTAGGAAGTGTCAACGACAGCGCTTGTAACTTCAGCAACCACACAGAAACACGACTTCACCATTTCCCATGCCTCTTGATAAGATAGTGTCTTCAGTATTACTGCCTCACTTACTGCAAATGAAGTACCCTTTAGTTGATTTTAACTTCATAATGGAATTTCATCATTAATTTAAATAAAAAAGGGAATATATGAGCAACTAATAGAGAACAATGATGCTTGATACAAAATTTTGCTAGAGAAAGGTCTTGATAAGTTTCAGATTGAGAAAAACATGCAATGAGTGAGGACAAACCTTTTCTTGGATCAGCACTATAGACACCATCAACATCTGTCCAAATAGTGACTTGGCGTGCTTTGAACAGTGCCCCCATGATAGCTGCAGAGAAATCACTTCCATCTCTTTTCAAAGTGGTAGGAATATCTTGGGGAGTGCTAGCTATAAAACCAGTTGCAATGATAGTCATGGATGGATTCTTAGAGTACCATTTCTCAAGTCTTTCCCCTGACTTTAGATAATCTGGATCAACTTGATTAGAGCTCGTCGGATTCACAACAAGCACCTCTCTTGTGTCCATCCATTCACACTCTACACCACTCTGCAAATATAAGAATTTGAAAATATGTGAACAAATGTGTGAATAAAATTTTAGTTTACATAACTAGAAGATACAAAATCTTTCTAAAAACTGGAAGAGATAATGCGAAAATCACCATTCTGACAACGGATGCCAGCAACTGAGCAGACCATAACTCCCCATGCCCAGCAACAAAATCTGTGAAAGATTCTGTTGCATGACCAGCTGCAATACAAATAACCATGTGTCAGTTGAAAGCAAAAGAAGGAGGTTTGGTTCAACTCAGATACTTAGCGAAAAAGACTCTCAAATGAAGAAACTTTAGCATGGAAACAATTCAGTTCTACTAAAAACATGAGGCTGAAAAATGACCATTATGCCAATATCAGCTTCATGACTCGGATAATAACCAGAGAATGAAGCAAAGAACGTATTGCATTATTTGATGTTCTTCTTTTTACCAGCATGCAAAGTGATGGAAGGAGATGAAAATTCAAAATACTCTAAAAGAATTTTCCTTCATTTTTGGGTATTCCACGGAAATATTACAAATATCTGACAGTGGAACTGCCAAGAGTAGTCCAAGTTCTTTTCTATTATTTTTTCCGTAATTACGAACATAGAGGATCTGGCAAGTGTTTCGTTGAGCATTCTGCAAGAAAAGAGGAAGAACATTCTGCAAGTAAAGTAAAGAGGGAAAGCACAATCTACCAATATATATTGCACGGAGCATGGATTTTAGGTTGTTGACGTCATGATGAATATGAGATAAGAAACTAGCAAGCTCATCCCCATCAAGTAGATCAATAGCAGTTAACTTGTGTTTTTCTAGAACAGCATCTAATGCGGTTAGGTAAGACTCATCCCGTGATTGGGCCTTGTTAATCAGATCATACATCATATCTGTGACCTTTGACATAGCAGACACAACCACCAACTTTCCTTCTGATTGGTCCTGAATTATAACATCAGCAACGTTGCGAATTCTTTCAGAGTTTCCAACACAGGTACCACCAAATTTATGAACAGACCAGATGTCACCTCTAGGAAGCTGAATATTTTCTGTAGCTCCATCCAATAAGTATTCTGCCAAAACATCAAATGGGAGAAGAATGGAAAATCAAAAAGTGAATAAAATCATACAAGGATGATATATAAGGCTTCAATATAGATTAACCTTCACTCGTAACAGCTGTCCTTATCCCGAACTTCAACAATTCTCCTCTTTCCCATTTTGAACTAAAAACCATTAAAATGAAGATAAGCTTTAGCAGTACAGAAAAGTAAACGTTAAGCTAGAAGAAATTCCTCAAAGGAAAAAAGCAAACATAGTATTGATACCATAGATACATATTACTGTCGAATTGTGTGATTATCTCATTTAACAAGAACCGTGTAACAGTTGGAAAGGAAACAAGTTATTATCTATCAGGGAAGCATCTGTTGTAGGATTCAAGAATATGCTCACACAAAATCTTGGTTTTAAGTTAGTGAAACAAATCTTTTTGTACTATCACAAAAAGAGAACACGGAATTAGGATATAGGATGTCTGCTTCTCATGTCTCGGATCTCTTCATTAGATTATTGTAGAGAAAACAAATCTTCATTTAAACTTGTATAAAACATATGGTACAACTTTTTAAACAATTTTAACCTTAGTTTGATGAAAATATAGAGCACTTGATATATAGAAATAATTCCATATACAACATTAAGCTCCTATTGTGGCCGTAGATTTTGAAGTTGAAACTTGAAAAGTTGAGTATTTTGATGTTTGTGATTTTTGGAAGTTCAAATTGCATTTTACTTGGTAAAAATTTGAAGTTTTGCGAATGCAAGTCCCAAAAACCCAAAAACTAGCTCAGACCAGTTTTCTGATCAAATTTCATGGTCAGATAAAAAATTTTAAAATCTTATTCAAAATCTATGGTCAAACACTATAAAGAAATGATTGATGCAGCTTGCTCGACTAACTCATACATACATACAAGGATTTGAACCTGAGAAATCATGATTCTCAAGCCTCTTCCACATGGTGCTTTAAGACGCATTTTGACACATGAAATTCACTACGTCAATATTTTAACCGAGATTCAAAAGCGCTCTATTCTCAAGGCAAAGTTGAGAAGCACATCAATGGACATGTTAACTCATAAATTATTATGACATAAATAAAATACAGAAAAACACACAACATAATGTATAATTATGTTAGAAAGTAAGTAAGTAAGAGAGATGGAAAAGTTTACTTTGGAAAAGGAGAGGATTGCAATCGCGAAAATGGATGTGTGTTGTTAAAGGTGGCGATTTTCTTCCCCTTAACCGCCTTGAAATAATTCTGTCGATTCAATGATTTTGATGAGAATTTAGATGAATAACATGGCGATATGGAGGATGAAAATGCCATTGTTATTTGTTGAGGGACGGAGCAATGAGAGTGACAATCAATACTAGTACATATATTCAGTGGAAGAGAAAATGGTGCCTAGATTTATTTTGTCACACACACTATATACATATTTATATACTATTATAATTAGTATAAATAACATAAATATCAACCGTAATTACACTCTCTTCTTTTTTTTTAATTATTTTATTCTCTTTTTATTAATATACATAATATAATTGATATATACATAGAATGTATATGTTAAATTTTTATAATATATTTAAAGAGTCGAGATTTTTTATAATATTAAAAATATAAATTATTTATTTATGTAATTTTTAGTTATAATTATAATATTTGGCGGCTCCGATTAATTTGGCTGCTGTGCCTGTGATTGGCTCCTTTGGACCACTACTTCTCGCCGCTTCCCCGGCCCACCCGACATCACAAATTAGCTTTTTCCACCTGATTTTTCCTACTCGCTCTCACTGTTCACTTCTATTTGTTACTGTTTTGTCTTAAATTTTAACTAACATTTTAAGGTATATCTTTTCATTATATTAATATGAAAATAATTATAACTTATAATCTTTTTTATATAATTTTTGATTATCTAAATTTTAAAGTTTATGTATTAAAATATTAATCAAAGATCATACAGGTTGACTGAAACAGTGACAAATTAAAATAAATAGAGGAAGTATTTATTTTTATTTCTTATTTAGTGTCCAATATTCACGTTCAAGCTCGATTAATATGAATTTGCATAATTGCACGAGACATGTTATTTCATTTGTCCTTTTATGATCAATGGGTATGAGTTAAAGGTGGCAAAAAATTAGTATATGAAATCATAACGTGTTCAAGTTTGAGCTGATTATTGAAGCAGCTCATTTATTACCTCAATTTATTTCAATCTATCGAAATTTGAGTTAATATCTAGCCTAAATTAATTTATGAGAAATATTGTAAAAAATATACAAAAATATTTGCCAAAAATAGCTCCAGTATGGGGCATATTTATTTGCTGCAAGATTTTGAGTTTGCTGCATTATTAGTGTATGAGTTTTTTTTTTTACCATAGCTGGGTCAAGCCATTTCTTCTAATATTAACTCTTTCTTTCTATAACACACTTTATTTATTAAAAAGAAATCTAACAAAAAGGGGGGCACATTCTCTCTAACTCCCACACATATTTTTCTGAGGCATGACAACCTCACACTTTCATCTTTTAAATCCGCCGGAACCACCCGATGGCCATATGGCCATTGACCCCCCAAGTAAACCCCTCTTTAGTGAAGTGGTAAGGGAGAACCCCTCCTTCACCTATGAACCGCCATCGGTGACAGATCTCTTCCCCCCTCTAGATAGTGAGGATCAAGAGAGCTAGACCAATTTGTCCCCTGAGGAAAAACAGCGAATCTATGCACCGTGAAAACACTTGGTAATTATCAAACTACTAGGGAAAAAATTACGCCACCAGTACTTTAAGAAGAAGTTTATAGAACTCTGTAAATTGAAAGGAAGCCTTTCCGTTAATTGATTTGGGGCTTGACTACTATACAATGAAATTCAAAGAGCTAGAATCACAGAAGAGAGTTTTGCAAGAGGGGCCATGGTTTGTAGCCTGGGCTTATCTCTCAATTCGGCTTTGGGAGACAAACTTTGTCCCTAGAGCGAATCTAATCGAATCAATGGCGATCTGGTTATGGCTTCCCCACCTACCTACCGAATTATTTGAAAGCTCAATTCTTCATCGAGTGGGTCACAGATTGGGTAAACTTCATAAAGTTGACGCGTGTACCTCCTCCACCCTTAGAGCAAGGTACGCTCGTATATGTGTCTAAGTACCACTGGGTACCCCTCCGAAATCCTCAGTAAAGATTGGCAGCCATGCGCAACCAGTCCATTATGAGGGTGAGGGCTTTCTTTGAAAAATTTATGGTTGTTTGGGTCACATCATGTGGAATTGCCCCAACGTTGCGCGCACCACAGGAGATTCTCCACCAAAAGCCAGTAACAAAAGTGTACCGGTAGAAGAAGAATGGACGACAGTCAGCTTCAATCACAAGAAAAAAAATCGCCATCTCTCTGGTCAAAGAGGTAAACCTACTCAAAAGGACATCAAAACAAAAAGGTTTGATCCCATCTCTGGTAAGTTTTTAGATCTTAGTCATGCTTCTCAGACCCCAGCGGAGATCTCTGGCGACCCACCTAAGGTGACTATAGGTAAGTCCTTTAACTCACCCTCCAAACCTATTGGACTGGGTAATTGATGATAGGCGAATTTACACGCCTATAGCACTATATTTTGCCCATATTTTAGCATAGTTTTGAGAACAAATTATATATTTCATGCACTTTTAGTCCTTTTTCCTGTAAGTGAGCTAACGAACATGATTAGCAAAGTTTCAGGTATAAATGATGCAGAATTCAGCATTTCATGGATAACTTGACGCCAAAGAAAGATTCACGAAAGGAGAAAAGCCAATCTTGGACGCCAAGGACTAAAGATGACGCATGGAAATTCTGTCCCGGGCTAAAACAACATTTCTGAAGACTTTGGGGACTAGCAGTAACTTATTAGGATTAGAATAATGATACATTAACCTAGTACAATTGGGTTAAGTATTACATTAGCTTGTTAGGATTAGGATAATGATACATTAACCTAGTACAATTGGGTTAAGTATTTCATTAGCTTAGTAGGATTTGGTTAAGTATTTCATTAGCTTAGTAGGAATAGGATATGGGTATTATAAATACCCTATCTTGCTAGAGATTTTAGAACATCTTCTTACATCTTCTTACATTCAATTCTATTACTCTACAACTCTTCTTCTAATTCTTCCATTAATTCTATTTTTCTTCTTCTATTCATCTATTCTTAAATTCCACAACAAGAGAAACGTTACTTTGCTAAGGGATTCACGCCTAACGCCTACCACACCATTACAAACGTGAAATCTTTATTGTGGTATAACAACAATGTCAATTGTGATTTCCTTTGCACTCATGGGTAACTAAACTTCTCTGTTGGGGTTATGGAAGCCGAATGAGATACTATCTATTGCTGTGAGTTTGTGAGTTCGTGACACGTATGTTCCTTATATCATTATTCTCTTCATCTTAATCTAAATTCTTTGTGGTTGCAAACGCAAGAATACGCCAGTATAACATTTAACTTGTTCGAAAGAAAGGTTATCTGTCTGGAAAAGAGATAATGTCAAGGTAGTAGGGTCCCATCCCCTATTAAAAAGTTAGTGCCGTAACTGGATTAACCTCTTGGAGAATTCGTACCGTTAGACACGCTTTAAGCTCGAAAGAGTTAAAGTGAAATAATCCTCGAATAGGTCAAAAGACGCCTGGATTTACTATCGAATACAATTCTCTATAAGCACATGCATGTCTGAATTCAACACACTCATAGTCAATAGAGACGTATAACTCAGAAGGTGGACATAACCCCAACTCCTCAATTCTCATTGTTTCACAACCTACTAAACATTCTTTCTTTTTACTTTGCTATTTTCAGTTTTTGCTTTAATAATTTGGTTACACATTACAAACCCCCTTCTTACGAGACTTGCACTAAAAGTCTAGTAATCATTGCTTACTTGTTGACCAAGCTATTCCCTGTGGGATCGATACCCAACCCAGGTTGGGTTCTATATTTGCTAACGACCGCTTAACACTCCTACGAGAGCTGTAGATTGAGCGTTATCAAAAATTGGCGCCGTTGCCGGGGAATACAAGTGTCAATTAAGTTCGTAATAATTACTAGACCCTTTGGTCAAAGATTCTCGTACTTTTACTTTTAGTTTTTGTTTTTGTTTACTGCAGGTTTTTATTCAGTGCATGCCCCATACCCGAAGTTCTGGTCAACCGTTATTACCTATCAATCCTGAACCACAACGTATTCGCAGAATGGAGGCACAACACGCAATTGAAAGGATGTCTGCTCAACAGGAACAGGCGAGGCTAGTTGCGCTAGCCGCCGCTCAAGTGCATCAACAGAATATTGATAACCCTGGGCGAGCAACAAATCCTGACGATGAAGATCTAGGTGATGACGAGCTACTAAACCCTAGGCATGCCGCTGAGATCACAACACCTGCCAACAGAAGAGATCGTCAAGCTAGGTTTAGGCCTGAATGCCAAGCTATGCAGCCAGCTTTCGACGATGATGATGATGATGATCTTGATGGAGCCGGAGCCACAGGAGCCATTATTCCTCCACCATTGGCACCCGGAGCTAAGTTCAACATCACGAGCATCATGATTCAGTTATTTCAACTCAAGGGATTATTTGGTGGACTAGCAGACGATGATCCGAATATGCATCTCATCAACTTTATTTCTACATGCAAGTCGTTTGACAATCCTGGAGTTGGTCAGAATGCAATTCGGTTACGCTTATTTCCATTGTCTCTGTCTGGGGAGGCAACTCTATGGTTGAATGGGCTGACTCCTGATTCTATTACAAATTGGAGGCAATTGAGAGACGCTTTCCTAGAAAGATTCTTTCCGCCATCCAAAAGAGCATAATTGAGAGATGAAATCAGCAACTTTCGCCAGCTTCCCACTGAAGCTCTTCATGAAACATGGGAGAGGTTCAAGACAAAGCTAGCGAGGTGCCCAAACCATCATATGACTAATGTTTACCTAATGGAGATATTATATAGAGCCCTAAATTCAATAACTAAACCAGTGGTGGATAATGCGGCTGGAGGATCCTTTATGGATCTCACCTTTGGTCAAGCAAGCAATATGCTAGATCGTATGACGAAACAAAGTAGAGCTTGGCATACCAGGGATTCTGAAGTAGCAAGCCCCACTTTATCTATAGGCATGACTGCAGACCAAAGGAGAAGAGAAGAAGAACGTGATCAAGATATGACGCACATGAAAACACAAGTGGATCTTCTTACAAAGCATTTATTATCAGGGAAGACCGAAAAAGTGAAAGCTATTGCATCAAAAGGAAGAGACGAATCTGATTCGGAAGAGGAAGCCAACTACTTGAACAATCAGGGGGGTTTCCGAGGCAATGCCCAAGGAAACCAAGGTCGGAACTATCATGGTAAATCTGGAAACATAGACCAAGGTAGTTGGAAGAACAAGAATGACAGTAGTGGTTTGTATGTTCCCCCTGGAAGACGTGATGCCACCACATCTAGTTCTGGAAGTATGAAAGACATGATGGCTAAACTACTGAAAGGAGTGGAAGCAACAAGCGCAGAAGTAATGGAGGTAATAAATGATTTGTCCTCTATGAAGTAATTAGTTGATTCTCATTCCACTTCAATCAAGCAAATAGAGCAGCAATTGAGCCAACTTTCAGCAGCACTCAATCAAAGAAAGGCTGGTACTTTACCTAGCGATACTGTGCAAAACCCAAGGAATGATGGGTCATGCATGGCCATCACTACCCGAAGTGGTAAGGTGCTGGAAACTTCAGAAAAAGGCAAGCAAGTGGTTGACGAAGAAACGGAAATTAATGATAAGGCGAAAGGGGAAGATGCCGCAGCAGCCGATCCTAACGTCCTTAACGTCACTCCTCACGACGTGCAGCCTGGAAAAGCTGAAAAATGGAAGCAAGAGGAGAAGAAAGCCGTGGAAAGAACAATTCCCTATCCACCACCACCTTTTCCTCAAAGATTGAAGAAGCAGGCGGATGATACAAGGTTCAGTAAATTCATAGCAATGTTAAAACAGCTGACCATTAATGTTCCGTTGGTGGAGGCACTAGAACAAATGCCCGGATACGCTAAATTCATGAAGGACCTTTTAACAAAGAAGCGGGCAGTAAGTTATGAGCCGGCAGATAATATTCATCATTGCAGTGCAATTGCCACAAGGTCCTTAGTACAGAAGAAAACAGACCCTGGTGCTTTCACTATTCCTTGTACGGTTGGATCTATAAATTTTGCTAAGGCATTGTGCGATTTGAGAGCTAGCATTAATTTGATGCCACTATCCGTCTACAGAAAGTTGGGGTTGGGCGACCCTACACCAACCAATATGCAGCTCGTGATGGCGGATAGGTCAGTAAAACGACCTGTGGGTATCTTGAATGATGTGTTGGTGAAGGTGTCTACCTTCATTTTTCCTGCAGACTTTGTGATTTTGGATTGCGAGGTGGATTCTGAAGTACCCATAATCTTGGGACGTCCTTTCCTTACAATGGGAAGTGTTCTTATTGACATGAGAGCTAATGAGCTTTTATTTCGGTTGAATGACGAAGTGGTCCGCTTTGATATATGCAAAGCAATGAAACAACCCAACGATATGAATGTGTTCTCTGTAGCTGATGTTCATCATGAGGATAAGAAAGCATTATCTGTAGAGAAACAGCTTACTGTTGAGCCATTGTCTGCTGCGCCACTGAATGTTGAGCATAAGGACGATGAAGATTATGAAGAACTTATGGGTGCTCTAACAGAAATAGAGTCCTATTCCCATACTCCTAAGCAACCGGACCGAGATCTTAAGAATCAACCGTCACCAACAGCGAAGACTTCCCTTGAAGAGCCACCAATGCTAGAATCGAAAGAGCTCCCCAATTATCTAAGGTATGTGTTCTTGGAAAGTATAAATATACTTCCGGTGAGTGCGGATGATTTAAGTAAACAACACGTAGAGGCTCTCATCTCTGCTCTGAAGAGATATATGAGAGCTATGGGTTGGACTATTGATGATATAATTGGTATCCCTCCTGGGATAGGCATGCACAAGGGTCATCTCGAAGAAGATTGCATGCCTACAAGTAAGCCTCATTATCATCTGAATCCATTCAGAAAACGATCAACCATCTATCTCGATGAAGTCTAAGTAATCGAGATAGCTATGTCGTGTCGCAACAATAAATCAAACGCTAGATGGGAGGCAACCCATCGTTTATCGTTTTTCATTTTTCTTTCGTGCTATTACGTGTTTGCTTTTGATAAATAAAAATCCAAAAATAAGAGTCGTGCCACGACCAAAACTAAGGCGCTTGATGGGAGGCAACCCATCGTTCTAATCGTTTTTATTGTTTTTGAGCAAATATAGGTGCAAGAGGTGTAAAACGAAGAGATTGGTTTCAAATTTCGATTTGGACGTATTGCATGTTCAAGGTGGTAAGTGAGGAATGAAGAAGCAAAAGGCTATGGATTGGGCATTGCTTATGAAAATATAGGCAACAAACAAGGCTAGGCCTAGGTAAAACTAGGCCACGAACAAGGCAAGGCCTATACTATGGCCTAAGGTCTCGGAATCTAGTGTGCCATAGCATAGGCGCCGCCCATGCCCAAGTATGCCATAGCATAGGCGTCGCCTATGCTAATGTCTTTTGTCTCTGAATCTCATATGCCATGCTAAAGGCGCCGCCTATGCTCACCAAATGCTTTGCAAAAGGCGTCGCCTATGCTCACCAAATGCTTTGCAAAAGGCGCCGCCTATGCTCACCAAATGCTTTGCAAAAGGCATGGCCTATGCTATGGCATTCTGCTCAACTAGGCAAAGCATTAGGCACCGCCTATGGTCACTTTATGTCTCCAAATCCGATTTTAAATGGGTCAAAACCCGACCCAATCTTTTTATATAAATAAGAGACTTAGTCTTGAGGCACAAACACATTGAAAACCTAACATAGGCGCCGCACATAGCATCCAAATCTTCTCAAAACTTTTCTTTTTGCTCTCCCACTTCACAAGAACATCTCCAAAGGCTTCAATCACGTAAGTACTCTTTTGTTCTTCATCTATTTTTCGTAAGTGCTACGTTGCTATGTCTATTATGAATTGCTACATCTTGAAGAAATATTGGTGATGTTAATGTGTTTGAATTGTTGATACAAAACCAAGTGAGTGAACATGTACGTTAGGATACTCTTAACTTGTTTCCGACTTGAATTTGATTTTGATGCATTGTTATACTACTTGCGGAATTTCTATAGTCATGAACATTGCATAATCTTGTCACTAGAATGCTTACATGTTAGAATGTCCCGTTCATCAGAATAAGACTTATAGTTGCCTACCGACATAGGAGGTTGTGATTATTGATAGAAAAAATACCATGATGTAATCCCTATGTAGTAGTCTTGATATATCTAACATGAAAATATTGCAAAGGTTGCAAGAAGTGATACATCTCTGATTTTCTTGTTCGAATATAGCTCCTACAACGTATGTCAATGAAGTCTAAGTAATCGACCACTTTCACTTCACTAATTCGTATCAACAAACTAAGTGTGGGGTGGTACCCCTACTGCTTATGTATAGATTGTATCCATTGAGATTGTGCTAACGTGAACTCTATTTCAAGTCTCAGGTACAATGGCACCCAAAGCAAGACAAGGCAAAGATAAGGCTACCACTTCCCAAAAGAGCAAGAAAAGAAGTCACAAAGAGCAAGGAGAATCATCCTCACTGCAAATACCTCGACTCACTCTTGGACTTAAGTGGGATACTTATGAGGAACTTCTGAGGATGACGACTCTGATGATGATTCCGATGAAAGGGGTATGACCCCAGACATAGAGGATGAGTCCGACTAACCAGGTTCTTCTTATTTATTTTCCACTGAGGACAGTGTGTCCCGTCTAAGTGTGGGGTGCTGGTATTTGCATGCTATACTTCTCTATCAACATTTGCATTTATTTATGTTTGTTTGTTTTGTTAGTAGTTAATTGTTTTTTTCAGTAGTTAAATTTTTTTTAGCATCGCCTGAAATTATTCTAATAGGCAGCATGAGATTATGACAAGAGTTTGTGCTAAAATCATGACTATTGAGACGTTTAGGCTCTAATTGTGACTCACTATGTGATATTGTTTGGTTTAATTCCTTCATTTGTTGGGTCAAGAGTCTATACTACTCCCAATAAAGTCGACCATGTGCCTTGTGTGTGTGAGATAATAGTATATTCTGTGCTTGTGGCTGATGCTAGAACTTGCCTGGTATGTATGTAAAGCGAAAATAAAGAGTGCAAGTCTAGGATATGATTTAGGCATTTCTTTGGCAACCTATGATTATTTACCTTCTTTTTACCTACCCATGGACATCATCCTAGTTAAACCCTTTTGAGCCTTTAGACTATTTTCTTTGACAATCCTCGTATGTAAGCCTAATCCATTTTTTTTCAAGACCATAATTTGATCCAAATTCCTAAGTGCTTTAAAGTGAAAAAGTCATGTGACAAAATAAGAGGAAATTGGGTGAGTATGATGCTTTAGAATGCATTGGTGCTTGAATGAGTTATGAAAAAAGAAGTGCTATCATAAGAGGTATGTTATCAAAAGAAAAAGGAAAGGAAAACTGAAAAGTTAGTTATGTTTAAAATTGAAAAACAAAAGAGGAGAAAAAGAGTGGTAGAATAAAAGAAAGTAGAAAGGTTGTTTGAAAGAAAAGTGTTAATGATACAATGTGATGTATTAAAGCGCTTAGGAACATAGTCACTATTTCTGGCCAAAATAGTCCTACTCGTCCCTTAGCCTACATTACAACCATCAAAAGACCTATTTGATTCTAAGCTTAGCATTCTGACATTTAGTGGAGCATTACACTAAGGGCAAGCCTATGGTCATCAGTTGCTGCATATGAATTCTTTGTGAGAGTGAGAGCAAGGATATTTTGATACCCATGTTTGGAAAATATGCTATACTTATGAGTGATTATGGGTAATATATTGTGAGACACACATGGTTGATGAGTTTTGGGTAGTTGTGTATGATTCTTTGTGCCTTAACTTTTGAATATGAGTTGACCACCATCACGAATCTATGTTGGAGGCTAAATGGTCTCTACTAATAATCGGAAAACTACTCTTTGTTGATAATTGTTGTGCTTGTCTTGACGAATATTTTATGTTGTTGCTGTGAAACCCTAAGTTGATGTTTAGAGGGACATGATATTTTGTTCGAGGACGAACAAAGCTTTAAGTGTGGGGTGTTGATGATAGGCGAATTTACACGCCTATAGCACTATATTTTGCCCATATTTTAGCCTAGTTTTGAGAACAAATTATATATTTCATGCACTTTTAGTCCTTTTTCCTGTAAGTGAGCTAACGAACATGATTAGCAAAGTTTCAGGTATAAATGATGCAGAATTCAGCATTTCATGGATAACTTGACGCCAAAGAAAGATTCACGAAAGGAGAAAAGCCAATCTTGGACGCCAAGGACTAAAGATGGCGCATGGAAATTCTGTCCCGGGCTAAAACAACATTTCTGAAGACTTTGGGGACTAGCAGTAACTTATTAGGATTAGAATAATGATACATTAACCTAGTACAATTGGGTTAAGTATTACATTAGCTTGTTAGGATTAGGATAATGATACATTAACCTAGTACAATTGGGTTAAGTATTTCATTAGCTTAGTAGGATTTGGTTAAGCATTTCATTAGCTTAGTAGGAATAGGATATGGGTATTATAAATACCCTATCTTGCTAGAGATTTTAGAACATCTTCTTACATCTTCTGACATCTTCTTACATTCAATTCTATTACTCTACAACTCTTCTTCTAATTCTTCCATTAATTCTATTTTTCTTCTTCTATTCATCTATTCTTAAATTCCACAACAAGAGAAATGTTACTTTGCTAAGGGATTCATGCCTAACGCCTACCACACCATTACAAACGTGAAATCTTTATTGTGGTATAACAACAATATCAATTGTGATTTCCTTAGCACTCATGGGTAACTAAACTTCTCTGTTGGGGTTATGGAAGCCGAATGAGATACTATCTATTGCTGTGAGTTTGTGAGTTCGTGACACATATGTTCCTTATATCATTATTCTCTTCATCTTAATCTAAATTCTTTGTGGTTGCAAACGCAAGAATACGCCAGTATAACATTTAACTTGTTCGAAAGAAAGGTTATCTGTCTGGAAAAGAGATAATGTCAAGGTAGTAGGGTCCCATCCCCTATTAAAAAGTTAGTGCCGTAACTGGATTAACCTCTTGGAGAATTCGTACCGTTAGACACGCTTTAAGCTCGAAAGAGTTAAAGTGAAATAATCCTCGAATAGGTCAAAAGACGCCTGGATTTACCATCGAATACAATTCTCTATAAGCACATGCATGTCTGAATTCAACACACTCATAGTCAATAGAGACGTATAACTCAGAAGGTGGACATAACCCCAACTCCTCAATTCTCATTGTTTCACAACCTACTAAACATTCTTTCTTTTTACTTTGCTATTTTCAGTTTTTGCTTTAATAATTTGGTTACACATTACAAACCCCCTTCTTACGAGACTTGCACTAAAAGTCTAGTAATCGTTGCTTACTTGTTGACCAAGCTATTCCCTGTGGGATCGATACCCAACCCAGGTTAGGTTCTATATTTTCTAACGACCGCTTTACACTCCTACGAGAGCTGTAGATTGAGTGTTATCAGTAATCTGAGGCCCAATTTGTCAATTAGGCCCATACCAGGACATCCCAATGACCAGACTAATTCTGGAACCCAATTGGGATCTGCCCCTTTATTAAGATTGGACTACGCGGGTCCAACTCTCATATTCTTTCTAATAAAAAAAGGCCCAACCCATTGGGCCAATTACACCCGAGTGAAGCAAAGTTTCCTCCTGGCCCACTCAATGCATAGTCACACGCCTAATAAGGCTGAGCTGGACTCTAACTCTAGCTCACCTTTCTCTCCTCAGTCGATTAACCTTCCTACTGAGAAACTTTTGCCGGCGCACATCAATCAAAAAGGTCAGAGAGTCTTTTCTAACACCCCAACATTTATTGCTCAGCTAGATGGTAATGATGGGAAATAAAACACTTTCACTTCAGGCTCTACTTCTACTCTTAATCACCAGGTAATTTCCACTTTTACTGATTCTTCTACTGATAACCTCTCTCCTACTAACTCCTCCAATGGCCTCAATGATTCAGAACCAGCCTCAAACACTGGTCTTCTCTACCAAGCCATTGGAACCAAATCACTTTTCAGCATCTTGGTTGGAGATTTGTCTATCCCAACAAATTATCCCATTGAAACTCAATGTGGAAGGAAGGCTCATCACCATCCTGATTTAGGACCCCCATTAGCTAGCTCAGCTGATAAGGGAGGAAATGAACCAGGGTCTGACCAACTATGGACAAAATATGTGGATGACCACAATGAGGAGTATCTTCAGCCAGGGTCTAGCGATCGACTAGTCAACGGACCTGATAGCTGCAGAACTCTCCGACATGAGTCAAAGCCTTCCCTTCTTTCCCCTTCCATATATGCCAGAACTCCTAATGGAAGGACCTCTTTTTGTGAAAATCTCTAAGGATCCCCTTCTTCCAGTGCCAACCTCATTATCACTAGAGATGATGAAAAAGGAGAAGACTCTGGAAGCTCTGATAGAAATCAACAGGGAGATGGAAAGAATTCTAGCCTCCTTAAAGCCCCATCGCACAGAAACCATCACTCTAGAAAAAAACCCCTCTCACTTCTTCGAGAACCTTACCAAAGAACTCCTTCTAAATTTAGTCCCAGTGGATCTCAACAAGTTTGGTATAGAAATAAAGCTTCCAGGAATAAGCATCTTCTATTCCACAAAGTTGACCCTTCTCTCAAGGAAGAGAAAGAAAATGCATATCTCTTCTCCCCTATTGGACAAGGGGAAGAGCATGATAGAGAATCTTCTATCCCCCCTCACCAGCCCCTTAATGAGCATTATAATATACAATGTTATGGGAGAAAATAACCCTGAGTTCAAGAGACACTGCTTGTCCATGATTAATTCTTACAAACCTGCTCTGGTAGCCCTCCTAGAGACTCGAATGGCTAATCACAAAGGCATGGTCCAATCCCTTGGTTTTAATAGTCAAATCCAGTCCCCTACTGTAGGGAACTATGGGGGAATAGTTATTATGTGGGATAATACCTCCCTTTGTGTCCAGGATATTATTGTTCACCCTCAAGGCATTGATGTCGAGGTAAAGGTAAACAATCCTCCTTCTATCTCCTTTTTAGTGTCCTTATGCTAGTACTGATTTCTGTAATAGACTTCTCCTCTGGGATCATCTCTGTAACTTTGTAGACTCTCATATATCTCCCAATAATAATCCTTGGCTTATTGGGGTGACTTTAATGAAGTCCTCAGAGCCTCAGAAAAATTTGAGGGGAACAATATTAATAGGAACAGGGTTAATGCCTTTTGGAACTGCATTAATCACTGTAATCTTGCTGAGCTGGGATTCAAAGGAAGCAAATTTACTTGGAATAACAAAAGATATAGGAATAGAAGGTTTCTTATCTTGGAAAGACTTGATAGATGCTTAGCTAACACTGAATGGTTACATTTTTTTCCTGATTCTACTGTTACTAACCTCCCTAGAACTCACTCTGATAATTTCCCCCTTCTGGTGACCCCCATGAAGTCCCATCCCAGCTCCAATAAGCCCTGCAGGATAGAATCTATATGGTGTTCTCATCCTAGCTTTGCTCAAGTGGTTCAAAGCTCCTTTGGGGGGGGACACCCAACTTACTGAGGTCATCCCTCTATTCTAGGAAAATTCCATCAACTGAAATAGGTTGACCTTTGGTAACATATTCAAAAGGAAAAGAGACACCCTGGACAGATTCTCAGGTATTCAGAAATCTCCCAGCAACCCCACTATCCTCTTCCTACAAGAGCTAGAGAGAACCCTTACTAAGAACTACAACCTCATTCTTAGGCAGGAGCAGGAGTTCTGGAGACTCAAATCCAGAATCTCCTGGTTAGCTGATGGTGATTCTAATACCAAATTCTTCTATGCCTCCACTCTTAATAGGAGAAGAAGGAACAAGATTAATGTTCTTAAGAATGACAGTGGTAATTGGGTAATGTCTTCTGAGAAAATTAAGTTTTGCATTACCTCCTACTATCAATCTTTATTCATGTCGGGCCATTCTTGTTCCTATAAGTCCTGCCAAACTAACCCCTCCTCTAGGGGATCCATCTATTATAAGGACTACCCTGTAACACCCCATATTCAAGTACATGTATTGGCGTATTCAAGTACGTGTATTGGTCTTATTTATATGAAATTAATTTTTTTATTTTATTTATACCGGAATTTGCCCGTCGATGGTTCCATGCGAAGGTTATTGAATAAGTTTTCCAATGATATAAAGATTTCCAAAAACGGATAGGTTTCGGATATAATCGAGCACGTTCGAATCTATAAAACGGTGGCCGGGATATTTGGGAATAGTAAATGTGCAAGGAAATTTCCTGCACACAAACTACTGAGGCTAGCCAAATTTTTTGGTCAACTTCTAATGATTATAACTCCCTTAATATAATGAACTGGGAGAGATGCAACCTATGAAAAGAAATATCTTTGAGTCTTCTTTCCAATGCAATTGGTTTCATCCAAATCCAACGTCTGAGTAAGGATTTATACTCGTTTTACTTCAGCCTATCAAAATAGATTTTTAGGGTCAACTTCAAACAACCATAACTCCTTGTACAGGACGAACTGGGTGTCCTACTTTATATTAAATGAAATCCCTTTGAGTTATATTTCTAACAATACCAATTTCACCCAAATACGATATCGGAGAAAAGAGTTATGGTCGATCTACTTTAGCTTAACAAAACAGTCCACCAAAGGACAGATTTAACATTATTTAAATTTTAAAGGCATTTTGGTCATTCCCTATTATATTATGGACGGTAATATGTGTATATATACATTTATATGAGTTCAAAAACTCATTTTCATCATCAATCATTGAGAAAGAACAAACCCTAGCCACATTTGACCTTTAAATTACTTTTGATTCAACCGTAGAAATTCCAAAGTAATCCGATAACTGCGTTTGTCATCTCGAGAGCTTCGAACGACACCTATTATTTGTGCAAACAGGATTGCATAATCAAGAGGTGAATTCTAAGGTATGAATATTGTTTGCCTTTGTTCTCTTCCATATGTATATGTGTGATAGAGGATTATATGTATTGGTTGTTATTGAAAGGTGATGAAAATAAGGTTATGAACTATTTTGCATGGTTTGGTTGTATTGAATTGTGGAAGGTGGATATGGTAATTGAGTTATGGAAGGTGGATATGGTGATATACTATTGAATTGATGATTATTTATGTCTATGGCTCAATTTGGTTTAATGGATTGGTTGGAAGGATAAATGAATCCAAACTTGATATTGGAGGATGTTGTATGAATATGCATGCCATGTGAATGTAATTGGAGTATAAGAGGGTTAAAGTGACACCCTTTATGATGTAATTAAGGCTTACTACTTAACCACTAGTTTTGTGAATTCAAATAATTGAATTGTGACGTTTGGTCGCTAATACTAGATTGCTATATATGTTCATTGTAGATAAGTAATCCGAAAAGAAGAGAAGTCCATTTGGGACTAGTATTGAAGGTTGACAGTCAGGTATGTAAAGCATAATCTATACCATATCTTTGGCATGAAAGTGAACAATTGTTCTATTAAGAAAGTTTCCAAAGTTATTCAATAACATGTGATCCATAATGGTTTTGTATGATGTCCTACGTTACCAATGAACTTGTTTCCACCCTATAAGATGTCAAGACATTCCAATACTTACTTGTTTTTCAAATCTTACATGTTTATTGTACTAATGAATGTCAGAAGGTATCCGGCTACTCAAACAAGATCCATGTGCTATTAATGACTCCAAAATGTTTCATTGATAAACCAATAAGTTCCTACTTCATTGTTATGGCATTGATGACTCCAAAACACTTCATTGATGTGCCAATGAGTTCTTACTTCATTGTTATTGCATTGATGGTCTATTTATATGTCTCTTATTGATGTATCATTGTTTCAAAGTATCAAAAATGCGGTGGCAACCAAAATAACAATCTCAAAGATTAATTGAACTAAGTGATGGAAGTTCTCTCTTATCGGGTGGTATCCCAGGGGCATAAGCCTATCATGGGTCGATCCCTATTTATGTGTTTATGGGTGGTATCCCAGGGGCATTAGCCTTTCATGAGTCGATCCCAGTTGATATGTACTGGAGGCAGCCTAATGGTCACAGTATAGTACAGTACAGTAATGATTACTAAGATGATAAGAACGAAGGTAAAGTGATTGAATAAATACAATGTATAGGTTGTCAGAAGTTCTAGTAAGTATGGTCCACTCCTATTATGATTTATTCACTTGTTTCTGATTTCTATTGAGCTCCTATATCGTATGTGATTATCTACAACTTTACATACTCAGTACATATTTTGTACTGACGTCCCCCACGAGGGACCTGCATTTCATGCTGCAGGCACAGGTACCTCAGCTCATACACCGCACAAGTAGGATCCAGGATATCCAGCTGATTTTGGTGAGATCCAGTTTGCTTCGGGGCTTCCATGTCATATCCAGTCACTTTCGGTATTGTATAGAAGTTAGTTATATGGCGGGGTATGTATCTACCTTATTTAAAGTCTGTGTATTGTTTAGAGGCTTTGTATACCTAATGTACAGTCAAGGTGGTGTTTTGTTAGTAGACGTGATGGCTCCAACGGCCAAGTATTGTATATACATATATATGTGTGCTCGAGCTTATACAGGTGATTATTTCCTTTTATATGCGACATGATGTGTTCCGAATTTTGGGTTGTCATAGAGGTATGCATGGGAAGTATAAGGTTATGAGCTGGTTCTCCCGGGCCTCCTCGGTTACGGGTGCCAGTCCGCCCCAATAGGATTTGAGGCGTGACAAAAGTAGTATCAGAGAAGTTCGTCCTAGTGAGTCTACAAAGCCGTGTCTACGTAGAGTCTTGTTTATCGGTGTGTCGTGCACCGCATCTATAAACAGGAGGCTATGGACATTTAGGAATTGTTTCTTTTCTTCATGTCTTAGATCGTGCGATGGAGCCTATATTGTATATGAAGTCATAGTTGACCACTGAATCCGTTTGTTTCTCTTATTATAGAAATAATGTCGATTACCAGAAGCAAGAATACCGGTAAGCAAGTAGATATGGCTGCTGGAGAGAGGACTAGTAAGTCACCCACTATACCAGCTAATCAAAGTGAGGCTCCAGCTGATCATGCACCAGAAACTTCTTCCACTCCGGAAGAAATAAGGGGGAGAAGAACTATATCCCCAGAGCCACCTATTAATGTTGTCAAGATATTAGAAATGCAGTGCAACTTTTGACTCGTATAGTTGCTGGGCAATCCATTCCTACCACGGGTCCTAGTGGTACAGATAGGGCGGCTAGCCTTCGAACACAGGATTTTCTTAAGATGGATCCTCCCACTTTTACTGGATCAGATCTTAACGAGGACCCACAGGACTTTATTGATCAAATTCTAAGGGCCTTAGATGTTATGCATGTAACGGGTAGAGAGACAGTGGAGTTAGCGGCGTATAGATTTAAAGGGGAGGCTATATATTAGTACGAGGACTGGAAACGATCTAGGGGTATTGATGCACCCCCAGCTACTTGGAAAGAGTTCAAAGAGGCATTTCTTGATCATTATCTTTCATTCGAGATTCGTCAGGCCCGTGCAGATCAGTTTTTAAATCTTCGTTAGGGGAATATAAGCGTGAGGGAGTACAGTCTCCAATTTAATTCCTTGTCGAGATATGCTCCTCATGTTGTAGCTACTATGGATGACAGAGTTTATCAATATGTGGATAGGCTGGATCCATATCTGGTTAGAGATTGTACTATTACTGCTTTGAACAAAGATATGGACATAGTGAGGATGTAAGCTTTTGCACAGAAAATGGAAGATCAGAGGCAGAGGAGAAGAACATAAGAATTAGAAAGAGAATATTCCAAGAGGGACAGATCTACAGAGCAGTTCATGGCATCCCAAGGAGGGTTCAGACCACAGTTTTCTGTAAGACCACCTAGGCCATTATCTTCTTATTCTTCAGCTTGTGCCCCACCACAGTTCCAAGGGTCCAAAGAAAATCAATTTAGGCACAGAAGTGCGAGTAAGAGTTTGCGGACAGTGGGGTACCAAGGGCAAGGGAATATGATCCAATCGAGACCTCCTCGAGAGCCATGCAATAAATGTGGAAGGTATCATTTGGGCGTATGACGGCTGGGGACCAATGTTTGCTTTTGGTGTGGTATGTCGGGGCATATGATGAGAGAATGCCCATGAAGGGGCATAGGGGGTATGGCACGACCTACGGGGTTATTTGTTGCATCATCATCATCAATGCATTATTCAGGAAGAGGTGCACAACCAATGGGTCATGTTAGAGGTGATAGAGGAGCCACGAGTTCTAGCGGGGCTCAAAATCGTACGTATGCTCTAGAGGATCGACAAAATTTAGAGGCTTCCTCAGATGTTGTTACGGGTACGTTGTCTATCTTTTCATTTGATTTATATGCCTTAATTGATCCCGGTTCTACATTATCTTATGTTACTCCATTGGTTGCTGGAAAGTTCGAAAGAATACCCGAACTGTTAGTTAAGCCATTTGAAGTGTCCACACCGGTTGGGGAATCTATTATAGCTAGAAGGGTTTATCGAAACTCCATAGTAACTGTTTGTGGTCGCGATACGATGGCTGATTTTATGGAGTTAGAAATGGTAGATTTTGATGTTATAATGGGTATGGAATGGTTGGGGTTCATGTTGATATATACTCTGACCATAAGAGCTTGCAATATATTTTTAATCAGAAGGATCTAAATTTAAGGCAGCGGAGATGGCTTGAACTATTAAAGGACTACGATGTTGATATCTTGTACCATCCAGGGAAAGCAAATGTGGTAGCTGATGCGTTAAGTCGTAAGGCTATGATGGCGCCTATAGAAAGGCAAGGGATGATTAAAGATCTTCACTAGTTATCTAGTTTGGGAGTTCGCCTTCTTGAAACTCCGAATAAAGAGCTTATCGTACATAATGCTGTGGAATCTTCATTAGTAGCTGAAGTGAAAGAGAAGCAATATACAGATCCTATTTTATTACAGCTTAAGGAGAACATTCAGAGTGGTACGACCTAGGCATTTGAGCTTACGCGAGAAGGAGTACTTCAGTGCCAAAACCGATTGTGTGTGCCGGATGCAGACGGGCTAAGAAAGAAAATTATGGCAGAGGAACATTATTCAAGGTATTCCATTCATCCAGGATCAACCAAAATGTATCAAGATTTGAAAGATATGTATTGGTGGAATGACATGAAGAAGAGCATTGCAGAATTTGTAGCTGAATGTCCAAATTGTCAAAGAGTTAAAGTTGAGCACCAAAAACCCGAAGGTTATATGCAATGCATTGATCTTCAAAGCTGGAAGTGGGACATGATCAACATGGATTTCGTTATTGGTTTGCCTCGTACATCCCGGAAGTTTGATTCTATATCGGTGATTGTTTATAGGCTTACCAAATCCGCATATTTACTACTAATTAGGACTACTTACACAGTTGAAGAGTATGCGAAGCTGTACATTAAAGAGATAGTTCGATTACATGGAGTGCCATTCTCTATTATATCAGATCGGGGAACCCAATTTACCGCAAACTTTTGGAAGTCTTTTCAGAGATGTTTGGGAACACAAATGAAGTTTAGTACAACTTTCACCCTCAAACAGATGGACAAGCAGAACGTACCATCCAAATACTTGAAGATATGCTACGAGCTTGTGTAATGGATTTTAAGTGCAACTGGGATGATCATTTACCTCTTATTGAGTTTGCCTACAATAATAGCTATCATTCAAGTATCAAAATGGCACCATATGAAGCTTTATATGGAAGAAAGTGTAGATCACCAATAGGATGGTTCGAAGTGGGTGAAACTCTTTTGTTCGGACCAGATATTTTTTATCAAGCCATAAAGAAGGTTAAAGTAATTCAGCAACGACTAAAAACAGCCCAAAGTCGACACAAGTCATATGCGAATTGTAGAAAGACAGGACTAGAGTTTTCTATAGGTGATTGGTTATTTTTGAAGGTATCACCAATAAAATGGGTAATGAGATTTGGAAAGAAAGGGAAGTTGAGTCCACGTTATATAGGCCCGTATAAGATCACTCGAAGGTTTGGACAAGTTGCATATGAATTAGAGCTACCCCAAGAGCTCTCATCAGTACATCTGGTATTTCATGTGTCAATGCTTCGAAAGTGCATCGGAGATCCATCACATATTACTTCTACTGAGGATGTGCAAGTTGCGGAAGATCTTACCTATGAGGAAGTGCCTATTGCTATTCTAGATCGCCAAGTTAAGAAGATGAGAAATAAAGAGATAGCATCGGTGAAAGTACGTTGGAGAAATCGTCAAAGGGAAGAGATTACATGGGAAGCTGAGGAAGCAATAAAATCTAAGTACCCTCATTGGTTCAAAGATGAAGAGGAAGTACAAGAAACGGAGTTAGAACATTAACAAGTATGTTTTTTTTTTATATATGCATAGTATTTATGTGATGATGTGAATGTTAATGATGGACTTGAACTTGTTTCGGTTGAATAACTACGCTAACATTCGAGGAAGAATGTACTAAATGGGGGAAGGATGTAACACCCCATATTCAAGTACATGTATTGGCGTATTCAAGTAAGTGTATTGGTCTTATTTATATGGAATTAATTTTTTTATTTTATTTATACCGGAATATTCCCGTCGATGGTTCTATGCGAAGGTTATTGAATAAGCTTTCCAATGATATAAAGATTTCCAAAAACGTATAGGTTTCGGATATAATCGAGCACGTTTGAAACTATAAAACGGTGGCCGGGATATTTGGGAATAGTAAATGTGCAGGAAAATTTCCTGCACACAAACTACTGA
Organism: Capsicum pubescens; assembly: GCA_030864215.1. NCBI lineage: Eukaryota > Viridiplantae > Streptophyta > Magnoliopsida > Solanales > Solanaceae > Capsicum > Capsicum pubescens. Next base: position 204,132,680 of record CM061538.1, on the reverse strand, counting down.
GGCTTGCCAAATTTTTGGGTCAACTTCGAAAGATTATAACTCCCTTAATATAATGAACTGGGAGAGCTGCGACCTATGAAAAGAAAGATCTTTAAGTCTTCTTTTCAATTCAATTGGTTTTATCCAAATACAATATCTGAGTAAGGAGTTATACTCATTTTACTTCAGCCTATCAAAACAGATTTTTAGGGTCAACTTCAAATGACCATAAATCCTTGTACAGGACGAACTAGGTGGCCTACTTTAATGAAATGAAATATCTTTGAGTTATATTTCCAACGATACCAATTTCACCCAAATCCGATATCGGAGAAAAGAGTTATGGTCGATCTACTTTAGCTTATCAAAACAGTCCACCAAAGGACAGATTTGACATTATTTAAATTTTAAAGGCATTTTGGTCATTCCCTATTATGTTATGGACGGGAATATGTTTATATATACATGTATATGAGTTCAAAAACTCATTTTTATCATCAATCATTGAGAAAGAACAAACCCTAGCCAAATTTGACCTTTAAATTACTTTTGATTCAACCGTAGAAATTCCAAAGTAATCCGATAACTGTGTTTGTCATCTCGAGAGCTTCGAACGACACCTATTATTTGTGCAAACAGGATTGCGTAATCAAAAGGTGAATTCTAAGGTATGAATATATTTTGCCTTTGTTCTCTTCCATATGTATATGTGTGATAGAGGATTATATGTATTGGTTGTTATTGAAAGGTGATGAAAATAGGGTTATGGACTATTTTGCATGGTTTGGTTGTATTAAATTGTGGAAGGTAGATATGCTAATTGAGTTATGGAAGGTGGATATGGTGATATACTATTGAATTGATGATTATTTATGTCTATGGCTCAATTTGGTTTAATGGATTGGTTGGAAGGATAAATGAATCCAAACTTGATATTGGAGTATGTTGTATGAATATGCATGGCATGTGAATGTAATTGGAGTATAAAAGGGTTAAAGTGACGCCCTTTATGGTGTAATTAAGGCTTACTACTTAACCACTAGTTTGGTGAATTCAAATAATTGAATTGTAACGTTTGGTCGCTAATACTAGATTGCTATATATGTTCATTGTAGATAAGTAATCCAAAAAGACGAGAAGTCCATTTGGGACTAATATTGAAGGTTGACAGTCAGGTATGTAAAGCATACTCTATACCATATCTTTGGCATGAAAGTGAACAATTGTTCTATTAAGAAAATTTCCAAAGTTATTCAATAACATGTGATCCATAATGGTTTTGTATGATGTCCTACGTTACCAATGAACTTGTTTCCACCCTACAAGATGTCAAAACATTCCAATACTTACTTGTTTTTCAAATCTTACATGTTTATTGCACTAATGAATGTCAGAAGGTATCCGGTTACTCAAACAAGATCCATGTGCTATTAATGACTCCAAAACGTTTCATTGATATACCAATAAGTTCCTACTTCATTGTTATGGCATTGATGACTCCAAAACACTTCATTGATATGCCAATGAGTTCTTACTTCATTGTTATTGCATTGATGGTCTATTTATATATCTCTTATTGATGTATCATTATTTCAAAGTATTAAAAATGCGGTGGCAACCGAAATAACAATCTCAAAGATTAATTGAACTAAGTGATGGAAGTTCTCTCTTATGGGGTGGTATCCCAGGGGCATTAGACTATCATGGGTCGATCCCTATTTATGTGTTTATGGGTGGTATCCTGGGGGCATAAGCCTATCATGGGTCGATCCCAGTTGATATGTACTGGAGGCAGCCTAATGGTCACAGTACAGTAATGTAATGATTACAAAGATGATAAGAACGAAGGTAAAGTGATTGAATAAATACAATGTACAGGTTGTCACAAGTTCTAGTAAGTGTGGTCCACTCCTATTACGATTTATTCATTTGTTTCTGATTTTTATTGAGCTCCTATATCATATGTTATTATCTACAACTTTACATACTTAGTACATATTTCGTACTGACGTCCCCCACGGAGGACCTGCATTTCATGCTTCAGGTACAGGTACCTCAACTCATAAACCGCACAAGTAAGAGCCAGGATATCCAGCTGCTTTTGGTGAGCTCCAGTTTTCTTCGGGGCTTTCCATGTCATATCCAGTCACTTTTGGTATTGTATAAAAGTTAGTTATATGGCAGGGTGTGTCCCGACCTTAGTTAAACTCTGTGTATTGTTTAGAGGCTTTGTAGACCTAATGTACAGTCAAGGTGGTGTTTTGTTAGTAGACGTGATGGCTCCAATGGCCAAGTATTGTATATACATATATATGTGTGCTCGAGCTTATACAGGTGATTATTTCCTTTTATATGCGATATGATGCTGTCCGAATTTCGGGTTGTCATAGAGGTATGCATGGGAAGTATAAGGTTAAGAGCTGGTTCTCCCGGGCCTCCTTGGTTACAGGTACCAGTCCGCCCCAATAAGATTTGAGGCGTGAAAAAAGTGGTATCAGAGAAGTTCGTCCTAGTGAGTCTACAAAGCCGTGTCTACGTAGAGTCTTGTTTATCGGTGTGTCGTGCACCGCATCTATAAACAAGAGGCTATGGACATTTAAGAATTATTTCTTTTCTTCATGTCTTAGATCGTGCGATAGAGCCTATATTGTATATGAAATCATAGTTGACCACTGAATTCATTTGTTTCTCTTATTATAGAAATGATGCCGATTACCAGAATCAAGAATACCGGTAAGCAAGTAGATGTGGCTGCCGGAGAGGGGACTAGTAAGTCACCCACTATACCAGCTAATCAAAGTGAGGCTCCAGCTGATCATGCATCAGAAACTTCTTCCACTCCAGAAGAAATAAGGGGGAGGAGAACTATATCCCCAGAGTCACCTATTAATGCTGTTGATCAAGATCTTAGAAATGCAGTGCAACTTTTGACTCGTATAGTTGCTGGGCAAGCCATTCCTACCAAGGGTCCTAGTGGAACAGATAGGGCGGCTAGCCTTCGAACACAGGATTTTCTTAAGATGGATCCTCCCACTTTTACTAGATCAGATCTTAATGAGGACCCACAGGACTTTATTGATCAAATTCAAAGGGCCTTAGATGTTATGCATGTAACGGGTAGAGAGACAGTGGAGTTAGCGGCGTATAGATTTAAAGGGGAAGCTATATATTGGTACGAGGACTGGAAATGATCTAGGGGTATTGATGCACCCCCAACTACTTGGAAAGATTTCAAAGAGGCATTTCTTGATCATTATCTTCCATTCGAGATTCGTCAGGCCCATGCAGATCAGTTTTTAAATCTTCGTTAGGGGAATATGAGCGTGAGGGAGTACAGTCTTCGATTTAATTCCTTGTTGAGATATGCTCCTAATGTTGTAGCTACTATGGATAACAGAGTTCATCAATATGTGGATAGGCTGGATCCATATCTGGTTAGAGATTGTACTATTACTGCTTTGAACAAAGATTTGGACATAGTGAGGATCTAAGCTTTTGCACAGAAAATAGAAGATCAGAGGCAGAGGAGAAGAACACAGGAATTAGAAAGAGAATATTCCAAGAGGGCCAGATCTACAGGGCAGTTCATGGCATCCCAAGGAGGGTTCAGACCACAGTTTTCTGCTAGACCACCTAGGCCATTATCTTCTTATTCTGCAGCTAGTTCCCCACCACAGTTCCAAGGGTCCAGAGGAAATCAATTTGGGCACAGAAGTGCGAGTCAGAGTTTGCGGACAGTGGGGTACCAAAGGCAAGGGAATATGAGCCAATCGAGACCTCCTCGAGAGCCATGCAATAAATGTGGAAGGTATCATTTGGGCGCATGTCGGCTGGGGACCAATGTTTGCTTTTGGTGTGGTATGTCGGGGCATATGATGAGAGAATGCCCATAAAAGGGCATAGGGGGTATGACACGACCTACGGGGTCATTTGTTGCATCATCATCATCAATGCCTTATTCAGGAAGGGGTGCACAACCAATGGGTCGTGTTAGAGGTGATAGAAATGCCACGAGTTCTAGCGGGGCTCAAAATCGTACGTATGCTCTAGCGGATCGACAGAATTTAGAGGCTTCCTCAGATGTGGTTACGGTTACGTTGTCTATCTTTTCATTCGATTTATATGCCTTAATTGATCCCGGTTCTACATTATCGTATGTTACTCCGTTGGTTGCTGGAAAGTTCGAAAGAATACCCAAACTGTTAGTTAGGTCATTTGAAGTGTCCACACCGGTTGGGGAATCTATTATAGCTAGAAGGGTTTATCGAAACTGCATAGTAACTGTTTGTGGTCGTGATACGATGGCTGATCTTGTGGAGTTAGAAATGGTAGATTTTGATGTTATAATGGGTATGGACTGGTTGGCGTCTTGTTATGCCACAATTTATTGCTGCACGAAAAAGGTATATTTCGATTTTCCAAATAAATCAGTCCTTGAATGGAAAGGTGTAATTAGCGCGCCAAGAGGTAGATTTATTTCTTATTTTATGGCGAGAAGAATGATTTCCAAGGGATACATATATAATTTATTTAGAGTAAGGGATACAGAAGTAGAGCCACCAACTCTTCACATTGTTCCGGTGGTAAATGAATTTTCTAATGTATTTCCTGAAGATCTTCCAGGTTTGCCTCCTGAACGAGAAGTAGAGTTTGGTATTGATGTAATACCAGTCACCCAACCAATCTCCATTCCTCCGTATAGAATGGCCCCAGCAGAAATACGAGAATTGAAAGAGCAATTGAAAGATTTGCTAGAGAAGGGATTCATAAGGCCTAGTATGTCCCCCTGGGGAGCACCAGTGTTATTTGTGCGCAAAAAGGATGGCTCACTGAGGATGTGTATTGATTATCGACAATTGAATAAGGTGAATATTAAGAATAAATATCCTCTCCCAAGAATTGATGATTTATTTGATCAGTTACAGGGCGCCAAACGCTTTTCTAAGATTGATTTGAGGTCAGGTTACCACCAAGTGAGGGTCAAAGAGAAGGATATACCCAAGATAGCTTTTCGAACACGGTATGGTCATTATGAGTTTCTAGTTATGTCATTTGGGCTAACAAATGCACCCGCAGCTTTTATGGATTTGATGAATAGGGTGTTTAAGCCATTCATGGATGTATTTGTGATAGTTTTTATAGATGATATTCTAGTTTATTCTAGATCAGAAGAGGACCATTCCAATCACTTACGACAGGCATTGCAGACTCTTCGTGATTGTAAGCTTTATGCAAAGTTCTCTAAATGTGAGTTTTGGTTAAAGTCGGTGGCATTTTTGGGTCATATTGTATCTAGTGAAGGGATAAAGGTTGATGCTCAAAAGATAGAAGCTGTGAAGAACTGGACAAGGCCCACAACGCCTACGAAGATTCGTAGTTTTCTCGGGTTGGCCGGTTATTATAGAAGGTTGTTAAAGGCTTTTCCTCCATTTCAGCACCCTTAACCAAGCTAACCCATAAAACATCCAAATTTCAATTGAATGATGCCTGTGAGAAGAGTTTTCAAGATTTAAAGAACAAGTTGATTTCTACACCCGTGTTGGTACTTCCAGACGGCACCGAAGGGTATACAGTGTATTGTGATGCTTCCAGAATTGGTTTAGGATGTGTATTGATGCAGCATGGTAAGGTAATAGCATATGTTTCTAGACAATTGCGGCCACATGAGAAAAATTATCCTACACACGATCTTGAGCTGGCAATAGTTATTTTTGCTTTAAAGATATGGCGCCACTACTTATATGGGGTTCATGTTGATATATACACTGACCATAAGAGCTTGCAATATATTTTTAATCAGAAGGATCTAAATTTAAGGCAGCGGAGATGGCTTGAACTATTAAAGGACTACGATGTTGATATCTTGTACCATCCAGGGAAAGCAAATGTGGTAGCTGATGCGTTAAGTCGTAAGGCTATGATGGCGCCTATAGAAAGGCAAGGGATGATTAAAGATCTTCACCAGTTAGCTAGTTTGGGAGTTCGCCTTCTTGAAACTCCGAATAAAGAGCTTATCGTACATAATGCTGCGAAATCTTCATTAGTAGCTGAAGTGAAAGAGAAGCAATATGTAGATCCTATTTTATTATAGCTTAAGGAGAACATTCAGAGTGGTACGACCAAGGCATTTGAGCTTACGCGAGAAGGAGTACTTCAGTGCCAAAACCGATTGTGTGTGCTGGATGTAGACGGGCTAAGAATGTAGATTATGATAGAGGCACATTTTTCAAGGTATTCCATTCATCCAGGATCAACCAAAATGTATCAAGATTTGAAAGATATGTATTGGTGGAATGACATGAAGAAGAGCATTGCAGAATTTGTAGCTGAATGTCCAAATTATCAAAGAGTTAAAGTTGAGTACCAAAAACCCAGAGGTTATATGCAATGCATTGATCTTCCAAGCTGGAAGTGGGACATGATCAACATGGATTTCGTTATTGGTTTGCCTCGTACATCTCGGAAGTTTGATTCTATATGGGTGATTGTTGATAGGCTTACCAAATCCGCATATTTCCTACCAGTTAGGACCACTTACACAGTTGAAGAGTATGCGAAGCTGTATATTAAAGAGATAGTCCGATTACATGGAGTGCCAATCTCTATTATATCAGATCGGGGAACCCAATTTACCGCAAACTTTTGGAAGTCTTTTCAGAGGTGTTTGGGAACACAAATGAAGTTGAGTACAACTTTCACCCTCAAACAAATGGACAAGCAGAACGTACCATCCAAACACTTGAAGATATGCTACAAGCTTGTGTAATAGATTTTAAGGGCAACTGGGATGATCATTTACCTCTTATTGAGTTTGCCTACAATAATAGCTATCATTCAAGTATCAAAATGGCACCATATGAAGCTTTATATGGAAGGAAGTGTAGATCACCAATAGGATGGTTCGAAGTGGGTGAAACTCTTTTGTTCGGACCGGATCTTGTTTATCAAGCCATAGAGAAGGTTAAAGTAATTCAGCAACGACTAAAAATATCCCAAAGTCAACACAAGTCATATGCGGATTGTAGAAGGAGAGGACTAGAGTTTTCTATAGGTGATTGGGTATTTTTGAAGGTATCACCAATAAAAGGGGTAATGAGATTTGACAAGAAAGGGAAGTTGAGTCCACGTTATATAGGCCCGTATAAGATCACTCGAAGGTTTGGACAAGTTGCATATCAATTAGAGCTACCCCAAGAGCTCTCATCAGTACATCCGGTATTTCATGTGTCAATGCTTCAAAAGTGCATCGGAGATCCATCACATATCACTTCTACTGAGGATGTGCAAGTTGTGGAAGATCTTACCTATGAGGAAGTGCCTATTGCTATTCTAGATCGCCAAGTTAAGAAGATGTGAAATAAAGAGATAGCATCGGTGAAAGTACGTTGGAGAAATCGTCAAAGGGAAGAGATTACATGGGAAGCTGAGGAAGCAATAAAATCTAAGTACCCTCATTTGTTCAAAGATGAAGAGGAAGTACAAGAAACGGAGTTAGAACATTAACAAGTAAGTTTTTTTTTTATATATGCATAGTATTTATGTGATGATGTGAATGTTAATGATGGACTTGAACTTGTTTCGGTTGAATAACTACGCTAACATTCGAGGACGAATGTCCTAAAGGCGGGAAGGATGTAACAGTCCATATTCAAGTACATGTATTGGCGTATTCAAGTACGTGTATTGGTCTTATTTATATGGAATTAATTTTTTTATTTTATTTATTCCGAAATTTGCCCGTCGATGGTTCTATGCGAAGGTTATTGAATAAGCTTTCCAACGATATAAAGATTTCCAAAAACGGATAGGTTTCGGTTATAATCGAGCACGTTCAAAACTATAAAACGGTGGCCGGGATATTTGGGAATAGTAAATGTGCAGGAAAATTTCCTGCACACAAACTACTGAGGCTAGCCAATTTCTTGGGTCAACTTCGAATGATCATAACTCCCTTAATATAATGCACTGGGAGAGATGCGACCTATGAAAAGAAAGATCATTGAGTATTCTTTCCAATTTAATTGGTTTTATCCAAATACAACGTCTGAGTAAGGATTTATACTCGTTTTACTTCAGCCTATCAAAATAGATTTTTAGGGTCAACTTCAAACAACCATAACTCCTTGTACATGACGAACTGGGTGGCCTATTTTATAAGAAATGAATGCCCTTTGAGTTATCTTTCCAACGATACCAATTTTACCCAAATCCGATATCGGAGAAAATAGTTATGGTCAATCTACTTTAGCTTATCAAAACAGTCCACCAAAGGACAGATTTGACATTATTTAAATTTTAAAGGCATTTTGGTCATTCCCTATTATGTTATGGATGGGAATATGTGTATATATAGATGTATATGAGTTCAAAAACTCATTTTCATCATTAATCATTGAGAAAGAAAAAATCCTAGCCAAATTTGACCTTTAAATTACTTTTGATTCAACCGTAGAAATTCCAAAGTAATCTGATAACTGCGTTTGTCATCTCGAGAGCTTCGAACGACACCTATTATTTGTGCAAACAGGATTGCCTAATCAAGAGGTGAATTCTAAGGTATGAATATTGTTTGCCTTTGTTCTCTTCCATATGTATATGTGTGATAGAGGATTATATGTATTGGTTGTTATTGAAAGGTGATGAAAATAGGGTTATGGACTATTTTGCATGGTTTGGTTGTATTAAATTGTGGAAGGTGGATATTGTAATTGAGTTATGGAAGGTGGATATGGTGATAGACTATTGAATTGATGATTATTTATGTCTATGGCTCAATTTGGTTTAATGGATTGGTTGGAAGGATAAATGAATCCAAACTTGATATTGGAGGATGTTGTATGAATATGCATGGCATGCGAATGTAATTGGAGTATAAGAGGGTTAAAGTGACGCCCTTTATGGTGTAATTAAGGCTTACTACTTAACCACTTGTTTGGTGAATTCAAATAATTGAATTGTGATGTTTGGTTGCTAATACTAGATTGCTATATATGTTCATTGTAGATTAGTAATCCGAAAAGACGAGAAGTCCATTTGGGACTAGTATTGAAGGTTGACAGTCAGGTATGTAAAGCATACTCTATACCATATCTTTGGCATGAAAGTGAACAATTGTTCTATTAAGAAAGTTTCCAAAGTTATTCAATAACATGTGATCCATAATGGTTTTGTATGATGTCCTACGTTACCAATGAACTTGTTTCCACCCTACAAGATGTCAAAACATTCCAATACTTACTTGTTTTTCAAATCTTACATGTTTATTGCACTAATGAATGTCAGAAGGTATCCGGTTACTCAAACAAGATCCATGTGCTATTAATGACTCCAAAACATTTCATTGATATACCAATAAGTTCCTACTTCATTGTTATGGCATTGATGACTCCAAAACACTTCATTGATGTGCCAATGAGTTCTTACTTCATTGTTTTTGCATTGATGGTCTATTTATATGTCTCTTATTGATGTATCATTGTTTCAAAGTATCAAAAATGCGGTGGCAACCGAAATAACAATCTCAAAAATGCGATTTATTCACTTGTTTCTGATTTCTATTGAGCTCCTATATCATATGTGATTATCTACAGCTTTACATACTCAGTACTTATTTCGTACTGACGTCCCCCACGGGGGACCTGCATTTCATGCTGCAGGCACAGGTACCTCAACTCATACACCGCACAAGTAAGAGCCAGGATATCCAGCTGCTTTTGGTGAGCTCCAGTTTGCTTCGGGGCTTTCCGTGTCATATCCAGTCACTTTTGGTATTGTATAGAAGTTTGTTATATGGCGGGGTGTGTCCCGACCTTAGTTAAACTCTGTGTATTGTTTAGAGGCTTTGTAGACCTAATGTACAGTCAAGGTGGTGTTTTGTTAGTAGACGTGATGGCTCCAACGGCCAAGTATTGTATATACATATATATGTGTGCTCGAGCTTATATAGGTGATTATTTCCTTTTATATGTAACATGAAACTGTCCGAATTTCGGGTTGTCATAGAGGTATGCATGGGAAGTATAAGGTTATGAGCTGGTTCTCCCGGGCCTCCTCGGTTACGGGTGCCAGTCCGCCCCAATAGGATTTGAGGCATGACATACCCCCTCTTGGATAACATTCCCACCTCTGAGAAAATTAAAAACACTATCTTTTCCTTCAAACCTGACAAAGCCCCTGGGCCTAATGGTCTGCACCCATTTGTTTATCCAAAGTACTGGGATATCCTGGGTCCCTCTGTTACTCTTTCTCCAAAGGGTCCATTGACCCCAAGATAAACTCCACATATCTTTGCCTCATTTCTAAATGTCTCAATGCTTCTAATCTCAGGAACTTTAGACCTATTGGCCTTTGTAATACTCAATATAAACTGATCACCAAAATTATCGCTAGAAGGTTTAAACCTCATCTGGCTAATATCATTGGTCTTAGTCAAGCCAATTTCCTTCCTAACAGAAGGACCTCTGATAATGCTATCATAGTCCAGGAGGTGATCACCCATTTTCAGAGATTGAAAGGGAAACAGGGCAGCATGATCCTTAAAATTGATTTGGAGAAAGACTTTGACAGGATTGAATGGTCTTTTATAAGGCAGGCTCTCCATTTCTTCAGCATCCCCCCTAAACTCTTTTCTCTTATTGTGTCTTGCATCTCCACTTCTACCATCTTTCTCTTTGTTAATGGACAAAAGACTATCTTTTTAATTCCACCAGAGGTATAAGGCAAGGGGACCCCATCTCCTCTTACCTCTTCATCATGTGCATGGAGCTCTTGTCTAGGAGAATTGATCATGAGGTTGATATTTTAACCCGGTACCCTATTTCTGTTAGTAACAGGAGCCCAAAGCATTCTCACATTTTCTTTGCAGATGACTTCATACTCTTTGCCAGGGCCTCTGATACTAACTGTATTACCATCTTCAAGGTGCTTCAGGAATTTAGTACGCACTCAGGACAAAAGATTAACCACTCAAAGTCCAAAGTCCTGCTCTCCAGGAATTGCTCTACTCAAACTAAGGGGCAACTCTCTACCATTCTCTTCATTAGCCCCTCTGAAACCTTTGGTAAGTACTTGGGATTCCCTATCCACCATAAGAATCCCTCTAACAGAGATTTCAACTTCATCATTGATAATATCAACTCAAAGCTTGCTGGATGGAAGACAAATTTTCTAAGCATGGCAGAAAGGATAATCCTTGCTAAGTCTTCTCTAAATAGCATCCCCACCCATGCCATCCAATTCACATCCCTTTCTAGTACCATCCTCACTCAAATTGATAGGATTTAAATGAACTTTGTCTGGGGAACCTCCTCTGAGAAAAAAAAATTGTATCTCCAGAGTTGGGATACCATATCTAGGCCTAAGGGAGTGGGGGGTCTTGGTATCCAAAGAGCTAAAGATAGAAATGATACCTTCATTTCTTATCTAGTAGGGAGGTATTATCATAACAACAACAACTTATGGGCCTCTATTATGAAGAGTAAATACAACAAGCCCAACTCCCCTAGGTTCAAGCCCCATTCCAGAATCTGGAAATTTATCTCCTATGGTAGTGCCTTTTGCAGACTAGGAACCCAGTGGGTGGTTAAGAATGGGTTGAATGTCAATTTCTGGATGGACAGGTGGATTCCTCACCTCCAACCCCTAAGATCTATAGTCCATGGCCCTCTCACTACCTTAGAAGCCAACTTGACCCCGGCTAAGGTCTGGAATGAAGGAGCCTGGGACTTCTTCAGCCTCTCCTTTCAACTTTCTCCAGACCTCATAACAACATCCAAAGCTCCTTCAGTAGGAACCCCAAGCTTAGTCATGATAAGCTTATTTAGAGCCTCTCAGGAAATGGTTGTTTTACCACCAACTCCATGTACAAGTTTATAACTTCCAAAACCTTAGATTCTAATGTGGGGCATACCTTTATGTGGATTTGGAAAGCCAACTGTTCCCCCAAAATTAAAACTTTTCTTCGGCTTGCACAACATAACAGACTCCCTACCTCTCTTTACCTGAATAGAATAGGGATAATCAATAATTCTGCTTGTAAGGTCTGTAACTCCCTTACTGAAGTCTTGGTCCACATCTTCTTTCAGTGCCCCATTGTCAAGGATTTCTGGAACCACCTGTTTTCTACTGGTTCCAAGATTGATGGTTTGAATATTGCTAGCTTTTACCCCCAGAACTGACCCTCCACCTGGTCTATGTTGAGACACAAAAGCTTTGATAAAATGCTTTACTGGCATAATATTATTCTCTTTAGCCTGTGGTTTATTTGGAAGAATAGGAACCACAATCTTTTCAACAATCTTACCATTACCCCCAATTGGCTGCAGGTCTATAATGAGACCTTGGAATACACTTCCCTTGTCTCCCCTAATAAACAAGGTCGAAGGAGAATTGACATCCATCTTAAATGGATCAGCCCCCCTCATGGTTCCTTTATGCTTAACAAAGATGGTGCTTGTAAAGGAAACCCTGGTAAGGGCGGTATAGGGGGGTGATACGTAACTCCAATAGTAACTGGCTCCTAGGCTTTGCGAAAGCTTACCCTTGGGCCACCAACTATCAAATGAAACTACTTGCTCTGCAGGAAGGACTTCGCCTAGTAGAAGAAAATAATTTTGTGCCTTTTGAGATTTACATTGATTCTACAGAAGTTATTAAATAGTTAATCAGTGGTAACTTATTGTATGAATTCATCATTGATGATTGCAGGTCAAGACTAAAAAGGCTAGGAAGGCCTAAGGTGTCTTATTACTTTAAGGAGCAGAACGGGGTAGCGGATGCTTTGGCTAAGCTAGGTTCACAGATGGAAGTCCAATCTATAAGCAGTCTTTTTGAAGTTCCGTCAATGTGTGCGCAAAGAGCTTTGTGGGCAGACATGGCGAAAACTTTTTTTGTAAGATCTATAAATGAAAGTATCTATTCCCCGGACATGGGATCAAGTTTTTGCTATGTAATCGGACCTGATTAACATTTGGGGACCACTGGTCCTCCCCATTTTTATTTTACTGCAATCTTCTAAATAAAAAAAAAAGTCTTTCTTTCTATAAATTATTCAAACAGTAGTCTACCAAACTTAACCTCTTGATGCAAATACGACAGAGTCACGGAGTTAGGTCTCTGGCTAATTTATTTTATACACATCATATTGCTAGAGCCTAGATTCCATGCTCCTACTTTTTTTTCCAAAAAATTACAAGTAGAATCAAACCTGTCAGGCTGTCCTCGATTTACTTGTAGCCATTTTTAATTACAAGTCGCAGATTAATTTATTACTCTTTTGTTCTATTTCCCTCCCAAATCTCATCTGTTAATTCATCCGGACTTGATATACCAAAGGATTGTACAACATCATTCATCCGGGTAAGGCAAAATTAATTGTGGGGCTAATTTTAAGATGAGCTTTATCTCATGTTTGATTGGATAAAATTCAATAGTCATTTCGAGATTGTAATATAATTTTAATCCCTTCTTAAGAATGAAATAATTAATTTCGAGATTAATAATTTGGGATAACTTGTTTCCAACCAAACGACCTCTTATAATCTTGGGAACATTCTATGTATCCTAAGAGAATTCATATAACAAAGAAATTCGACAACATTGAATTCTTTTAGAATATGCACAAATTCGACATGATCTAAATATGCTTGACATATTTCAAATATCTTTACAAGTTATACATATCCACATTCCAAGTAGCCTTCAAATTTTTCTTCAAGATATCCACTACAATCAAACCTCTCTTTAATAAAAGTATTTGTCCAAAAATTTCATGACTGTAACAGAAAGGTGTTGTTATATATATAGATACTGGCATTTTGACGTTCACATCTCATTTAACTGTTATAAATAAAGTATATAAAGTTAGAAAAAAGTATGAATATAAAAAAGACAAATATTAGTAGTTTTTTCTCCTGAAGTTATGAAATAATTGATGAACATCATTTAAATATATTTTTTTCTTTAAATTAGATTTCCGTACTTGAAATTTGTTGTGTGCATGATATTCGTGATGATTACCATAAATATTCTGGCATTTTATTTTATACATAATATATTTCTTATAAAATATTATTCCATAATATTTGAATATGTTATTATAAAGAAGTAATTTTAGAAAGAGTGTATCGCTATAATAAATGTATTGTTGTTATTAGAATGTCGCTATAGAAAAGTTAGTATAACATGAAAAATTGATTTTAAAGAAAATTAAATTATTATAATGAAATATCGTTATAACGAGATACACGTTATTGAAATGTCGTTATAACGAAATACGAAATATAAGTAGAAAGTATTAAATGTACTTTTGTTTTTCTCATCTTCACTGTACCTTTCACATGAGAGAAGTCATAAATTTTCCGCTATCTATTTTTTAAGTTAGTACATATTATACTTTTTTTTTTCAATGGGCGCCCAATTATGTTACAATCAGGTTTAAAAGAGGACCAAATTGAAGCATGGTTTTTTTGACTGTATTTTATTTCTTGTTTTAATTTAATGATCTCCATCACCATGTGGTGGTATTTAATTAGAATAGAGTGAAAGATATTAAGACATTATTAAAAATATTTTAAATAAAAAAATATTTAAAATTTATGAACGTCCTATCATTCCGCTAACCAATTTTGAAATAATATTATTATCTTTTTTTTTTTATATAAATTTCATTTTTGAAAAGGAAATGTTAATCACACACCACTCTTTACTTGATACATGTTAAATTAAATTAATTTTATTTTTTTTCATTTTTCTAATACTCTTCTTCATTTTCTTTTTTTCTCTTTCTTATTGTTTGACTAAACCTCTCAGAATATTTTAATACTGTACTGCAGGTAAGAACAAATTAACTAAATAATATCAAAAAAAATAAAATATTTTTCAACTTCTGTAATTTCTGCTATTATAATTTTGTTACGTGTTTCAATATTCATAATTAACTTCTTGTCATTTTCACTCACCGCACACATTTTTTTCTTCTTCATGAATTCTTCTTCTTAAGATATAAATTCATGTTCAGATCTAGTGTCCCTCAGAATTAACCGGATAAAACCGTTAATGGTGGAGGGAGTAATTATTAAAATTTTATGGTGAAATTGAAGGAATATTAGTAGAGGCGATTTGATTGTTGGGTGGTAGATTCTTGATCGGAGTAGAGGCGACTTCTGTTGAGTGTTTTTTCGACGGAATTTCGAACGGAAAAGAGGGTCTCTTTAGTGGTGATTGGGAGAGGAGAAGTGGAGGGAGCTCACCGACCAATGATGAGCTCATCGGTCGGAATTGATTATCGTTGCAAAGAATTCTCAATTGTTATTGGTGAAAGGAGTGAATAAATTTGTTTTTTTTTTTTTTTTTATCAAAATGGGTAAGTTTTGAAATTAGAAATGGAGAAGAGTGTATTTTTGTTGCTGGAGGATGATATTATTGATGTTGAAGAAGAGGGTTATCAATGGTGTATTGAGAAATGGAGATTAGGTCATCAAGGAGAAAGAAAAGAAGCAAAGAATTTTTTTTAAAAAGATTAAAATATTTTTTTTTAAAAAAATACATTTATAAAGAAAGAATTTGTATAAATAAAAGATTTAATTATTTTTTTGTAATTTTTCACTCCTTAAGAGAGTAGATTCACTCTCTATGTTATGTGGTAAAAAAAAGATAATAATATCATTTCAAAATTGCTTAAAGAGGTAATAGGACGCTCACAAATTTTAAATGTCTTTTTAATAAAAAATCGAAACGATTTTAGTAATGTCTTTGTTTCTTTACTCATTACAAAAACAAGAACATGGTTGATGAATTAATATATACTACTTACTAAACTGACAGCACTATATAAATACACTCAAGACAAATGGTAAAGTAAATAGTTTTTAATCAAATTGTATTACTAAATAAAATGTTTAGTGTTTTTTTATTAATAATAATAAAAAAAAAATTCAATAATATAATAAGTACAACTAAAAAGAGTTATTTCTTTATCTTATCAATCTGTACTAAGTTCCTAGACAAAAAAAAATCTTTATTAAGTTCACAACCTTTATGAACTTTTTTTTTTCTTCATTCGGTGTTTGGTGCCCGTATTGGAGCTTCAATTAATTCGAATCACGCATTACAGGGCCCATTAAGGTGGCAGCGCTCCCAACAACGTTTTCTCCATACTCAAGGTCGAACCCTCGCCCTCTGGTTTGTAGGAAATTATTTAGTTATTTCAAAATATTTTACATTTAAAGTGTATTGAAAAAGTCATGTCTTTAAATGTATTCTAGAAGTCATCAAGAGATATACTTGAGAAGGTTTACTCTAGAAACCATTAAAAGATATACTTGAAAAGATTTACTTTGGAAGTCATTAAGAGGTGTACTTGAGAAACTAAGTCTTACCTATAAATAATCCCTCAATCCTTACTGCAATCTTTAACTTTTAAGAAAAACATTAAAAAATTTCTCTTTAGTTTCTCTGCTTAATAATTTAATCATTATAATTTAACTTGCTGGTATTTGTATTAATAATTTTGTTGATTCTTGTATCCTCTAATTAATTAGAAAAGTGTTTGTTTAATCCTGGGGAAACATTTCACACTGCTGAAATAGTTTTTAGGACAGTGCCTAACACGACTCAAGTATAATTAATATATCACTTAAAATAATTTCTTAATAATATTTATTTGATATTCAATATGTTAACTGTTACTCCACCCATTTAAAAAAGAAAGACCTACTTTGACTTGACACAATGTTTAAGAAAATAAAGAAGACTTTTGAATCTTGTGGCCTTAAATTAAAGTTATGTCAAATGTACCAAAATACCTTTTAATCTTGTGGTCCTAAGCATGCCATATGAAAAGTTGAAATTAAAGTATTGCCAAAAAAGAAAAGGGGTCATTTTTTTTTAAACGGACTAAAAAGAAAAGTAGGTCATTCTTTTTTAAAAGGGGGGAGTATTATTTATGTTCCCCAAAAATCTAAGAAACTATGGCAAGTAATTCTACTCCTGATATTTCTGCTACCGAAGCAACTCCTAATGTTCCTGTTTCGGTTGTTCTACCATATGCAAAATCGTTTCCTGATGTTTCAAATATTGAAATATTCGCTAATGAAAACTTTAAAAGGTGGCAAGAACTAATTTTTTCACTACTTGATGTTCATGGTGTTGCATATGCTTTGGCACAAACACAACCTGGTGCAGCCGTTGATGGCAAAATTTTGGAGTGATGGCAATACGCCAATAAGGTATGTCGCCATACTATTTTACAAATAATTTCTAATGAATTGTTTGATGTGTATTGCAGTTGCAAAGAAGCAAAAGTCATCTGGGAAGCTTTAATCAAGAAGTTTACAGCTGAAGATGTAACCAAACAAAAGTTTGTGGTTAAAAATTTTTACAATTGGCAAATGAGTGATGTGAAAGAAATAAAAATTCAAATAAATGAATATAAAAAACGGTTAGAAAATTTGAAGGCTGAGGACATCACTTTACCAGAAAAATTTATTGCTAGGGTGTTGATTGAAAAATTGCCAGAATCATGGAATGACTATAAAAATAACTTGAAATATAAGCAGACAAATTTTACTATTAAGGAAATAATAACTCATATTCTAATTGAAGATACCAACAGAAAGGAGTCATTCAAAGCTAAGCAGGCTGCGCTCAATGCAAATTTAGTACAAGGTCAACACAACTTCAACAGAAGGTATGGTAATAAGTCTTAAGGTTACAAGCCTAATAATTCCAGTTTTAAGAAAAGAAAAGGTACTTATTTTACTTGTGGAAAATCAGGTCACTATGCCGCTCAATGTAGGTACAGAATGAGAAATAACAAAGAAATAAGAAATCCTCCCAAAGCTAATTTAGCTGAAGGAGATGAAATAATTGCAGCTATTATTTCTAAAGTAAATATGGTGGCACATATAAAAGAATAGGCGGTAGACTTTGGAGCTACTCAACACATTTGTACAAATCGAGAAGCATTTGCCTCATATACATCAATAGGAGATGACAGTGAAGTAGTCTACCTTGGAGACTCAAGAACTGCTAAAGTCTTGGGTAAGGGTAAAGTACTCCTAAAACTCACATCGGGAAAAACTTTAGCCCTAATGGATGTACTGCATGTTCCTATAATGCGAGCAAACCTGATTTCTGTGGCTTTGGTGGATAAAGCTGGAATGAAAGTGTCTGTTGAATATAATAAGATTATTTTGACAAAAAATAATGTATTTGTGGGAAAAGTCTATTGTAACCATGGACTTTATGAACTTAATATTATCAATAATAATGTATCAGCTTCTGCTTATATAATTGAGTCTATTTATTTATGGCATGCTAGATTGAGACATGTTAATATCAAATATAGAAAGAATATGCAATCACTTGGTTTAATATCTGGTTTGGATTCAAGTTATTTCGATAAATGTGAAATATGTGCTGAAGCTAAAATTACTAAAAAGTCATGTTTTTCAGTTGATAGAGAAACTGTATTGTTATCTTTGACTCACACTGATTTGGGAGATTTAAAACAAACTATGACTAGAGGTGGTAAAAGATATTATGTGACCTTTGTAGATGATTTCTCTAGATTTACTAAGTTGTATTTGCTTAGAAATAAAGATGATGCCTTTGATGTTTTTGTGTCTTATAAATCTAAAGTTGAAAATCAACTTAGTAGAAAAATCAAGAGAATTAGATCTGATAGAGGTGGAGAATATGTATCTTTAAATGCTTTTTGTAAAAAAGAAGGTATTATTCATGAAGTAACTCCGCCTTATTCTCCCGAGTCTAATTGTAACGCCCCAAGAACCTATCCTGAGACGTCACACGGTACTTAAGGCCACACGTGGCCTCAAGCTAACCCTCTAAGATTGTCATCCCTTTTTGAACTCGCTTTGACGGTAGTCATGGGAAAATAAGAAAGGATATCATATCATAGACATACTCGAAAGCAAAGATATGTTGCCCTGTACAATCAAAATACTGACATTCTGTACATACTGATACTCTAGTTTGACAAAGCCTCTACTAATCAAGACTAAAGAGCCATTGGGACAAACCCCCAACTGACTCAGACAGTACTGAATTCCATAACAACAGAACGATATCACCAAAAATATAGACACGGTCCTCGAACCATAAGGACTCACTACTGAGGGAACGTAGTTGAGGCACTCGAATATCGCTAACGTGGCTGCGGTTGAGTACCTGAACCGACATTACGAGAAAATATAGTCCATAGAAAAATATGTGGGTCAGCACTTTGGAATGTACAGAGTATGTGGGGGTGCATGCAACAATGTAAATATCATCATCAATTTCATTAAAATATGCATATGTACAATGATGGCTCACTTGGCTTGAGTTAGATTGAAACATACTTTTCATGATCTCATAGTAAATAAATCATATGATAAAACCCTCATAAATCATCATAAACAATTCAACTCTTCAACTCAAGACTCGGAGTGACTCGGTAATTCAAGAAACTCAACTCTTATGGACATGGAAGGTTCTTATAACCGACATAAACCATGTGAGCTACATGGAGTCCAACGTTTTGCCCTCCTAAGGAGAGAACCGCACATTGGCGGGAGCATCGTACTCTTGTCAGGAAGTACAACCTCAATTTAGTGATCGCAATCTCATACTCAGCCTCTTGCCCACAAATATCAATACCAATCCTACGCTGGCACGTAGTTTTGGGGGAAGTACCACATTTCCCGCTCGGTACTAAATACTACTCCCAGACACAAACTCAGAGCGCGTTAGGAAATCCACCACAAACATCACAAGGGTCTATCATGAAGACCAAATCAAATCTCTTTCTCATTTATCAAATCATAATCAATTTGTGGATTCCTAACTCGACTCAAATCAAATCAATCTTTCTCAATATCAAAATATATCAGTTCATTAAATCATGGCAACATCATTAGCTTTGAGGAAATATCAAGACTCATTGTAACAACTCAATCTCATGAATCAATACACTCAATAATCCAATTTGTCATAAGGAAGCTTAAAGCTTGACACATATCTTGAAGGCACTTGAAATATCAACTCATGGTAGAAATATGAAATTCACAATATTAGATATCAAGTCATAACTTGGGAATAGTAAAATAATCATGTATAACAAAGCTTGAACAATTTATATTCTCATAGTCTCATGATGAAGTAATTTGGGTATAAACCCACTTGCAAAATCATATAAATCCATAATAGAAATCAAAGCTTTGAGCACAAGAACGAAAGGATTGCTCTTGTTCAAAACCCCAAATACCTTGGATTATATCTTTAAGATGAAAAGACTTGATTGGAAACTCTACTTCACACTTTTGAGCTAAATTTCTTGATGTCTTTGACTTGGAGAACTTGATTCTTGAACAATTTGGCGAAATCTATGAAAAAATTCTTGAATTTCTTGGAGAATATTTGATTTGGATTTGGAAGAGAGAAACCCTAGTTCTAGATATTTCTTGGAAGAGAAATGGAGAAGAATGGATTTCTCTTCTCTACTTGAATCTATATATAGAGGGCCAAACTGGGCGGAAAGACCAAAATGCCCTTGAGCAAATTCTAAAACTGGAGCCCAATTTTTGGCCCTGGCGCGACGCGCCATGATCACGGTCCTTTACTGGATTTTGGATAACTGGGAAACTGCTCAGTGGCACAACGCGGTGAAATCGTGTTGCCACATTGGTTATGACCTGGAAGGGCACCGCGACGTGGTGGAATCACATTGGTGCACTAGAATTTGACAATCCTGCTATTGAGCCTTCGCGTGATGTGGTAATATCACGGAGGCTTACTGTAAAGTTACAATTTGGATATTACTCATCTCCGCGACGCGCTGAGGGTCTAAATAATGATGTTTCACGACTGGGATTTCAGATAGTCATAACTTCTTGCTCCAATCTCCGATTTTGATGAAATTGGTATCGACGGAAAGCTTATTCAAATATCCACATGATGGAAAATAGAAATTAGGTAAATACATCATGGTTTAAACATTATTCACTTTGGAAGTCTTTTTCATTCGCTCAAAAGACGTATTTAGGCTTACGAAACGGTTGGGGTATTACAATAGCTCCCCCTTGGAAACATTCGTCCTCGAATGTTGCTAGTTAGACTCAAGGTCAAAGAGGACACTTGAAAATGACCTACTGAAATAATCTATTCTACAGGCTTACTTTACTCTAGACTTTCAAATACTTCACTGAATGCACGAATCAAGATGGAAGACAACTATATAACCGAATAAACTGGATTTGGAGGAAACTAAATTAAGGAAAAATAATACCTTCATATTGATTTGAACTTGCAGAGAAGAGATGGGGGTACTTAACTCGCATATCTGCTTCTTCTTCCCAAGTAGCACCCTCAACTGATTGATTTCGCCATAGAACTTTAACCAAAGGAACTTCCTTGTTTCTTAGTCTACGGACTTGATAATCTATGATTTCAACCGGAATCTCTTTATAAGAAAGGATATCCCAAATGTCTAAGTTTTCTGACGGATTAACAACAACAGAATCGCCAATGTGCTTCTTAAGCATGGAGACATGGAAGACGGGGTGGACAACTGATAACTCTGCAGGCAACTAAATCTCATAAGTTGTCTTCCCAACACGATTCAAAACTCTGTAAGGGCCAACATATCGGGGACTATGCTTTCCTTTCTTACCAAATCTCTTCACCCCTTTCATGGGTGAAATTTCCAGGTACACTAAATCATCAACTTCAAACTCAATAGCTCTTCTTCTCACATCTGCATATGACTTATGACGACTCTGGGCCGTTTTTAACCTTTCTCGAATCAGTTTAAGTTTTTTCATAGCTTCAAATACAACATCAGGTCCAATCACAGTAGCTTCACCCACTTCAAACCAACCTATGGGTGATCTACATCTACTTTCATATAAAGCCTCAAATGGAGCCATTCGAATGCTAGCATGAAAACTGTTGTTATAAGCAAATTCAATCAATGGAAAATCTTCATCCCAACTTCCTTTGAAGTTAAAAACACATGCCCTCAACATATCCTCCAAAGTCTGGATGGTCCTCTCAGCCTGACCGTCTGTCTGCGGATGAAAAGGGGAACTAAGATGAATTTAGGTATCAAGACCCTTTTGAAAGGCTCTCCAAAACTGAGAAGTAAATTGAGTACCCCTATCGAAAATGATTGACAAAGTTACTCCATGCAACCTGACTAACTCTCGGATGTACAACTTAGCATAGTCCTCAGCGGTGAAAGATGTATGCACTGGCAAATGCGCGGACTTAGTCAACTTGTCAACAACGACCCAAATCGAATCATGATGACGACAAGAGAGAGGTAAACCGGTCACAAAATCCATATTTACTTCCTCCCACTTCCAAGTAGGAATACTAAATTCTTGCATCATACCACCGGGCCTTTGGTTCTCTATCTTCACCTTTTAGCAAGTTGCACGTTTCTCTATGAACTTTGCTATATCCTTCTTCATACCATTCCACCAATAGATTTCCCACAAATTGCAGTTCATCTTGGTTGCACCGGGATAAATAGAATACCGCGCGCCATGTGCTTCAGCCATAATTCTCTGTCTCAAATCATCAATGTCAAGCACACACAACCTATTCTGAAGCCTCAATACACCATCTCCTCCTTGGGAGAAAACCTCCACCTTTTGGTCTTTAACTGACCCATTCAGTTCGACCAAATGAGAATCCATATCTTGCTTCTCTTTTACATCCAAAACTAGAGAAGATTCAGAACTACTCTGGACCCAAACATTACCCTAAGCTGAATCAAGAAATCTAGCACCCAACCTCGCCAAACGATGCACTTCGCGAACTAACTGCTTCTTACCTTTCTCTACAAGAGCTACACTACCCATGGACGACCTGCTAAGGGCATCTGCCACTACATTGGCCTTGCTTGAGTGGTACAACACGCTTATATCGTATTCCTTCAGAAATTCTAACCATCGCCTCTGTCGAAGATTGAACTCTTTTTGAGTAAAAACATACTGCAAACTCTTATGATCCGTAAAGACATCAACATGAATACCGTACAAGTAGTGTCTCCAAATTTTTAAAGCAAAAACCACTGCAGCTAATTCGAGATCATGGGTCGGGTAATTCTTCTCATGCGGTTTCAACTGCCTGGAGGTATAGGCTATAACCTTACCTTTCTGCATCAATACGCAACCCAAACTAACTCTAGAGGCATCACAATACACCCCAAAATCATCTACACTATTAGGAAGGGTCAACACAGGGGCTGAAGTGAGTCGAGTCTTCAACTCCTGAAAACTCTTCTAGCAAGAATTTGACCACTGGAATTTAACTTTCTTTTGAGTTAACCGAGTTTAAGGAGACACAATAGAAGAGAAACCTTCAACAAAACAACAGTAGTAGCCAACTAGACCCAAGAAACTCCTAATATCAGACGGGGAAATAGGTCTAGGCCAATTCCTCACAGCTTCTACCTTTTGAGGATCAACTTGAATACCTTTAGAAGAAACAATATGACCTAGAAAGGAAACTGACCTTAGCCAAAATTCACACTTGCTAAACTTGGCAAATAACCAAAGACCTCTAAGGGTTTGAAAGACAATTCAGAGATGATCTGCATAGTTATTCTTACTTCGAGAGTACACAAGAATATCATCTATGAACACAATAACAACCATATCCAAGTACTGTCTGAACACCCGATTCATGAGGTTCATAAAAGCTGCTGGGGTATTAGTTAGTCCGAAAGACATAACCAGGAAATCAAAATGACCATAACGGGTGCGAAAAGCCGTCTTTACAATATCACACTCTCTAACCTTAATTTGGTGATAACCGGATCTCAAATCTATTTTTGATAAATAACTGGGACCTTGCAGCTGATCAAACAGGTCATCAATTCTAGGAAGATGATATTTGTTTTTGACTGTGACCTTGTTGAACTGACGATAGTCAATGCACATATACAATGAACCATCTTTTTTCGTATGAATAGAACGGGTGTGCCACAAAGAGACACACTGGGCCTTATGAAACCCTTATCAAGAAGATCTTTGAGTTGCTCTTTCAACTCCTTAAGTTCTACGGGGGCCATACGATATGGAAGAATAGAAATAGGTTGTGTGTCGGGAAGAAGATCAATCCTGAATTCTCTCTCTATCAGGAGGTACCCCTGGGAGATCTTTCGGAAAAATATCAAGAAACTCATTGACAACACTGATAGACTGAATAGTCGAAGTCTCAGACTTTGTGTCTTTAACTCGAACCAAATGATAGATGCAACCCTTGGATATTAATTTTCTGGCTTTAAGGTAAGATATGAAATGACTCTTAGGGGATACAAAATTTCTGGACCACTCAAAAACTGGCTCATTAGGAAACTAAAACTTGACTACACGGGTATGACAGTTTATAGACGTATAATAAGAGTGAAGCCAATCCATACCCAGAATAATGTCAAAATCGACCATGTCTAGTTCAATCAGGTCTGCAAACAAGACTCTGTGAAGGACAGTGATAGGACACTTCTTATACACTTTTTTAACAACAACAAATTTTCTTACTGGGGTAGAAACTAAGATAGGCTCAGGAATCTTTTCAGTACTGATCTCAAAATTCACAACCACCAACGGAGCACATAAGAAAATCTTGACCCAAGGTCCATCAACACATACACATCAAAATGAAAGACACAGAGCATACCAGTGACAACATCTGGAGAGTCTTCCTGCTCCTGGCGAGGTGGTATAGCATAGAAGCAATTCTAGCGCGAACCACCAACAGTACTAGAAGAGGTGCCCTGAGGAAGAAATGGGCGGACTATGGGAACGGGGGCACAG
Organism: Capsicum pubescens; assembly: GCA_030864215.1. NCBI lineage: Eukaryota > Viridiplantae > Streptophyta > Magnoliopsida > Solanales > Solanaceae > Capsicum > Capsicum pubescens. The sequence goes on along the minus strand of CM061538.1, from coordinate 204,107,877 downwards.
GTAGCCTGACTTTGGGGACGAGCATCTGGACTCCCCTGTCAAGTATATAGACAATCTCTAAGTCGGTGGCCCAACTTGCCACCACCAAAGCAACCCCTCTGATCAACAAACACTCGTTAAAATAATCTCTACCATACTTAGCACATGAAAGAGGATGAGGTCGATTACTAGACTTTCCTAAGACCTGGACGGGATATGCTTGTTCCCCTGCTCCTGCCTGCTTCTAGGAGTGGGAGCACTAACTGAGGATGGAGCGGGCATAAATGGACGTCCCTAGAATTGAGGGCGGTTCCCTCTATGGAATTTGGATCGACCGAATCCCTGCTGCTCTGATCTAGCTCTTTTATTCCCTCTTACTCTCTCCCCCTCTTTCACCTTATCAGCTTTAATCTATTAGGAATGTATCATCAACCTTGAAAGATCCATGTCCCTATTGAGCATAGCGGATCTACACTCTTTCACAACATAACTCGATACGCCAGTCAGAAACTTACTCATACTGGTCCTCGAATCAGCCATCATACCAGGAGAATACTTAGATAACTGGTTGAACTTAAGACAATACACCTTAACTATCATGGATCCCTGTCTCAAGTTCATAAATTCTTCTACCTTTGCTTCCATCAATTTCGGGGAAAAGAACCTGTCTAAAAAGGCATCCTGGAATAATTGCCAAGTCATGGGAGCGGCATCCTCCCCTCTATTCTTCCTCTACATCTCCACTCAATCATAAGAAACATCTTTCAAGCGATAGAAAGCTAACTCTATACTTTCTTCCTCCGTTACATGCATAATTTGGGTAATATTTTTCCCCTCATCAAGATACATCTGCGGGTCCTCACCTGTCTTTGACCCATAAAACACTAGTGGATTTATCCGTATAAAGTCACGAACCTGAGCTGCTGCTGAATTACCTTCTTGCAGAGGTGGAACTGTGACCTGAGCAAGGGTCTGAGCATTGGCGGTAGCCGCCTGGGCTAGAGCCTGAAAAGCTTCCCGGAATTCTGCATGAGACACGTGCTCGGTCAAGAGATCAACGGGTTGAGGTTGCTCGTTATTTCTACGAGCTCAACGAGGAGGCATTTTCTGTTATAAGAGAGCACGAGTTAATCACAGATAAAGAGACAGTTGTAGGAACGATAAACTTTAGAAAGAAAGAAATGACTTTTTCTAAAATATTCCGTAGCCTCTTGCTTATAGATGTGGCGCGCTACACACCGATGATCAATACTCTACATAACGTGGCTTGTCAGACTCCCTAGGACTCTTTAAACCTTAGGTTCTGATACCAAGCTTGTAACGCCCCAAGAACTTATCCCGAGACGTCACACGGTACTTAAGGACACACGTGGTCTCAAGATAACCCTCTAAGCCTGTCATTCTTTTTTTAACTCGCTTTGACGGTAATCATGGCAAAATAAGAAAGGCTATCATATCATGGACATACTCGAAAGCAAAGATATGCTGGCCTGTAGAATCAAAATACTGACATTCTGTACATACTGATACTCTAGTCTGACAAAGCCTCTACTAATCAAAACTAAAGAGCCATTGATACAAACCCCCAACTGACTCAGACAGTACTGAAAGCCATAACAACAGAATAATATCACCAAAAATATAGACACGGTCCTCGAACCATGAGGACTCACCACTGAGGGAACGTAGTTGAGGCACTCGAATATCGCTAACGCGGCTGCGGCTGAGTACCTAAACCTACATTACGATAAAATATAGCCCATAGAAAAATATGTGGGTCAACACTTTGGAATGTACTGAGTATGTTGGGGTGCATGCAACAATGTAAATATCATCATCAATTTCATTAAAATATGTATATGTACAATAATGGCTCACTTGGCTTGAGTTAGATTGAAACATACTTTTCATGATCTCATAGTAAATAAATCATATGATAAAACCTCATAAATTATCATAAACAACTCAACTCTTCAACTCAAGACTCGGAGTGACTTGGTAATTCAAGAAACTCAACTCTTATGGACATGGGAGGTTCTTATAACCGACATAAACCATGTGAGCTACATGGTGTCCAATGTTTTATCCTTCTAAGGAGAGAACCCCACATTGGCGGGAGCGTCGTACGCTTTCTAGGAAGTACAACCTCAATTTAGTGATCACAATCTCATACTCGGCCTCTGGCCCACAAATATCAATCCCAATCCTATGGTGACACGTAGTTTTGAGGGAAATACCACATTTCTCGCTCGGTGCTAAATAATACTCCCAGACACAAGCTCAGAACACGTTAGGAAATCGACCACAAACATCACAAAGGTCTATCATGAAGACCAAATCAAATCTCTTTCTCATTTATCAAATCATAATCAATTTGTGGATTCCTAACTCGACTCAAATCAAATCAATATTTCTTAATATCAAAATGTATCAATTCATTAAATCATGGCAACATCATTAGCTTTGAGGAAATATCAAGACCATTGTAACAACTCAATCTCATGAATCAATACACTCAATAATCCAATTTGTCATAAGGAAGCTTAAAGCTTGACACGTATCTTGAAGGCACTTGAAATATCAACTCATGGTAGAAATATGAAATTCACAATATTAAATATCAAGTCATAACTTGGGAATAGTAAAATAATCATGTATAATAAAACTTGAACAATTTATATTCTCATAGTCTCATGATGAAGTAATTTGGGTATAAACCCACTTGCAAAATCATATAAATCCATAATAGAAATCAAAGCTTTGGGCATAAGAACGAAAGGATTGCTCTTGTTCAAAACCCCACATACCTTGGATTGTAACTTTAAGATGAAAAGACTTGATTGTAAACTCTTCTTCACACTTTTGATCTAAGTTTCTTGATGCCTTTGACTTGGAGAACTTGATTCTTGAACAACTTGGTGAAATCTATGTAAGAATTCTTGAATTTCTTGGAGAAGATTTGATTTGGATTTGGAAGAGAGAAGCCCTAGTTCTAGATATTTCTTGGAAGAGAAATGGAGAAGAATGGATTTCTCTTCTCTACTTGAATCTATATATAGAGGGCCAAACTGGGTGGAAAGACCAAAATGCCCTTGAGCAAATTCTAAAACTGGAGCCCGATTTTTGTCTCTGGAGCGACGCACCATGTTCGCGGTCTTTCACTGGATTTTGGACAACTGGGAAACTTTTCAGTGGCGCGACACGGTGAAATCGCATTGCCACCTTGGTTATGACCTGGAAGGGCACCGCGATGCAGTGAAATCGCGTTGGTGCACTGGAATTTGACAATCCTGATATTGAACCTTGGCGCGATATGGTAATATCGCGTAGGCTTACTGGAAAGTGAGAATTGGTATATTACTCATCTCCGCGATGCACTGAGGGTCTAAATAATAATGTTTCACGACTGGGACTTCAGATAGTCATAACTTCTTGCTTCGATCTCCGATTTTGACGAAATTGGTATCAACAGAAAGCTTATTCAAATATCCACATGATAGAAAGTATAAATTAGGAAAATACAGCATGGTTTAAACATCATTCACTTTGGAAGTCTTTCCCATTCACTCAAAAGATGAATTTAGGCTTACGAAACGGTCGGGGTATTATACTAATGGTGTAGATGAAAGAAAAAATAGGACACTGAATGAAATGATGAATTCTATGTTAATTAGCTCTAATGCACCTAAGAATTTGTAGGGTGAAGCTATTTTATCTGCATGTCATTTACAAAATAGAATTCCTCATAAAAGAACTGACAAAACTCCTTATGAATTGTGGAAATGTTATAAACCTAATTTGAAATATTTAAAAGTGTGGGGTTCCCTTGCTAAAGTTCTTCTTCCTGAACCTAAAAAGAGGAAAATAGGTTCTAAAACTGTTAATTGCATGCTTATTGGATATGCCAAACATAGTGCTGCATACAGATTTTTTGTCTTGAAAAGTGATGTACTTGATATTAATACTATAATTGAGACAAAGAATGTTGAATTCTTTGAACATATTTTTCCACTATCTGATAAAATCTCTCATGCACCTGTTGAAATAGAAAATGAATCGACTTCTAATATTGAGGAACTAAGAAAGAGTAAAAGGCCTAGAAAAGAATATTTCTCTTATGGAAATAATTTTCAAACTTTTCTTGTTGATAATGAACCATCAAATTATTTTAAAGTTGTATCTTCATCTAATGCTAAATTTTGAAAAGAGATAATAAAAATTGAACTTGATTCAATTATGAAAAATAATACATGGATTTTAACTGATTTACCTCCTGGTGCAAAACCAATTAATTGTAAATGGATTTTCAAAAAGAAACTTAATCCAGATGGATCTTTAGATAAATATAAAGCTCGACTAGTAGCTAAAGGATTTTCTCAGCAAAATATTGATTATTTTGATACTTTTGCACCAGTAACAAAAATTGCTTCTATTTGAATATTAATTGCTTTAGCATCAATTCATAAGTTTTTTATCCATCAAATGGATGTAAAAACAACTTTCTTAAATGGCGATTTAGAAGAAGAAATTTATATGGTTCAACCTGAAGGATGTGTAACTTCTGGACAAGAAAATAAAGTTTGTAAATTAATTAAATCTCTTTATAGCCTTAAACAATATCCTAAACAGTGGCATGAGAAATTTGATCAAATTTTAATAAAAGACGGCTTTTCTTCTGTTGAGGTGGATAAATATGTTTATACAAAAGTGGTAGACAATGATTATGTGATAATTTACTTCTATGTTGATGACATGCTTATATTTGGTACATGTTTAAATATCGTGGAACGTACCAAATTATTTTTGTCTACTAACTTTGATATGAAAGATTTGGGTGAAGTGAATATGTATTGGAAATTAAAGTTATGAGGAGTGAAGATGGTATAGTGTTGTCCCAAGAACATTATGTGGAAAGACTTCTTAAGAAGTTTGAATGTTGGGAGATAACTCATGTAGCCACTCCCGATGATGCTAATTCTAAATTAAAAAAGAATAATGGTGACCCAGTTGCTCAGTCTAAGTATGCACAGATTATTGGGAGTCTAATGCATTTAATGAATTTTACTAGGCCTGATATAGCCTATGTCGTGTGTAGACTTATTAGATATACTCATAATCCCAATAATGAGCATTAGTCTGCATTAATGCGATTGATGAAATATTTGAAAGGAGTCGTGAATTATGATATCTTGTATAGTGGATTTCCTTATTGTGATGCAAATTGGATCTCTGATTCATACGAGAAAAAAATCACTAGTGGTTATGTATTCACCCTTAGTGGCGGTACAGTATCATGGAGATCAGCTAAGCAGGCGATTATTGCTAGATCAACTATGGAATCAGAGTTTGTGGCTTTGGAGTTAGCTGGTACTGAGTCTGAATGACTAAGAAATTTCTTAGTGAATATCCCTTTTCAAAAGAATGATCTGTTGCCTTGTAGTCCTTTTAAAAAAGATGATATGTTGCCTCATAGCCCTTTGAAAAAGGATGATCTATTGTCTCATAGCCCTTTGAACAAGGATGATCTATTGCCTGATATCCCTTTGAAAATAGATGATCTGTTGTCTGATATCCCTTTGAAAAGGGATGGTCTGTTGTCTAATATCTCTTTTAAAATAGATGATCTTTTGTCTAATATTCCTTTGAAAAAGGATGATCTGTTGTCTAATATCCCTTTGAAAAAGAATGATCTGTTGTCTAATATCCTTTTAAAAATGATGATCTGATGCCTCCTGTGTATATACACTGTGATTGTCAAGCGGCAATTGCTATTGCGAAGAATAAATCTTACAGTTGTAAGAGTAGACATATGAAATTGAGGCATGATATTGTTAAGCAACTGCTGAGAGATGGAATAATTTTCATTGATTATGTGAAGTCAGAATTGAATTCGGTCGATTCACTGACTAAACCCGTGAGAAGGAAATTAATTCTTCAAACATAAAAAAAGATGGGGTTAAGGCCAATATGATTGTCAATAGAGATGGTAACCCAACCTATGTGATTGAAGATCCCATGATGTAGGTTCATATGGGTAATAACAAGTCGATATTGACTCTGTGCACTTATTGAGAGTGCTTGAACTACTACTAAAATGGAGGGATGAGTTATTAACTCTTAATGAATTCATAGTTCTTATGGATGGTGTATTTAAAACAGTGTACACTTGATGAATTCACCTATATGAGAAGTGGAATGAGGTCGTTCCTATGAGACTTTGGCCTTAGTCTATAGAGCTCTCATGAATACTAGGCACGCGCATGGCCTTATGGCGCAAAACCGCGTTGAACAATAAAATTACGGTCAAAATATGATTAATAAAGCCTCTGACTTACAACAAGAGTTATTCGGTTCATAGAAGTAGTATATTTCACCGATAATTCTGTAAGTTAAATTTTATTGGTCTAAGTTTGGTTCATAGTCCAGAAGACACCAAACCTACTGCATTTTGTCCATGCAAATCCAGCAAGTTAAAATTCTTTTTCTATAAATTATTTTGAAATAATGTGTGGATTGTAGGAAATTATTTAGTAATTTCAAAATAATTTACATTTAAAGTGTATTGAAAAAGTCATGTCTTTAAATGTATTCTAGAAGCCATCAAGAGATGGACTTGAGAAGGCTTACTCTAGAATCCATCAAGAGATATACTTGAGAAGGCTTACTCTAGAAGCTATCAAGAGATATACTTGAGAACACTTACTTTAGAAGCCATTAAAAGATATACTTGAGAAGACTTACTTTGGAAGCCATCAAGAGGAAGAAAATGGTCTATTACCCCCAAACCTTTAGTCGAAATCTCAACTACACACTCAACCTTTAAAGGTGACATATTACCCCCCTAAACTTATTTTTACCGAATTTATTACCCCCCAGTTGCTGACGTGTCAACGGACATGACTACACTGCCCATGAGCGCATCAGTTGAGTCCATTTCACTTAAAATTCTTTATTTTTGATTGCCACATCATGTCTTCTTCTTCTTCTTTTTTTTTTCAAAACAAAAATTCAAGAACTCATTAATGGAGTTCTTCATCTTTCTCATCTCCAAATTCTCATTAATGGTGTTTTTTGATAATTTGAAAAATGTTATTATCGAAACCAAGAAACACTTGAACTAAGGAAACAATAAGATTTTTCCGATTAATGAATTCTTGAATGAGGAATATGAGAAACTCTGATTAAAAAAACTTGCAAAAATTCAAGAACTTCAATTTTCTCTCTTTTTGCTCAAGATCTCCATTAATGTCGAGTTCAAATCTTTGAATTTCCACAATACCATATATAATTTCCAACATAACCAACGTATAATTTTCAATCCATTTCTCCAATTTTCTTTATTTTTGCTCAAGATCCGCCATTAATGGCGAGCTCAAAGCTTTAAATTTTCACAATGGGGAAGAATTCGCCATTAATGGCGATCTTGAACAAAAAGAGATGAAAATGTTTGAGGAGTATTTATCCGCCATTAATGGGTTGAAGAAGAACATACGTGTGTATGTGTGAGGTACATTTACGCACTCATTTTCTATTTTTGACCCAAGAAAATGAAATTGGGTTGAAGAGGAAAATGAAGCAAAATGGAAAAGGAAAAAAAAAAAAGGAAATAATAATGTTAAATAATTAATTTTTTTTAGAGTAAAAAAAATTTAAAAATGATGTGGCAATGACGTGGCATGACGTGGCAACGCGTGCATCACACCACATGCCCAAATGACTGGTTATCAATTTTCGAGGAGGTAATAATTCCACTTTAAAATAGTTTAGGAGGGTAATAATTCTACTATAAAATAGTTCAAGGGGGTCATAGGACCTCAGCAAAATATAAGTGTGTAGTTGGGATTTGGGGTAAAGGTTGGGGGGGCTTTTGACCATTTTCTCCATCAAGAGGTGTGCTTGAGAAGTTATAATTAATTAGGGAAGTGCTTGTTTAATCCTGGGGAAACATTTCGCACTGCTGAAATAGTTTCTTAGGACAGTGCCTAGCACGACTCAAGTATAATTAATATATCACTTAAAATGATTTTTTAATAATATTTATTTGATATTCAGTATTGTTAACTGTTATTATTTCTGCTCCCCAACATGATTAAGGGTGCAACAGCCTTATCTACTGCACCACAATCATGTTGGTCAACTTTCTGTTTTCATGCATATACTTGCGTCATACGTCCATATGTTGGCATTTGATTGATAGAGTTAAACAATTAATTAAATTTGTATATTATATTAGTGATAAATGATAGTAATAAATTGTAAAATAATGCTTAGCAGTAGTACTTTGACAACAAACAATCACATTAAAACTTTAAATTAAAATAGTTTAGTGGAGGTACATCTTCTTTTTCCCCTTGTAGTAGAGGTACATCTTAAACGGTGTGAAAGCGATCTACAGAAAAATATAGTAACATTTTGTGTCATAGAGAAATTAGAAAAGCATTAAAAGTTTATTTTATAACTCGACAAGCACTGTAACTTTGAGGTGCACGCGACTAAAGTGCCAAATCTTTGGACCGTAGCTTAAATCTAATGGTTGGAGAAGCAATTTGTGTTTTTTTTGTTTCTCAAGGTATCCCCACAGTCAATAACCGTGAGACTAATCCTTCGTTTCTTTGTTAGCGCACTAAGCGGTAGAAAACTGGCCATAGAATTTACTCCATTCGCCAAAGGAAGGAATTGAACCTCCGACCTCTTGCTTAAGGGACATGACGCTGAACAACCATGCCAACTCTAGTGGTTATTAAGTGTTTGTTATATAAGGAGTGAAGGAAATGGTTAGAACATAAAGAAGTACTGTAAGCAATTTATTTTGATGCAGGGGCGGCTCAAGTACATTAGTAATTTAAGATTAAAATCGAATAGAGGTCTTAATTTTTTTATAAAAAATTAATATATTTTTTTATGAAGTCTAATTTTTAAGTTTCTTGAAATGAAAAGTTATTAATAATTTTTTTATGATCGATTTCTTCAAATAATTCATTTTCAATTTAATAATATAACAAATACATTTAATCTTTCTTGAAACATAGTACTCCATATATATTAAGTTTCTTCAAATAATATTTTTTATATAAAAAATTTATTTTTCTACAAGTAGTATTTAATATTTTTTCTAAAAAGCCATTAATTTTTTTATAATTCATTGTTTTTTTCTTATAAGATAGAGTCGGCACTGTTTTTACAGTCTGAATCCATGATCTCGTGATTACATGACAATAATTTTACCGATTACTACAAAACTTATCTTCATAATGATTAGAGAAGTGGGAAGAGAATTACGAGTAAAATAATTATCTACTTGGTAAATTTTGCAATAATCTTGATTATGATTGAGAAAAAATATTATTAAAATTGATTTGTGCATGTGTATCACATGTGCTAAAAGTTTACCTTTCTGTTTTTTTTCCTATTATTTGTTATCAGGAAAAGGCATTGTTTCCACCCCAAACTATACAAGAAAAGTTTAAGTCACACGTAAACTATCTAAGTGACCTATTACACACCTAAACTATATAAAAGTGATATTATGACCTCCCTGCGACACTAATTCTATGGCGCATTTCTTACACTCGTTTTAGGCGCGTCCAGCCTTTTAAATAACAAAAGTAAACGTCTAAAAACATTAAAGTTATTTCACTTTTAATTTCTAACGGATCTATTCTTATTTAAGCCAATTTGGGGCTCAAAACTAAGAACCCTAATTCCCAAATTTGTCTTTCAAAATTAAAATTGAAGATCATTTGTATGAAGAATTGGGAACTAAATCTTTTTAATCCTTCGATTTCTTGCTATATTGATGATTATTTTTTCTTAATTTTGTTGCCATTTTGATAATTTTTTCTTCCCTCTAGTGTTTTTTCAACCTCTCTTGAAACTTGTTTTCTTAATCAAGGTACTTTAATGGCTAAGATAAGTTTGAGTAGACTTTATAAGCAAGAAGAAGATAATGAGTTGGACGAGGTTCGATGCAAACATGAACATTTTTTGACTTTGATGACTTCATGAAATTCGGGTAGACGATATTGGGCTTGTCCTTACTATGGGGTAAGTGAGTTTTTCCTTCAAACATTGATCTTGAATAGTGTATATGAATCTAATTGCTTTCATTTTAGAATACTAGATCATGCGATTTTTGGCTTTGGAAGGATGATTCTATTGATGAACGATCCAAATTTGTTATTCCTAAATTGTTGGGAAGAATTGGGCAGCTTGAGGAAAAAGTTGAATCTTCGACAAATTGTACATTTTATGAACACAAAATAGTTGATGACAAGACTACTAGGACAACCAAATCTGTGGAGAGAAAAATAGGCATGAACAAAATAGAGTTGCAAATGGAAAATTTTCAGGATGATTAGAAGATGATGAAGGCAAATAAGAAGAAACGAAAGACCAAGTTGGCTAAGTCCAAGAAAAGGGAAAAACAACTTTGGAATACTCTCATTTGTGTATATATTTTGGGTGTTAGTTTTCTATTTCAATTCATGTTCTTGAAAGGAGATCCAAGAAGGCTGCCCTAAACTAAGTTGCTTTGTTTTTGTTATGTTTTAAGGAGCTGAAATTTGTATCAATTATTAGGTGTTACCTTAGACAAAACTGTCAAGTTGTGTAATTAAATTGTTGTGTAATGAAATTGTAAGGTTGAACTTGACAGTTTTGGCTTTGTTTTCTGTGGTTCTTTGTGTTGCAATTTGTATACAACATTACTGATTTAGGAACACATCTCTAACAACATAAATTTAAGGTTGTATACAAATTGTACTGTTGTATACACAAACATTACATCTCTCACAACATAAATTTAGCATTAATAAATGCAGTCACAGCTGCTGCACAAGCATAAACACAAATTTTAATGTTAATTACACAATCTGGAATCAGTAAACTAAATCTCTCACAACACAAATTTAACATTAATAAATGCAGTCACAGCTGCTGCACAAGCACAAACACAAATTTCAGCAACAATAAACTTACAACTGCATAATTATTAATAAAAAATGAGTGCAATTACATCTTGTTTCCAAATGCATTTACAAAAAAATCAGTACTGTTAAACTAATTACAGTTACAAAATATAGTCAAAGCTGCCATCAATAAATTATTCTTAAAGCAGCAACAGTTGTCAACATCAGTGAACTAACAAAAAACAGTCTTAAATGCAGTCACAGTTGTCAACCCAGCTACCAACATTAGTGAATTATCAAAAACATAGTCTAAATGCAGTCACAATTGTCAACATTTGTACAAAGGAAACTATCAGTCTACACCAACTACTTATAGAGATTGAACATTGGAGCTTTCTTGACTCAAGTGTGCAGCCTTGGACCTTGTTTTCATTTATTTTTTGCCTCTCATTTCTTGTAGTTGCCTGAAGGTCATAGCTTTTTTGCCTTTTCATTTTACATCAGTTTTGGGTGTATATTCGAGATTTTCAGTCACAATTGCTGAAGATTTGACAGTTTGAATTTCTCACTAGGCATTCCCGGCTGCTCAAATGAAAAAAAGTGTTAACATTTATATAAATTGTAGTAAATAAAATTTAGATAGTAAAGGGATTAATAACACACTTACTAGCTACTACAATTCGTCAAATTATAGGAATATTGCATTCACCGTTCAACTGTAACTAACGGATTGACATGATTAACAGTAACGTGTCCACGACTAGACAAGCAAATTCACTTGCACAAAATAAGAAAATCAAATCCTAGAACAAAAATCAGTAACAAATCCTAAAACTAATGCAAATTTTCATAATAATCATTAATACTAACTAAAAAGGTGTTGTCGAGGAGAAAAAGGGAAGCACAACGCACTAAAGCTCCCGTTATATATGGGTATGGGGTTTCAGTACAAACTACTAATAGCATACTAGCTACTACAATTCATCAAATTACAATTATAGTAACATTACATTCACTCGTGATTCCTACATCCAACACCAACTAATTTACAATTCTGTTGTAGTTAACTGATTGACACAACTAACACCAATGCATCCGCGACTATACAACCACAAAATAGAATTATCCATATGTTAAACAAGTACAAAAGTAACAAATCCTAAACCTGATGTAAATTAGCATAATAATCAACTAACAAATCTTAAACCTCACATAAATTAGCATAATAATCAGCTAAAAAATCCTAATCTTGTTGTACATTAGCGTACCAATCAACTAAAAAATCCTAAATCTGTCGTAAATTAGCATAACAGTCAGCTAATAAATCCTAAATAGCAGAACAATCAGCTAACAAATTCTAAACCTGTTATAAATTAACACAATAATCAGCTAACTAATCCTAAACCTGTCGTAAATTAACATAATAATCAGCTAACAAATCCTGAACCTGTTGTAAAATAGCATAACAACCAACTAACAAATCTTAAATCTGGTATAAATCAACACAATAATCAACTACCAAATCCTAAACCTATCGTAAATAAGCGAATAATCAGCTAACAAATTCTAAATCTAGCATAAATCAGCACAAAAATCAACTAAAAAATCCTAAACCTATCATAAATAAGCATAATAATCAGCTAACAAATCCTAAACTTGTCGTAAATCAGCACAATAATAAGAAACCCTTAAATATTACTAACCGGAAAGGCGTTCACAAGGATTTTGCAAAGCCTCACGAAGAAATAGATCTACAGAATTAACAACATCCTCTGACGACACACTCCCTTAACCACCACCACCACCACTACCACCACCATCACCCGTACCGGTACCCGAAGAATCAAGCAGCTCAGATTGATCATCATTATTATTATCAACAGATGAAGAATCAATATTATCCTTGTTCTTCTTCGAAGATGATGAAAATATAAATCGCCTCATACTGGCATCTAAGTCATCCACCTCCCATGACTCCGGTGGGGCTTCGAGATCATCCGTTATAGAGCCCTCCATCGATTCAATTTTTTTTACCAAATTTAACAATTTTTTTTTTTAAAAGTTAGAGAATCATTGAATTAGGATTATGGGGAATTTGGATATAGAGATTGGGAGAATTTTCATGGAGATTGAGGGAATCTAAAAGGGAAAAAGGGGGAAAATTGTTAGAGAATCATCTGAAGGGGGTATAAGGTATTGTATAATTTTTATGAATCTTCTATTGGATTTTTGCTCTCATCAGATGAATTTTGGTTTGGATGGATGTTTTAATAGAGCTAGGGTAAAATATGAGAGTTGGGTCGGGTCGGGTTAGATGGGTTAAAAGAGTAATAGGATCGGGTTAAGTTTTTAATAAAATAGGAAAATTAATTAGATACGTGGCAACATAAGAGGGCAAGTGGAGTGCACTTCACTCATTAAATTTGGGCATGGGTGTTGTGGGGAGGTAATAATATCACTTTTATATAGTTTAGGTGTGTAATAGGTCTTTGTTTTCATATAAATTAAAGCAAACTCTCCATATTCGGGACCAACTATTTAAAAAAAAAGTAATGTTACAATGAATATAACTTTTTTCTAGTGTAATCTTGTACCTCGAGCAATTAATGAGATCAAGCGAAATGAAAAATCAACATGGCTAAATTTGATGACTAAATTTTGTTGTTAAAAGGAAGATCTTTTTTCTTCTTCAACTCATTCTCAGGAGAAGCGCATTAACAAAATTGTTTTAAATTTTCAGTAAGAGATAACAATACTTTGGACGTGAAAAGAATTATCCTATCCATTATATATGTAAGAATTAGTAGATACTCGGCAATTGTGAAAAATAATTAACATATACACGTGTTGGCTCAAACACCATAAATACTTATCTATAAGGTTGCTTATATAAAACTAATTCAACTTATCATTACTAAGTGATTTAATGAAATAAAAATATGCATTAACTAACTATGATTAATTGATAATTACTTATTAGATATGTTTATGATAGGAAAAATCAAAGCAAAATCAGTGTTTACCTCTTTCTGTTGTAGCGGAAGAAGATGATTTTGCCACCGAAAGAATCGCTCCAAGTCAATTTCGTTTCTCTTGGAAACGGAATGTAAATCCACAAACTAAATGCTTACTATTTAGTGTTTTTGTTGATGCAGTCTTTTTCTCTATGTTTCTATTTTTGTCACCCCTTTGCTGAAGAAGAAAACTCAAAATATAAGGGTGTGAGACAGTTTCTCTTTTGTAACCGTTCCCCCTAAAATTCAAAAATTTCTTTTGATTTTTTTTTCCAGATAAATGAGAAAAAGGGTCGGGTCGGTTCACATGGGCGACCCATGACCCGAAATATCCAACATCTCCCACTTCGCACATGGTGGACACGACCCGAGCTAGTACTACATCAGCAAGACACAAATTCATACGAAAAATAGTTCGTGCGACTTGTGAGCATCACGAGCTTTACCTTTAAGGTTTTATAAGCTACATTTAGGAATCCAATCACACGTGGAAAGAATTCTCTACAAATATGAGGATACTTAACTCACAATACCCCAGACATTATTCGCTACTTCAGTATTTACTCATCCGATCCCTCATCCTCTTAAAGAGGTGAACTCGATTTCATGATTAACTTTATATACACAATTACACTTGACTCTTATATCGTTAGTGTAATAGACGGCTTGTGTAAAAAAGTTAATATATTTATTTTAATCGTCTTTTCTTTCAACTCAAATCTATCTGTTCCAAATCAACTGCTTTCCTAGACATGCACCGCATTGCCGAATATTTCATGGATATTAGTAATATGCTAAGGTAGCAACACCAATCAAAACTTCAAGAAACAGTTAAAGGTCTAAAGGTATTCCAATGAAAAGTTAAAATAACTTTTAGGGTCTTACACAATGAAGAAACAAGGATTCATTCTTTCATTAACCCATTGGTCGCTAAGCACATGTGGTATGAAACACGTGTTACAATGTTCTCACCTTATATTTGTGCGTGTGTCTTATTTTTTTAGTCATTCAACATCGTACAGATCTAGGTTTAGACACCTCTAAATGTCTAACTTGATTTTCTTTCTTTAATAATCCTCAAATCCATATTCTTACAGAAACTCATATCTGGATTTACAAAATAAGTCATTATCTTATGGTGGAACTTTTTTCTTCACGTTCCTCGATGTAAGAGGTGATTGCTCGTGTGAGAGAGCCAATCTCGCGGCTTGTTCGACGCACTATATTAATAAAATATATTTTCGTATACATATGAGATCGAACATAAATTCAAGATTCTTATATTGATGATAATTACAATCCAGTCATCTACAATACATAAACATAATCATATCCTATGTAATCCTAGAGTCATAACATGTTTCTCAAACAGATCTCTAGATATCGCCTTAGTAAAGGGATTAACTATCATTTCTCATGTAGGAATGTATTGTAAATTTATTTCTCCACTTGCTACTATGTCTCTTATAAAGTTATACTTAATATCAATGTGCTTGGCCTTGCTGTGATATTTAGGATCCTTCGTATATGCAATAGACGCTTGACTGTCACAATATAAAATCATGGAAACCTTAGAATTCTTTGCGATGTTCAAATGCTCAAAGAATCTCTTCAACCAAATAGTTTCTTGTACTGCAAATGCACAAGCCATAAAGTCGGATTCCATAGTCGACAGGGCTGTGCAAGTTTGTTTCTTGCTTTTTCATGAAATTGCACCATCATTTAGCAAGAAGGCATAACCGAAAGTTAATTTTCTATCATACTAGTCACTTGCCCAATGAGCATCTGTATAACCTCTTATGGATAAATCGGATCCACTATAGCATAGTGAATAATCAGCAATTCCCTTCAGGTATCGAAAAATTCTCTTTACTACTTTCCAATGATCTCTTCCAGGATTGAATTGATACATGCTAACCAGACCTACGACATAACAAATGTCTGAATGAGTACACATCATAGCGTACATCAAACTCCCAACTGCACTGGAATATGATACTCGGGACATGTCTTCTTTTTCTTTTTCAGTCTTTGGACACATTTCAAGGCTTAAAGTTTCACCTCTTGCTATAGGAATATCCAAGGATTTGCAATTATTTATTCAAAAACGTTCCATAATTTTTATTATGTATGTTTCTTGAGATAGACTCAAAATTTTCTTGAAACAGTCTCTTTGAATTTTAACACCCAATATATAGTCCGCTTCACCCATATCTTTCATGTCAAATGACTTTGAAAGCCATGACTTAACAGTTTTTACTTACTCCAAATTATTTCTTGCTAATAAAATATCATCCACGTAAAGAGAAAAAATCACAAATATGTCATTGGATTTTTTCATATAGATGCAATAGTCTTCATCGATCATGGTGAAATCAAATGAAATCACTACTTTATGAAATCTCAGGTACCATTGCCTTGAAGACTACTTAAGGCCATATATTGAATTGTTTAATTTAAAAATCTTCTTTTCTTGGCCTTTAACAACAAAACCTACAGGTTGTTCTATGTAGATTTCCTCATTTAGTTCTCCATTGAGAAAAGTGATCTTTACGTCTATTTGGTGTAATTCTAAATCTAAACATGCAACTATAGCCAAAAGCAGACGAATTGAGGTAAATTTCACAACTGGTGAAAAAGTTTCCTCATAATCTATTTCAGCTTCTTGAGTAAAACCTTTTGCCACCAATCGTGCTTTGTGCCTTTCTATTGACCCATCTGATTTGCGTTTAACTTTGAGAATCCATTTGTTCCCAATAGTTTTATGCCCAGAAGGAAGGTCAACTAGATCCCAGACTTTATTGATTTTCATGGACTCTAATTCTTCTTTTATCGTTTTTATCCATTCATCTTTTTCAGGACTTGATAAAGCCTCAGCCACATAATTAGGTTCATCCAATTCTGTGGGAGATACCAAAAAAACATAATCCTCAATCTCATAAGATCATTTAGGTACACCTTTTTTGGTACTCTTACGTAATTGAAGTTCAGATTCCTCAATAGGATTTCGAGATTCATGACCCCCACTTGAACCAAGAATTATTTCTTGGTCAATTGAATTATCAAGCATGTCCTGCGACATTATTTGATCATCTGAATTCAACATTTTGTAAAGAGTCTCATTTTGCTTTATTTCATTCCTTTTTGAAAAATTATTTTCTAGGAATGTGACATCTCGTGATTCAATTTCAGTAGTACTTTCATCTTCCAATTCACCAATGAACACATATCCTTTGGAGTGTTCTGAGTATCTTATAAAGATATATTTATTTCCTTTTGCACTTAGTTTTCCAAACTTACCAAAACGATCTTTAATATATGCAGCACAACCCCAAGGTCGTAGATTATTAAAGTTTGGTTTATTACTTATCCACAGTTCATAAGGAGTAGGAGATACTGATTTAGAAGGCACTTTGTTCAATAAGTAGGCCGCAGTTAATAATACATCTCCCCAGAAATAAATTGGTAAATTTGTCTACGCCATCATGGACCTTGTCATATCAACAATATTTTATTCCTTCTTTAGGCTACACCATTTTGTTAAGGTGTGCAAGGAGTAGTCAATGGTCTGATAATGTCTTTTTCAGTACATAATTTTTCAAACTATTTTGACAGATATTCACGTCTTTTATCGGTTCTTAATGACTTTAAACTTTTGTCTAATTGATTCTCAACTTCATTCATATATCTGTTGAAGCATTCAAGTGCTTCGGATTTATGAGATGTCAAATAAACATAACCGAAGCACATAAAATCGTCAATGAATGTAATGAAATATGAAGCACCAGTTCTTTCCCTCACATTCATTGGACCACAGATATCAGAATGGATTAATTGCAATGGAAATTCGGCTCTTTTAGCCTTCTCAAATGGTTTACGTGTAATCTTTTTGACAAGACAATTTTAACAAGTTGGCATTTTAATTTTGGAGAAAGAACCTAGATGTCCTTCCTTTGCCAATCTATTCATTCGGTCTTGCCCTATGTGACCCAATCTTGCATGCCAAGTAAGTGTATCAACATCATTATTACTTTAATACCATGACATTACACAACAGTCAATATAATAGTCATATCTTGAAGGATTATAATCTAAAATAATAAAGCGATCATAACGATGTCCAAAACCATAAAAAATATTATCTAGAGTAATTCTTACACAATTACGACCAAAAAATAAATGAAAACCAATATCTAAAAGACCAGACACAGATACTAAGTTTCTTTGAATTTCTGGAGCATATAGGACGTTATGCAACATTAAAGTCCGGCCTCCACGCAAATATACTTTGCAAGTGCCAATCCCTTTGACTTCAAGTCTTGTATTATTTCCTACATAGATCCACCTTGATCCAGATGAAACTCGACGGAACTCCACAAATGCTTCTCGATCTTGACTCACATGGTCTGTGGCTCCTGAGCTTACAATCCACATAGGATAAGATTCAGTTAATAAAGCAGTGCTATAAATATATATAGCACTAAGAGTTGCATTTAGAAATGCTATCTTTTTCTGTTCAGGACATTCACGAGCAAAATGCCGCAGATTTTGGCAATTTAGTACTTCATCTTGCTCTTGTCTTTCTTCTTGAAAAACCTTTTTCTCTTCTTGGAATTTGGCTTGTTTTTTTTCTCAGAGGGTCCTTCTTCGATCTCTTTATCATTTCCGTTATTTTTCCACTTCTTCTTACGCTTGAATCCTGAAGAGTTCTTACCACTTGATTCTACCATAAAGGCATTAGAAGCAACTTTAGCAACACCAAACCACTCATCTTCAAGTTCAACATGACGGGCAACATTAGAAAAGGTTTTGATCCTGTCATTGTGGGTTAAGTTGACCTTCAAGTGTTCCCAACTGTTGGGAAGTAATCGGATCACTGCTTAGACCTGCTGCTCATCCGAAAGAATGTGACCAACACTTTTGTGTTGAGCTATCATATTCGACATCACCCTAAGGTGTTGTTTGATGTTCTGATCATGACGCTTTTTTTAAGTGTCAAACTTGATAGTCAGTTGTCTGAGGCGGGTGACAAAAGTACCCCATATGTTCCTCACAAGAGTGCCTAGATGGCATTGGCAGTAGGAAATTCCTTACACTCATGTATGAGGTCATCAACCACAGAACTTACAATAATTTCACGTGCAATGAAATCAGCCTTTTTTCGAGCCTTATAGGCTTCAAGGTCTCTTCTGTGTTGTGCAGTATTGCCCTCTTCTGATAAACTTAAGACATGGTTAATACCTTCAAGAACGTTTTGCTCTTTCAGTACATACCACATCTTACGACTCCAAATGTCGTAGTTGTCTCTATTTATTTTTTCTCCTTTGTTTAAGTCAGCAATTATGTTTTTTGATGTCATGTCTGTTATTAAGAGACAATTACACAAGTGTTTTATCAATTATGCATGCAAATGATACATTTAAGCAAATCACTTCTTCTAAAGGTTTCATGTTTAGTGTAAAATCGAAAGGACACTTAAGAATCCAATCATCATATACGAACTAAACACTTGACCAAAATTAGAAATTAATTTCTTAATGTGTATTAGGATGATAGCTTTCCATTAAGTCATTTTAAACTCAAATAAATGAATGAAATTCACGTAAAAAAGAGATAAACAACTTAATATATATATATATATATATAATATATATATATATATAATATAAAGTTAATAAATAACTTCATGTTACAAGTCAATCTAAAAATAAAAGTCATTCCACAAATATTCTAGACGACTTATGTACACCCAAAAAGGCTCGCTAGGCCAAATCTCGTGATAAATATCAATTAATCTCTCGCCTCAAGGATCACAGAGAGAATTTGCTAAAATAGCTAATGCTCCCCAATTCGAGATTTGTACATAGTTTTCTAGCTCTACATGTTTCATTTCAAATAGATGTATAAAACTAGCAACACAAATGTTAGGTGACATCTTAAAAGACTTGAATTCTTTCAATTTCTTTCCTCTTTCCCTTCGTCTAGCTCTTTTATTTCGTAATAGATTTTGTGTCGACCTGGAGACACCATTTCGTATGATCTCACGACCTCAAAAACATGCCCTTCAATGACGTGCTCTTCCACTTTGTCTCTTTGCTCGACATCCAGAACTCCCACTTGGAGTGATTCGAGTTCGTCCCCGTTCAGCCATTTCTGAAACAGGAACAAAGAAACAATGAGAATGATTTCACCACTCAATGTAACACTTATGTCACAATTCATCCTGAAAGACAAAATCTGTTAAAATTATTATGGACTTATTAAGGCAAAAAGAATAGCAAGTCTAATTCAACCACTTATATCACCAAAAATATTAATAGTTATTTTTAATACCTTAAAAGAGAATCTATTACTATTCATGAAGTAACATGAAAAAGATCTGTATATAAAAAAAAATATACAGCAGTAGTAATATAACATTTTCTATCCTTTTCTCTTTTAATTTAATATTTAAAAAGAAAATTGACCAAAGGTACCAAAGAAACGTTTTTCAAAACAACAACAATATTAAGTAGTGCCTTAAAAAGTGGGTTCTTCTTCATAAAATGTTATCTTACTGCTGCTGTATATTTTTTTATATACAGATCTTTTTCATATTACTTCATGAATAGTAATAGATTCCCTTTTAAGGTATTAAAAAAATGACTATTAATATTTTTGGTTATATAAGTGGTTGAATTAGACTTGATATTCTTTTTGCCTTAATAAGTCCCTAATAATTTGACCAAAGGCACCAAAGACACATTTTTTAAAACAACAACAATATTAAGTAGTACCTTAAAAAGTGGGTTCTTCTTCATTATTTTTTTCACAGAAACAATCTTCTGCACATATATTTTACCTTTTTTTTTTTTAAATCAACAATACTACACTTGTCAGAAAAAAGGAAAAAAAATATATACGGGATCCTTAAAATGAAGAAGAAACGCAAAAAATAATAATTATCTGTCGGATTTGAAAACGCAACAGCAGCGCGTCTGGTTCCAGATTCCGGCGAGAAAAAATAAATTCCGACATATATACACTTTCCACCACCAGATCCACCCACCATCGGCGAAACTGTCGCCGAAAATGGTCTAGTGACGCTTTAATAGGCGACCAACAGCCGTCGTCCGTCTGACCGAATAAGCAGCGTCTAACCGGACTAGCGGCGCGTCTGACCGGAGACCAAATTCTTACAGGTAATTTACGAGATTTTACACACTTAACTCGAGAAATAACATTAAAATAGGACAATTCAACCTATGCTCTGATACCATTGATAGGAAAAATCAGAGCAAAATTAGTGTTTACCTTTTTCTGTTGCAGCGGAAGAAGATGATTTTGCTATCGAAAGAATCGCTCCAAGTCAATTTCGTTTCTCTTGGAAATGGAATGTAAATTCACAAACTAAATGCTTACTATTTAGTGTTTTTGTTGATACAATCTTTTTCTCTGTGTTTCTGTTTTTATCACCCCTTTGTTGAAGAAGAAAACTCAAAATATAAGGGTGTGAGACAGTTTCTCTTTTGTAACTGTTCCTCCAAAATTTAAATTTTTTCTTTTGATTTTCTTTTTTTTTTCCAGATAAACGAGAAAATGGGTTGGATCGGGTCGGTTCACATGGACGACCCATGACCCAAAATATCCAACAATTTAGATACATATCACCTACGGAATATTAATTAATTTGATACTATATAATTTGTACGAGTAAGTTTTAATACTAGAACACCATCAATTAGTAAAGAAAAAGTGTCAAGTATAGATAGTTTGTATGAATAAGTCTTGTGATACTAAACAAGCCTCAAATGACAAAACTACCTAACAAATTTAAGAGCCATACAATCATAATACTGTACTTGTTACTGATAATAGATATCAAACTCACAAATGAAAATTTCATACATTCAAATGAAACCAATAATTCCAAACATAATTTTTGAGACGTGCATATCATTCTTTTATAAGATAAAGGAAATTTAATCTTTATGATAATTGATAAAGGACTTCGTTATAGTTTTTTCCCCCATCATGTGATATTAGGCCAAGTTTAAATTTATGAACTTCTACTATATATAGGGAACTGAATCAATGATGCAACTCATTTATCTGGGATCCTTTTACGTCTACCTGAATATTAAACGCATTTAAGTGTTGAGAGTGAATCATTTTTGTTCTTTTATAAAAATAACAAAGGTTCACTTTCATGGGCAGAATTCAAGCAAAATCCTTTTGTAACATCATAAATACGTAATTAAATTCATGTATGTGGTCTAGGTCTGTGCAAGAACTTTATTAAACACACGCTTCAAATTATCTATTGTATCTTTTCTTTTACACACCTCTTAAGAAAATACTTCCTCCGTCTCAAATTATTCGTTCCAAATTTCTTAATTTAATTTCTCATTTTACTTGTCTTTTTTCATTAAGCAAGAAGAGATAATTTTTTTTTTCATGTTTTACCCTTTGCATTAATTACTTTCTCTTCAAATTAAAACGTAAACGTCATTTAATAGGAGTCCTATGGTAAACTAGTCATGTTATTAATTATTTTTCTTCAGCAATGTGTCATCTCAATTTGAGACGGATAATTTGGGACGGAGAAAGTATTAATTAAAAAAGGTTTTGACTATTTTCCTTTTATGCGCGTCTTAGGCCTCATTTGTTTGCACTTAATGAAGGTCTGAATCTGAATGGTTCAGTCTTCAGATCATTAAGTGCATTTGTTTTTTATTAAGATTTTAACTCTTAATAGGTCTGAATAGGTCTTAATTATTCAGATCTAGAACCAAGTCTTGATAGGTCTGGTGTTGGATAATATTCACCACTCTATTCATATTCAACAGTCACCACTACTAACCACCTCTGCCACCGTCATCATTGTCAACCACCACCCACCTCCACCATCACAACCACCATCGACAAAAAATATCGCTACCAACCACAATTGTCAACCGCTACCATACCTACTACCTCTTTTATTCTAATTATATTCACCGCGACCACTGCCGTCAACAACACCACAATCATCAACCACTACCGGCCAATCTCTACTACCAACCAACTCATCTATCACTACTAACACCACCACTAACTACCACTAATACATCACAACCTCTACACATTCTTTGGCCGCCACCATCATTGTCACTAGTAACGCCACCTCTACCACCACTTCAACCAGTACCATCGCTACAATTTATCTCTACTAACAACCATCTCCACCATCACAATAAATAACATCTCCAACTAGCACCAACACATCGTTAATCATCATACATTCATGTTTCAGCCAACACAATCAACACCTTAAACTACTAACATCAAGCAACGTCACATCACAACAACCACCACCACCATCAATAGCCACCATCATAACAGTCACTATAATACCAACCATCACAATTATCACCACGAACATTATTAATCACTAACATCAATCATCGTCACCGCAACCACCATTATAAGCCATCTCCACTATCACTAACAAACATAAATGTTTTTTCTCAATCAAATACTAATAATTTTATTGTATTAAATTACATACTTTTTTAATATATAAATAATTTTTTATTTGAATTGTATTTTTTATTTTATTATGCATACAAATTTTTTTTTCTTTACACATTCAGATGTTGAAAAACAAATAGTTTTAATCATTCAATTTCCAGATCTAGAGACATCTTAATCATTCAGATGTGCATTCAGATTCAGACGTCTGAATCTTAAAAAAAATAAATGGACCCTTAATATATAATCTTTTGTTATTAAATGTTTACACCATTTATATGTCATCTCCCCATAAATAAAGTATTTATACATTTTCAAGAACAATTACTAAGGGCTGCATGGGGAAAATGTTTTATGTTGATCTCCTAAAACGACAAATTGTTTGAGTCTTTGAGATAACTATTTTCAAAATTTACATTTGGTAATTTGAGATGGACGGGTAGCTTAAGAATAATAACAAATATCCTCTGACCAAATATTTAAGTCTTTACAGATAAGAAACTAGTCATAGCTTGGCCGTCTAACTCTAACTAAAGTTTAATTTCTTTATATTTCTAATAATTTATTTAATTATCAAACAAAATTAAATACATTTTTTCCTTATTATAGTTATAATACATGACATATCAAATATATTTTTAAAAATATTTTGACAAACGTTTTCATTAGTATAGCTATATATTAGTTTAAACTAGTTTAACTGCACGTGCCTTGCGCGTGTAACATTTTATTATTTAAAATTAAATAATTTTATCTATTACGGAAACTTTAATGTAGTGTAAAAATTTCAAATCACTTTTTAAAGATCTTTAATACTTTAATATAATAATATAAATATGAACATACATTTTAGTGTAAGCACATATATATTTTATCACCAGAAGTTTCAAGTAGTTGATGAAACATCACTTTTGTGTTTGTCATGCAACACCCCTTTCTCTTGCCGCCAGAGGCTAAGAGAGACACATCAATTTGAACCATATTTGTGGTATAATTATTTTTTTCTCTATATATTTAAAATCTTTCCTTGTTGTAATGTCAATCTTTACAAAATTATTGATTACACTTATTACGTACTTAAAACTTTTAAAAGTTTGATACTTCTTAAATCTTTTTATTGAAATGCTTTTATATGTAGTAAACATTTAATTCTACATACCGAATAGTAACTTTTACCTGCATAATAAACAGAAGAAAACGTAATAGTTACTTAGGCTGCATTTGTTTTTTTAAGATTCAGACGTCTGAAACTGAATACACATCTGAATGATTAAGATGTTGTCTCTAGATCTGAAAACTGAATAATTAAGACTGTTTGTTTTTCAACATCTGAATGTTCAAAAAAAAAATATTTGTATATATAATAAAATAAAAAATAAAATTCCAATAAAAAATTAATTATATATTAGAAAAGTATGTAATGTAATACAACAAAATTATTATTTGATTGAAAAAAAATATTTATGTTTGTTAGTGGTAGTTGGGATGGTTTATAATGGTGGTTGCGGTGACAATGATTGATGTTAGTGATAAGTAATGTTAGTGGTGATAGTTGTGATAGTTGGTATTGTAGTGACTGTTATGATGGTGACGATTGATAGTGGTGGTGGTAGTTGTGATGTGACATTGATTGATGTTAGTAGTTGGAGGTGTTGATTGTAATGGCTGAAAAATTAATGAATGATGGCTGACGGTGTGTTGTTGCTAGTTGGACATATTGTTAATTGTGATAGTGGAGATGGTTGTTAGTAGAGATAAATTGTAGCGATGATAATGATTGAAGTGATGGTAGAGGTGGCGTTACTAGTGACAATGGTGGTGGCCGCCGAAGAATATGTGGAGGTTGTGATGTATTAGTGGTAGTTGGCGGTGGTGCTAGTTGTGATAGATGAGTTGGTCGATAGTAGGGATTGACCGGTAGTGGTTGATGATGGTGGTGGTGGTGTTGACGGCAGTGGTTGCGTTAAATATAATTAGAATAATAAAGGTAGTATGTGTGGTAGCGGTTAGCAATAGTGGTTGGTAGCGATATTTGTTGTTGATTGTGGTTGTGATGGTAGTGGTGGGTGGTGGTTGAAAATGAAGGCGCTGACAAAGGTGGTGACCGATGATTATGAATAAAGTGACGGTGAATATTATCCAACAAAAAACAAATGTACTTAATGGTATGAAGTCTGAACCATTAAGATTCAGACCTCTACTAAGTGCAAATAAATGAGCCTTTAATCTAAATGAAAATTTTGTAATTGGAAAAAGTTTGACTATATTACATCCAAGATACAAGCTGATAAAGAAAAAAGAATAAACATGACATATTTGCTTTCTTGATTAGCAATAGGCTAAAGCTAAGTTGAAAACAATAAGCATACCTAATGTGCGTGCAATTTTAATTTTACTATTTAGAATTTTACTTTACATAAATTTTACGACAAATCAAATTTAGCTGATTTGAAATTCTTAAACTATTAATTCTGATGACTTCTAATAAGGAAAGATTTTATCATAAAATATTTAACTCTTAAATATTAGAAAAAAGTAGCGAAAAAACGATTTTATCCAAAGTAAAGACTTTTAATGAAGGACAAAAAGTTCAAATAATATTTCTAAGACCCTTCACACTTTAATTATATTATAGAAAAGATTTCACATTTTAATTATATTATAGAAAAGATTAGTTTTTTTTTTTGGTTGAATATGAACACGGATGTTATAATTTAGTTAGAATAGGATTTTAATTTTTGTGTACATAAAAGAAAAATTAAATTATTTAAATTACCTTCACACAAATTATACTCTTCAAAGGATTCTGTATCTAATATGCTAATACACGTATATATTTTTTTTCTACTTTCACGATTTTTTCCCACTTTGAGGTTTTTCATTAGGACACCTTTTTTCCCCCCTTTTTACACACTAATTTAGGGATACATATTGATTTATTGGGTTTATATAAGATTTTTGTTTGTTTAAATTTAGTTAGAATAGGATATTGATTGTGCCTTAGTACTGTCGGCTAAAATTTATATTGATTTATTGAATTTGTAATTTAAATAGCATATGCAAAAAGATGATTTTGTCTAAAGAAAAGACTTTTAATGAAGAATAAAAAGTTCAAACGTAATTTCTAAGCCTCTTTACACTTGTAATATAATAGAGATCAGTTCAATTTTCATATAACTTGAATTTGTGACATAAAATTAGCTGAACTAATAAATGTTTATCCGCTCAAACTTTATGGAAGAAATTTTAGAATGACAAATCCAACTTGTTTCATTGCCCCTTAAGCCACCAAAGAGCAATTGAGTATGTCTTGTTTCATTGCCCCTATAGGTCAATCCTCCACTGTTTATTAGTTTCACCCCATCTTATCTTATTAATGTGATATTTTTGTGGTCCCATTCACTCTTTCGTTTTTATACTACTAGACTAGATTTCGTAGCCTGTGCTAACACGAGCTTAATATATGTTATTTACGTTATCTCAATTTATGTAGCATAAATAACATTTGGAGTGTCAATCAAATTTTTATTAGTATAAAGTTTTAAATGATTTAAGTTGCTAATCATTGTGATTTATAGTATCTTTTATGTAATTTAGTAATTTATGTTACTCGCTTTGTCCCAATTTTAGAATTTAGTGAGTCAATCAAATTTTTTTTACTAATATATTTTTTTAAATATTTTAAGTTGTTAATCTTTGTGATTTTAGTATCTTTTAATGTAATTTCAAATAATTTGCATCGCAACTTATGTGACACTATTAGAATTTCAAAATTCAATCATATTTTTCACTATATATTTTTAAAATATTATAAGATGTTAATAGTTATGACTTATAATTATTTTTTTACATAATTTTTAAAAATATAATATTATACCAAAATAAAGTAAATAAATTAAAATAAATAAAGAACTAGATTTTTAAAACATATTAAATTCGAAAACATTATTTGGATCAACAAATTACTAAATTAAAATAATAAAACATGCAAATTATAAAATGTCAAAACTATCCCGAATTTACGTGACACAAATATAATTTAGATAATCAATCAGATTCTTAATATGTTTTTAAATATTTTAAATTGTTAGCTATTGCAATTTATAATATTATTAATGTAATTTTCAAATAATATACGTTACTCTCCTTATCCAAATTTTTGTGGCATTGATATTCAATTATATTCTTAAAATAATTTAAATTTTTAATTATTATGATTTATAATACTTTTTCTTCTATTCCAATTTAAGTAGCACTGAAATAAATTCCAGAGACAACCAAATTTTATGATTGAAGCAGCGAAGCGGATATGTCCTAAATGACTTATAATACCTAATTAGAAATGATATAACAAAATTACTATAGAAAATATTTGTAAAAAAAATTTAAATGAGTCTCATATAAGATGTCATGTTAATTTAAAATATTAAGAATTAATTTATCATTTTATGTTAATTTTATTTTATTAAATATTATTAAATTTTTAATATCTAAATGACTTATAATAATTAATTAGGGGTGATATAGTAAAATTACGGTTGAAGCAGCTAAAGTAGACAAGATATAAATGTCTATTTTACCTTTTTTATTAATTATTATTAATTTTATTATTTGTAAAAATATCTTACAATAATTAATTAGGGGTAATATAGAAAAATCATGGAGCAAACATACTTGTATCTTTTTTTAAATAAGTCTCATATAAGATATCCTATTAATTTAAAACATCATGAATTGATTTATCATTTATATCTATTTTATTATTTATTAAATATTATTAATTTTTAAATACCTAGATGACTTATAATAATTAATTTGAGGTGATATAATAAAACTACGATTGAAGCACTGAAACAGACATGTCATAAATGTCTATTTTATTTTTTTAAAATTAAGTATTATTAATTTTCTTATATATAAATAACTTAATATAATTAATTAGGGATAATATAATAAAATCACGAAGCAGCTGAAGCAAGTGAAGAAGCAGGCATGTTGACGAAGAGCTGCCTGCTTCTTCGCTCTTATTAATAGTAGTAATACTGAGGCCCGTGCAATATAAATTATTTTTTTGCTTCAATTTATGTGACACAAATAAAATTTAGATAATTAAAATATTTTTAATATGTTTTTAGATATTTTAAGTACATATTTTTAATATGTTTTTAGATATTTTAAGTTGTTAACTATTGTAATTTTTAGTACTTTTTTATGTAATTTTGAAATAGTATATGTTACTCTCTTTGTTCAATCTTTTGTGGCATTGATAGTCAATTATATTTTAAAGATAATTTAAGTTTTAAATTATTGTGATTTATAATAATTTTTCGTCCATTCTACTAATTAGAAGTGATATATGTCACCCCCCTTTTAACTCCAAAAAAATTGATTTTAAGGTTCGAAAGGATTTTTATTATTAAAGTGACAAAAAGATGAAAATTTTTATTTCGAAAAGGGTTATTTACATTTAAACTCAGAGTCGCCACTTGGCATAATCGGGTGTGCCAAGTCACCTTTGGAAATCCTTTTCGAAATGATTTGACTCTTTAAAAAAACCTGGTTGCGAACAGAGATTCCGGCTAAGGAATTCTGTTGATCTAGGGGAAGGTGTTAGGCACCCCTCGATCCCGTGGTTCGACCACGATCGCTTGGTGGAGCATATCGGCTAATTTGACATTACAAATGTATAAACCACACAAAAATACATAAAACAACCAATCAAACACACATAACAAAACAAATTCAAAATATAGTGTTCAGTTTAATTATACAGTCCCGAATAATGAGAAATGCGAAAATATAAACCTATTCTATTCTAAACTAATCCTAAACTAAGCTCCACCCGCCGCCTCGGGCCTTCATCACAAACGTCCTCCGAGTATAAAATACTTCGGGGCATTGTCCGACGAATAAACACAAATACCGCGGGGCATTCCCCGGCCAAATGAATACATTTCCAAATGCGAGAAAAACAAAACATTCAACAAAATTTCAAACATTCTAACATTTAACAAAACACCATTCCTAAATTTGCCTACCCAAGCATACCATTTTGCCTATTCATTTCGACTTATTATAATTCCAACACATTCAACATCATGCTCATTCCGAATTAAACAAAACAACAATAAATCAAAGTTAATTTAAATTCAATCTTTTTATCAATTTCTTAATTCCACCCCAAATTCCCTTTTATGGGTCACTTTTCACACAAAGCATTATCCAAACTCATGCAACATCAAATTCATACCGCGATTAATTATTCAAATTCATACCGCGATTAATTATTCATGGATAAACAATATCAAACATCAACAAGATCATCCATGCACAACCACCAATAACAATCATAACATCAATCTACCAAATTGAAATAAAACGAAAAGAGAGTTGAAGAATTGGACCTTAAATGAGCTTTTATATGCCAAATTTCACGATTAGAAAATGGAACCGGATCCAAAAACCTCAAATCTGAACCTCAATCGAACAAACTTGAACCAAATTTTGACTTCGAATTGAACCCAACTCGGAATAGCCCTCTTTTCTATTTTTTCATCGACCCGAATTGGAAAACCGCACGACGAAGATAAGCCCGAACCAATTTCGCACCCCCAGCTACTGTTTCGATAGAACAATCTCAAAATTACGAAATAGAGAACAAACCGCGCATAATTTAGCACGCAAACAGATCTGCTTTGTTCTTCTCCAATGGAGTTCGCCGGAAACTGGGATGAGGTTAATCTTCAGAGGTTTTGTGAGTGGCTTTTGGTCGGGTTTGGTGGTTCCCGCTATGTGAAGGTGGATTTCGGGTCTGAGGTGAATGAGTCCGACAATGAACGGACGATTTCGATGAATAAATCGCCGGAAAACTCAACACCCAGCCAACCTCCGTTCAACCCCTTTTTCGATCAACTCTCTGTGTTCTCTACTCTGTCCGTTTTTTTTTCTACTGATTTTGTGTGTTTTTTATCCGTTACTAGATGGGAATTGAAGTCTATGTATATACAGGTAGTGGTTTCATGAAATCTGTGTGTATTTGGAATTGAAAAGAAAAATGGGAGTGTATGCTAATGATGGAGAGTGAGTGATTTTTTTTCTATATGTATTGAAAGTGAAGAAGATATATCCCTATGATGATGTGGGTTCTCTGTGTATATTAGGATGACGTAGTGGGGTAGGGTAGTGAGGTAGGGGTAGGAGTAGGGGTAGGGTATGGTGTGAGGTGTCTTTATTTTATTGGAAAGGGTTGTTAGGATGTTTAAAAGAAGATAAAATTTGTTAGGATTTGTTAAATGGGATAAAGATAAAAATAAATAAATAAATAAATAAAATAATGAGGTGGTTATTTAATTTATTTTTCTTGTGAAAAAATTACCACACGGATAGGATACGTGGTAAGATGGGGTAAACGATAAAAAATGCTTTCGGAGAGGGAAAAAATTACGTGTCTACATCATGCCCCTCTTTGCATGTAAACACAAAGTGTTTTCATACAAGGAAGTAGACAACGAGACAGAATTTTGAACCGACCATTATTCAAAGGAATGAAATAGAAAGACTAAGGGCAACCGACACTTGATTTTGGATATCCTACCTACCCAAGTTATGAGGGAATTAAGTCACAGGTATTTCAAAGGATTGGAAGAGAAATGGACTATACCGAGTTGGAGAGTCGAGTGAGGTTCCATCGAGGTTCCGATCCGCGGTTCTATCATTACATCAAAATAAAAATTACAAGTTAAAACATAAATGAAATTACAAAAATCCTATCTATGCAGCTTTTTTTGGACCTTTGACTTGAGTTTCATCACCCTATTCTTCAGGCAGGCTCCTGACTTACAATTTCTTCACCTTGTTCTTCAGGTGGGCTCCTGACTTACAATTTCATCACTTGTTACTTGGTTTTCAATTTCTTCACCCTGTTCTTCAGGCTGATTCCTGACTTGCTATTTTCAACCTGTTGACTTTCAATTTCTTCACCATGTTGCTTGACTTTTTATTTATTCGCCCTGTTCTTCAGGCGGGCTCCTGAAATCACATCAAAACTAATTTTTTTTTATCCTGAATAAAGATTATTATAAAGAGATTTCATTTGCCAGAAAAGTGAAGTTCCAAGCACAAGAATTAAATTTTGCCCCAGTTTATCATTAAAGGGCTTTTGTGAAAGGCACATCCAGTCAATACTACTTGTATGTTGCGATGATTCGATTAGACAGTACATTTTCTAGGAATCAAGGGGAATGACTCAACTAAAGATACGTCTTATAGGAATCAAGGGAGATGACTCGACTAAAAGGTACTTCTTATAGGAATGAAGGGGATTAAATTGACTAAAAGGTACGTCTTATAGGAATCAAGGGAGATAACTCGACTAAAATATACGTCTTATAGGAATCAAAGTGAATGACTTAACTAAAAGGTACGTCTTATAGAATCAAAGGGAATTGACTCGACTAAAAGGTGCGTCTTATAGGAATCGAGGGAGATGACTCGACTAAAAGGTACGTTTTATAGGAATCAAAGAGAAATGACTCGACTAAAAGGTACGTCTTATAGGAATCCAGAGGATGGACTCGACTAAAAGGTACGTATTATAGGAATCAAAGGAAATGACTCGACTAAAAGGTACGTCATATAGGAATCAAAGAAAATGACTCGACTAAAATATATGTCTTATAGGAATCAAAGAAAATGACTCGACTAAAAGGTACGTTTTATAGGAGTGAAGGTTCAATTTAAGAAGTGTATCACCTAGCAAATTAAAACTGAAATCCCTGGACAAGAAAGTGTGTCTCCGAGGGATATAAGATGATTTTTTTACCATGATTTGATTATTAAACCTGTGCAGCAACATTGCTTTCTGCATTTGTAAAAGTGAGGCATTGCGACCCTTGATATTTATGCTCTAAAGTCCTTGCTTTGAAGGTAATATGTTTCCTGTTTTATCAAAGAAAAACTTGTGAGTTTAAAATATCGTGGCTGGTTTGTGGCTTTAGCTTTCGTGGCGATCGCTCTTGCCCTTGTCATATTTAACCTTGCTTCCAATCATTAGCATATATCATTGACTTGTTGAATCATTGACCCGAACTCAGATTATTAAGAGTGAATGAAATAAATACAGTATCTCTGCTTTGCCATGCTTCTCAGATAGACCCTTTGAACCTTGGTATTTCTATGTGTTCCCCAACTTGTCTGTTGACAAAACTTTCTACATGCCCTTTTTTTTGGCTCACAATCATGTCTCTTTCATGTGCTAGCTTTTTTCTTGCTTTGTGCAATTAAATAAGCTGGTAGCCAGTTTTGAAATCTTTTCTCATTTGTTTTGACACGGACTTGACTCAAAGACAAGAAAGGAAAAAAAAGAATGACAATTTTTTTTATTTGAATAACTGACTCAAGAAAGATAAGACAAAAATAAAAAGAAGAAAGAAAAGACAATGAATGTCCCCATTTGAAACAAAGAAACAAAAATTCATCTAAACAAGACAGTCAATTCTAATGATTATGCCATGCATTTTGGATTAAGCAGCTTGATCTTTTCATCCAAACTTTCTACCAATTGTTGTTGAGTTAATGGGCTTGAAACTGAGTTGTCTCCTTAGGTCAATTGCATTTAAGACCTCATTCGGCTAGTGGTGCCCTGAAGGGTTTTTGCCAACAAGCCTCTCTCATTTTCTTTTCCTCAGTTCACCATTGCCTTATGGTGTCTGTAAGGGTTTTTGACCATTGAAACTCTCTTATTTTTATTTCTCTTAACTCACAGTCGTCTTATGGGCCCATAAGGGTTTTCACCGGTAAGACTCTCTCATTTTTATCTCTCTCAACTTACCAT
Source organism: Capsicum pubescens (assembly GCA_030864215.1). Lineage (NCBI taxonomy): Eukaryota > Viridiplantae > Streptophyta > Magnoliopsida > Solanales > Solanaceae > Capsicum > Capsicum pubescens. Next base: position 204,074,653 of record CM061538.1, on the reverse strand, counting down.
CGTCTTATGGTGCCTGGAGGATTTTCACCAATAAGACTCTCTTATTTTTATTTCTCTCATGATTCCTTATGTCGAGGAAGACAAGTAGTTCCCAAAATGCATCATCATATGCATTGCATGCTTAGCCCTAACATTCTCAAAGATTGATCTGAAAGTCTTTCTTTTGTTGTAACTTGGATTTTGGATAGAGTTAGAAAGAAAGGATAGCATGAGGCCCAAACGACACTTGAAGTGGGGTAGGACTTACAACTTTTGGAATCGACTCAAGCAATGAGGATTAACTCATACCCCAGTTTCTTTTGGCTGGGCAATTCTAAATTGTTTATTTGGTTGGACCGATCCCTTAGTAGGGAAGCCTACGTATCTCACCTCAAAAGAGAAGAATCAGGTCATGCGTAGTTCTGACAACTTGTTTTGCTTGATTTTGCTTTTTTCTTTTCCTTTTTTCTATTTTATTGACTCTTTTCTCTTTGAGATTTTTCTGACTATTTTCTTGACACTCTTTTTTTTTGGGACCTATTTTTTTTTTTTGAAATTTTTCCGACTCTATTGTTTCGCTCGACACTTTTATTTTGAGCTTTGTTGACTCTATATTGATTCCAAAAGAGAGGTATGAAAGAAAATAAAATTAAGGCTCAAATGGGGTAAATAAAGGATGACACAATGTTTGGATAGCTGAATGAAATGTCTTCGTCATATCAATCCTTGAAAATACAAGTACATAGCATACAATGTGAAAGTGCACGATCAACATCATTTATGACATGTTTTACAACACTAACTTGCCCCGAATATGTGTTTCACCTCTTTTTCTATACTTGTCAAACATACAACTCCACATTTGTTGTATATCCCTCACATTGAATGACTCATCATGCTTTCGTGGAGTTGATTTTCTTTCTGTTCCTCTTGATAGGATCACGCAGACACTGTTTGACATAATTGAGCTATGTTTTTCAATTGATGACCAAGTTATTCTTGTGATTCTCAAAATAATTGCCTTAATTTTGAAAGAAGGCCTCAACTTGTCACCAAATGTCTCAGCACTCTACCTATTTTCTCAGATGTTTTTTCTAACCTTAGCCCTCTGATTTCATGTTTCATGGTTAAATTGAATCTTAAGATCTGGCTGAAAATTCCGCAAGCATGTCATATCACTAGAGTCAACATAAAATGTACTATATAAATAGAACAAACAAAAAACACTAATTAAAAAACAAAGGAAAAGGGACAATTCATTTAGTTAAAATAAAAGATAGAAGGGTTTGAACCTAAACGACAAAAGAACAAAACAAGATAGATCCCGGACTACAATCCTGACATAATTCAAAAAACATAAAAGAAAATAAAATAAACTACCAGACCTGTTCCTAGTAGGGAGTGGGGTGACTTCTCAATTGCTCAGCCTGACAACTTAGCCACTGGTTTGCATATCAGCATGACTAGAGCTTCCCTCACTGTCAATGTTCTGGACCATAATTGATCCATCTTGAATCATCTTTTCAATTTCTCTTTTTAAATCTCGACAGTCTTCAATACTATGACCCTGAGCATCAGAATGATACACACATCGTATATTAGGATCAAAATTTCTTAAACGTCGATTAAGAGTGCACCCAAGGAGAGGAGTGATTATGCCCCATTGTACCAATCTCTAAAATAAACTGGCATACGACTCTCCAATTGGTGTGAAGCTATCTCTTGATTTCTATCTCATTTCATCGTTTGGCTTGGATAAAAAATCAGGCTTAGAAGGATTTTGGTATGTTTATGGAGTTAGAGGATGATTCTGAGGAGTTGGTGTGTTCTAGTGTGGGTAAGATGGGGATTGAACATGTAGATGTGCGTTATATATTGGATATGGAGGTGGTGGAGAAGGGTATAATGGATTTTGGGAGTAATTATGTAGAGCTTGGGCATGAACTTGGGTTTGAGCCTGGGGGTGACGACAACGGGGTCTTATTGACCGTGCCCGCTGTCCAACTACAATAGAAGATGCAACTTTCTCATTCTTTGTCTCCCCAACACTTTCTGAACCCTTTTGAATTGCTTGAGTTGTCGCTTTCAATGTTGCAAAACTCATGATGCGACCAGTCTTAATTCCCTCTTCTATCATCTCCCCCATTTTAAGGACCTCAATAAATGACTTGCCTAATGCAGGTAACAAGTGTTGATACTATGTTTCATCCTGCACTTGAATAAATATCTCCACTATTTTACTTTCTTTCATTGGCGGTTTTACTCTAGCAGCTTATTTGCGTCATCTGATTGCATACTCCCTGAAACTCTCAGTATTCTTCTTTTTTATACTAGTTAGAGATTTTTTCGCCAGGGATCAAATCCACATTGTATTAAAATTGTTGCACAAATTCATTAGCTAGGTCATCCCAACTAATCCACTTGTCAATGTCTTGGTCAACAAACCATTCCGAAGTTAGGCCTGAAAGACTCTCCCCGAAATAAGCCATGAGTAGTTCTTCCTTTCCGCCAGTGCCCCTTAATTGGTTACAATAGCGCCTCAAATGTGCCACTGGGTCCCCATGTCCGACATACTTCTCAAATTTTGGCATTTTAAATCCAGGGGGAAGGTTGACACTTGGAAACATGCATAAGTCCTTATATGAGACACTTTTGTAACCCCCAAGTCTTTGCAAGTTCCTCATAGCCAGTTCCAAACTTCTCAATTTTCTGGTTATTTCCTCTTGTTCTTCTATCATAATTGGCTTCTCAGTGTTAGAAGGAAATTTAGGCGGGTGAGTGTCACCGTAAAGACCAGTCAACCTGAATGTAGGCTCGGAAGTGTAACACTGATCACCAGTAATATTCAACGCAGGCTCTCTTGTAGGGTAGGGAGGCACAACTTGTGGATGAACATCAAAAATAGGAGCTTCAAGTGGGGGTGGCGCCACAAAAGTATGAACAACAGGTGAAGCCGAGTATGTAGTAGTCTTGGATTGGGGAGTGAGGAAATGAACATTGGAAGTGGTTGGATATTGTTGCCCCGGAGTCGATCCTGATGCATGTTGTGGCATATCAACAAAAATGGGAAATTGTGCATGTGACACGGGAGGCAAGCTAGAAAGATATTCCAGATTATCAGTGGGAACTGGGGGAGGCAGCAACCCATTAGCCCAAGCTCGATGCAATTCTATCATTTGCTGCCTTAATTTTTGAATCTCTTCATTGGCTTTTAAATTCTCATTTCCCGAACTTCCTATCTAATTAGTGACAACAAACTCGGTATCCTTGTTGTCCATAACTTTCTCTGTGACTTGGTGCAATATGGAGGACCAGCCAAAATGCCACAAACTAACCACCTTAAACTAACTAAACAAAAGAAACATCAAATGCGTTAGAGTTCAACACCTTTTTTTTATTTTTTCCTTTTAGAAAAGATCACCGAACCCAAGAAGGGCGCCTACGTATCTCACTCCCGACAGAGGAGAATCAGGTGTGCGTAGTTCGTGAAGTCTTGCCAAAATGGCCAATTAAACTCTTTTTCTATTCCTTGAAACTTTAAGAAGAAAATAACAATTTGTCAAAAGAATTGACGAAAATCTTTTTGAATCTTTTCAGCTTTAACATCCCTATACAAAAATGAAATCTATGATTACCAAAGATTTTTTTTTTTGGGTTTTCAATTTTGAATTTCACATGAAAATGAAACTTGAACCTATTAAAGAAAATTTTTGCAGTTTTCTTTTAAAGATGTATATGAAATACTTACTCTAAATAAAGAGTGAAGAAAATCTTTTTGTATTTTTCAAATAAGATTCCCGAACCAAAAATAGGCTGCCTACGTATCTCACTCTCGAGAGAGGAGAATCAGGGGTGCGTAGTTCGTTCAGCTAGGACAATAAAATGACACCAACAAATATGAAAGGAAAATCTTTTTGATATTTTCATTATATGAAATGTACAAAACTTCTACCATCTTTTTGAAATTTCCTTTTATAAAAAGCTCCTAAAAATCTTTTTTGGAATTTTTGAATTATAAATGCATGTTAAAAGAGATAAAGGGCAAATCTTTTTGAGGTTTTGTTTTTTGAGTAAATGCGTGAAAAAGGTAAGAAAATCTTTTAGAATTTTTGGATTGTGAAAAATAAAAACCATAAAGAACTCTAAAAAACTACAAAGCTCTGCTTTTCTTTTTGCTCTTTTTCTTTTTTCCTTCTTTTTTATTTCAATAATTTCTCGTCTTGACCAGTCTGTCAAATAACCTCGTTACCCTAAAAATGCAACATTTAGCAAGTAGGGATGCTTTAGAGGTGAGTCTCCTACAAAGGACTAAGTGGGTCCCGTTAGGTCTCAATATGATGCAGATAAGCATAACCTAAAGGCTGACCTATGCTGGGATTCAATAACAAGGTTGTTCGGGGGAACGTATGGTCGATAGTGGCTGCTTTAGCTTTCCACCCACTCCATACTAGCCGACGGCTCCCCCTCCTAAGATAAGGGTGACTCAACTAGCGATCGTGTACACAACGTGCACGATGGACTTGTTGCAGAAATAATGACTCGGGTTATGCACATAATGCCAAATATAAAGTGGTAACACATAAAAGAAAAAACTGTAAACAAAGAGCACGTAAGCACTCAACAATGATAAAACAATAACACAAAACAATACGAACAAAATGTCTATACACTTATAGTGTCAAACTAAGCCGATACCACTCCAAAATCAGCTTGAATTCTGAAAAATTATCCTCAACAGAGTCGCCAGATCTGTCACACCCCCTTTTTAACTCCAAAATATTGATTTTAAGGTTCGAAAGAGTTTTTATTATTAAAGTGACAAAAAGATGAAAATTTTTATTTTGAAAAGAGTTATTTACATTTAAACTCAGAGTCGCCACTTGGTATAATCGGGTGTGCCAAGTCACTTTTGGAAATTCTTTTTGAAATGATTTGAATCTTTAAAAAAAATTGGTTTGCGAACAGAGATTCTGGCTAAGGAATTCTATTGACCGAGGGGAAGGTGTTAGGCACCCCTCGATCCCGTGGTTCGACCACGATCGCTTGGTGGAGCATATCGGCTAATTTGACATTACAAATGTATAAACCACACAAAAACACATAAAACAACCAATCAAACACACATAACAAAACAAATTCAAAATGTAGTGTTCAGTCTAATTATACAGTCCCGAATAATGAGAAATGCGAAAATGTAAATCTATTCTATTCTAAACTAATCCTAAACTAAGCTCCACCCGCCGCCTCGGGCCTTCATCACGAACGTCCTCTGGATACAAAATACTTTGGGGCATTTCTCGGTGAATAAACACAAATACCGAGAGGCATTCCCCGGCCAAATGAATACATTTCCAAATACGAGAAAAACAAAACATTCAACAAAATTTCAAACATTCAAACATTTAACAAAACACCATTTCTAAATTTGCCTACCTAAGCGTACCATTTTGCCTATTCATTTCGACTTATTATAATTCCAACACATTCAACATCATGCTCGTTCTGAATTAAACAAAACAACAATAAATCAAAGTTAATTTAAATTCAACCTTTTTATCAATTTCTCAATTCCATCCCAAATTCCCTTTTATGCGTCACTTTTCACACAAAGCATTATCCAAACTCATGCAACATCAAATTCATACCGCGATTAATTATTCAAATTCATACCACGATTAATTATTCGCGGATAAACAATATCAAACATCAACAAGATCATCCAGGCACAACCACCAATAACAATCATAACATCAATCTACCAAATTGATATAAAACGAAAAGAGAGTTGAAGAATTAGACCTCAAATGAGCTTTTATATGCCAAATTACACGATTAGAAAATAGAACCGGATATGAAAACCTCAAATTTGAACCTCAATCGAACAAACTTGAACTAAATTTTGACTTTGAATTGAACCCAACTCGGAATAGCCCTCTTTTCTATTTTTCCATCGACCCGAATTGGAAAACCTCACAACGAAGATAAGCCCGAACCAATTTCGCACCCCCAACTACTGTTTCGATAGCCCAAGCTCAAAATTATGAAAGAGAGAACAAACCGCGCATAATTCAGCACGCAAACATATCTACTTTGTTCTTCTCCGATGGAGTTCGCCGGAAATTGGGATGGGGTTAATCTTTAGAGATTTTGTAAGTGATTTTTGGTCAGGTTTGGTGGTTCCCTCTATGTGAAGGTGGATTTCGGGTCTGAGGCGACTGAGTCTGGAAATGGACGGATGATTCCGGTGAATAAATCGTCGAAAAACTCAACACCCAGCCAACCTCCGTCAACCCTTTTTCCGATCAACTCTCTGTGTTCTCTACTCTGTTCGTTTTTTTTCCTACTGATTTTGTGTGTGTTTTATCCGTTACTAGATGGGAATTGGAGTCTATGTATATAAACATACCGAGACCAAAGATATGTTGATAAAAATAATTTTGATGAATTCATTCTGCTAGTTACAGAGATCAAGGGGTGGGGAGAGAGAATCAGAATGAAGTTCGTCTCCTCTTGTTCCTTGAATCTTTTTTTTCTTTCAAAAACTTAATAGAGATGCAGAAGAACAAGATAAACCCAATGGGAACCAAAAAATGGGGGTTACTGCATTGGGCAGAAGATGATCCGAAAAGCGAAGGCCATATCTGGTGGTTCAGACATTTCCGTTGCTACAATTGAATCCGAGAGATGGTAGGCTTTTGGCTGCCGCAGAGACGACGGATAACGTAGCGGATGATACGTACTTGGAAATAAGCAGATCATAGATAAGTTTTTTCATGCCCCGGGCCGAGCCGAAATTTCTTATTAGAAAGGGCAGTTCCCTGCATGTGGCTCGTCCGTGATAACTTCTTCGGATTTTCGTGAACTAGCGGACCGATCACTATGTGGGGATGCTCCCTCCAACGATCATTGGTTTGATGAGTGTGCACGATGGTACTTTGCTTCCTGCGTATGGGCTTTCCCTTTTGTTCGGTTTCAGCTTATTTTTTCGTGGGACCTCATTGTGATCCTAGAACTCTTGGCATCCTCTTTTGACATAATTTTCACAGTCTTTATCGAGAGTCGTCCAAGAGTACCCTAGTTATGCCCTGCTTGGTCCCCCTTCCCCGGCACGGTGAAGGTTCCGTAGCACGTCATGAACACCGAGCTAAAAGGCAGTTGAGCAACTCAATCAAACCGACTTACCTTATTCTAACATAGGAAACTAAGGGAGAAGGTTGTGAAGGTGTCCTCGTTAAGATAAAGGGACAGGAATGGCGGGGTAGGAGCATTCAGTCGACAATCTTTTTAGCTTGACCAAGAAGTCTTATGTCCTCCGAGTCACTAACTTTCATTCATTATCATTAGTCCAGCGTGAAACTAAGAAAGAGAGATGTGCCTAAGGCGGCATGTAAGCAAACTGTGCACGCTAAGAGAAGAGGAGAGATGTTCGCAATTACTACCACAAGAAAGTCGCCCCCTATCTTCTAAAGGGACCCCTCACTTCGTTCATACCTTCTTGGCTTAGGCTTCCAACTGAACAACATGACCTTGCCACCCCGCCACTAGCAGAAGCTAAGCGCTTGAAAAACGCGCTAAGAAAGGTTTCAATTTCGAGTCCTTCTCTCAATTAAAAGGGAAGGTACCCCTGCGAAGGGGTTGGGACGAATACTCTACTACATAGTGACAAAACCGGATTCAGATGTTATTTCTCTTAAGACGAAAACGTACGATTGCACCTCCTGGCTGTCTCCGCACCCCTACCTCCTTTATCACTAAGCGGCCATTTAGGGGCCTTAGCTGGAGGTAGTGGTTTCATGAAATCTGTGTGTATTTGGAATTAAAAAGAAAAATGGGAGTGTATGCTAATAATGGAGAGTGAGTGATTTTTTTCTACATGTATTGAGAGTGTTGTGTGTGTATGGTTTCCTGGTCAGTGAAAAAGATATATCCCTATGATGATGTGGGTTCTTTGTGTATATTAGGATGAGGTAATGAGGTAGGGTAGTGAGCTAGGGGTAGGAGTAGGAGTAGGGGTAAGGTGTGGGGTGAGGTGTCCTCATTTTATAGGAAAGGGTTAGGATGTTTACAAGAAGATAAAATTTGTTAGGATTTGTTAAATGGGATAAAGATAAAAATAAATAAATAAATAAAATAATGAGGTGGTTATTTATTTTATTTTTCTTGTGGAAAAATTAGCACGCGGATAGGATACGTGTTAAGATGGGGTAAACGGTAAAAAATGCTTTCGGAGAGGGACAAAATTATGTGTCTACAATATAGTAAAATTATCATTTTATATCTATTTTTTTTATTAAGTATTATTATTTTTCTAAATACTTAGATGACTTATAATAATTAATTATAGGTAATATAATAAAATCATGATTGAAGAAGTTAAAGCAAACATGCCAAAAATTATTTATTTTATTTGTTCGTATTAAATATTATTAAGTTTCTAACTTGTAGATGACTTATAATAATTAATTAGGGGCAATACAATAATATTATGATTGAAGCAGCTGAAACAGACATGTCGATTTGCTGCCGACTTCAGCTAATGAACTCCCTTTATCAAAATTACTTAAAAGAAATACTTGTGAAAAAAATTTAAGATGGTCTCATATAAGTCGTCAAGTTAATTTAAAACATCAAGAGTTAATTTTCAGTTTATGTCTATTTTACCTTTTTATTAAATATTATTAATTTTTTAATGCTTAGATGACTTATAATAATTAATTAAGGGTGATACAGTAAAATTATGGTTGAAGCAGCTAAAGCAGACATGTCATAAATAACTATTTTATTTTTTCTAATTAAATATTATTAATTTGTTATTATGTAAATGACTTATAATATTTATTAGGGATATAATAATTAATTAGGGGTGCTATAATAAAATTATGATTGAAGCAGCTAAAGCAGACACACCATAAATGTCTATTTTATTTTTTATTAAATATTATTAATTTTCTAATACATAAATGACTTATAATAATTAATTAGGGGTGATATCGTAAAATCACAATTGAAGCAGCTGAAGCAGGCATGTCGACCTCTTGCCTGCTTCAGCTGCTAAACTGCCTCTTATAAATAAGAGAACTAGATATCCGTGCCCGTGTGAGGCATGGGCATTTTGGCAACACTAATGTACAAAAGAGATTCAGCTTTGGAAAAAATTATTTCCTAATTGTTTTAATTGTTTAGTATATGAGTAAAAAAAAGAAATGTAGTACAATGAACTAATCCTGTCAAACGGGTCGGATTGACCCGACCCAACCCGGCCCATTTAATGAAACCGGACCGGTAAGCCTAAGGGCTTTAGGGTATCGGGTCCCGGGCCATTTTTTTTTGTTTTGGGCCCGGTTAACCCGGCCCGAACCCAACACGATTGGGGCTTGCCGGTTAATCGCCTCGGCCCATTTTTTTTCTTTATTTTTGGATTTTGGGCCAAACTAACCGTTGGCCCAACGGCTATATAGCCGTTTTTGGGTCCAAACGTCTAGTTTGGGCCCATTAATTTTTTTTAAAAAATACTTTTAAAATTATTTTTAAATTCCAAAAAAAATTCTATAAATACCCTACACCTTCAAATCATTTTTCACAGAATTTTTAATTCTCTCAAATCTCATTCTCTCTCAAATCTCAATTCTCAATTCTCAAATCTCAAATATTCTATAAATTTAATTTCCTAAAGTTCTCACTTTAATTTTTTAATTTTGCGATTACAAAGTACGAGTGGAAGTTTCTAAAGTCGCAACCTTCGGATACTTCCAAAATTTGGTATTGTCGTTCCATCTCTTACGTTTAATTTTTATTTAGTGTATTAATTATTGAATATTTAATTTTATTATATTTGTGTATTTTGAATTTTTTTAGTTTAATTTATATTATGGATAAATTAAGAAACCTCGCTACTAAAGGTGTTAAATTTTTTTGTCCCGTAAGCGGTAGTGGTAGTAAAAAGCGAATTACTAGCGTTAGAGATAGTTCAAGTAGTAGATATACCCGTGTGCCTCCGACACCGCTTAGTCAACCTTTTGAGGAAGAAGTAGGTGTACCTTTAGGTGTAGGTGCTCACGATATAGATTATGTAGAAGCTCAGGAAAATTACGGTATAGAAGAAGAAAATGAAGTAGATGCGGTTAATTTAGACGAAGATGATGAAAATATTGGTGAAACACCCGCAGTAGGAAATACTAATGTTAGATCTGAATCGGTTAATCTCCCTTCCCGTCCTTTCCGTGCCCCAAGAGCTCGTAAAATAACTAGTATTACATGGCAATTTTTTGAACGTATATCAGATACTGAGGCACAATGAAATATTTGTCAACAAATATATAAGCATAAAAGCGGAGACAAACAAGGGGGTACGGGTACGTTAATGAGACATATAGGTGATGCTCACGAAAGAGAGTTAAATATTGCATGAGGTGGTGGGGATGTTGGTGGGCCAACGCAAACTAGAATGGACCCAGCAACCGGTCAGGTAACGAAGAAGTATAATAAATTGAGGGACCGAGAAGAAATAGCTAAAATGGTAGTAGTGGGTTGTTTGCCTTTTAGTTTTTCTTCTTCTGATGTATTTATTCATTATATTCAAGAAATTTATAATCTTATGTTTAATGGTGTTCCTAGAAGTACTTGTCGATCTGATATTTTTAGACTTCATTCACAATATTGTTTTTATTTATCAACATTGTTAAAAAATATTCAATGTAGATTGGCCCTAACTTCTGATCTTGGTCGTGCTATAAATAAAAATGATTATTTAACCGTTACTTGTCACTGGATGGATAGTAATTTTGTGATGCAAAAACGTATTCTTGTTTTTTATATGATGAAGATCGTAAACATATTGGAGATTTTATTGTTGATTCTATTGTTAAAGTTGTCGGATTTTATTGTATCGAAAATAAAATCTTTTGTATTGCTTTTGATAATGCTTCTAATAACAAGACTGTTATAAAAAAATTAAAATCTAAGCTATCTCCGCCGTTGCCTAAAATTTTTCATATTAAACGTGCATGTCATATGTATAATTTAATTGTAAAAGATGGTCTTGAGTTTTTTGACCTTTATATTGAAAAAATTCGTCTTGCTATTGACTTTATTCAAGGAAATAATCGAAGAAAAAGAATTAGAGAATTTAAAGTTAAATGTCAAGAAAATGGACTTGCACCGATATTGATGCTTGAGGAAATTGATATTAGATGGAATTCTACGTATGATTATTAAAAAACTTGTTATAAATATAGATTTCCTATTACTCTAGCTTTTAACCAACATTACGGTTCATTTGCTGATTCCACTGATTGCATGCTACATGATTCTGATTGGGTTGTAATTAATGATCCTGTTAAGTTTTTAGAAAATTTTTATGTAGCTACGGTTGAATTTTCCGGTGCTTATTATCCTACTGTTTGTAACATTTTGACATATATAGCCGATATTTCTGGTTTGCTCAAAGCATATAAAAATAAAGAAGGTTATAAAGAAGCTGTTGGTGTCATGTTTACTAAATTTAAAAAATATTTTTTTCCGATTCCCCCTATTTACTTGGTTGGTGCTATGCTAAATCCGTGCATGAAATATAATACTATGTGCCACTTTAGTACTATTATTTATGCTAACTTAGAAATAATTACTAACAATGATTCTGAACAAGTACAACCTGATTTGTAGACTGCTATGAGTGATGCAAATGAATACATAGAAAAATTATATAATCACTATGCTGATTTATTTGATTTAGCCGTACCTACAAATATCACTCCAACTGTTGCTCCTCATCCTCCCGAGGAGCCATCATCCTCTAAAAGGCCGGCACATAGTGGTTTTTCTGATTCTTTTTATAATTTACCTTGTTGGAATAGTGTTGATGACAGAGCTTACATATCAACTTATCAGGAAGAGCTGACATATTATCTTCGATCGCCGCCAGAGGATCGCAGATGACGGATCAATACGTTGGATTGGTGGTGGAGTAATGAAACAGAATATCCTGTGCTTTAAAGATTAGCTAGAGATATCTTGAATGTTCCAATGTCAACCGTTGCATCAGAAAGCGCCTTTAGTTAGGGACGACAGATGCTTAGAGACAACCAACACTCATTGGGAAGCAATGCAATGAATGTTCTAGTTTGCCTCAGAGATTGGATTAGAGCGGAAAGAACAAACCAAGGAATGGAACCGTAGCCGAACGACGAGCTGAAACTTGAAGAAATTATGTCTTCACGGGAGAACTCAGCAGAATCAAGTCCAATGCATGGTTTTGCCCTCGTTGACTTTGACTATCCTATGCAAGTTTCCGTTAATATTAACATGAATGAGTTGGAAAAAATGATGCATAATTTGTAGATTTTTCATTCATCTAAATTATAAATTTTGGATCATTTCGCAATTAATAAAATTCAACATTCATTCACTCCGTATTCCTTACTTGGTAATTTTTTTCCTTTAATGATTTAAATTGAATTTTTACTTTAAATTAAAAACTTACTTCTAATATATTATTAATTTACTACCAAGTATTATTAATTTATTATATTAAGTAGCATATGTTTTGTATATTTGTGTATATAGCTTCTATAGATGTGTATATATTTAATGTATACATGCGTATATGTTTTATAAATTGTATATATATTGTAGTGTATATATATATATATATTGTAGTATATGTTTTATTGAAAGTAGTACATATATATTGAATGGTGCGTATATGTGTGTATATATCTTCTACAGACGTGTATATTTAACGTATACATGTGTATATGTTTTATAAATTAGTATATAACTATCTATCTATCTATCTATCTATCTATCTATCTATATATATATATATATATATGTATTGTAATGTATATATATTGTAGTATATTTTATTTAAAGTAGTACATATACATTGAATGGTGAGTATATGTGTGTATATATCTTCTATAGACATGTATATTTAATGTATGCATGCGTATATGTTTTATAAATTAGTATATAACTATAACTATAACTATAACTATAACTATAACTATATATATATATATATATATATATATATATATATATATATATATATATATATTGTAATGTATATATATTGTAGTATATTTAATTTAAAATAGTACATATATATTGAATGGTGCGTATATGTGTATATATCTTCTATAGACATGTATATTTAACGTATACATGTCTATATGTTTTATAAATTAGTATATAACTATATATATTGTAATGTATATATATTGTAGTATATTTTATTTAAAATAGTACATATATATTAAATAGTGCGCATATGTGTGTATATATCTTCTATAGATGTGTATATATAACGTATATATGTGTATATATTTTATAAATTAGTATATAACTATATATATATATATATATATATATATATATATATTGTAATGTATATATATTGTAGTATATTTTATTTAAAGCAGTACATATGCAATGAATTGTGCGTATATGTGTGTATATATTTTCTATAGACGTGTATATTTAACGTATACATGTGTATATATTATATAAATTAGTATATAACTATATAACTATAACTATATATATATATATATATATATATATATATATATATATATATTGTAATGTATATATATATATTGTAGTATATTTTATTTAAACTTTAAAGTGGCAATATACATTGAATGGTGCGTATATATGTGTAATTGTGTATATGTGCATATATTTTTTAAATTCTAATGTAGTATATACTATATATATAGTGTATATATATTTTTTAACGTATTTAAAATATTTATAGGTGGGTATATATAGTGTATATTAAAAAAAAGTTTTTATTTTTATTTTTGATCGGGTTTGACCGAATTTTTAACCGGGTTTGACAGGTTTGACCGGGTTGGGTTAAGTGGGCCGGGTTAGAGTTGTTTTTAAAATGTTTACTGTTGAGCTCGACCCACTTAACCCCAACCCAAACCCGGCCTGGCCCACAATTCGGATAATTTTAACGGGCCGGGCCGGTTCCGACTTGACCCGATCCGGCCCACTTAACACCCTTACAATGAACCAATGTTAACATAATATATACATTCAGTGTGGAACAAAATTGATCTTCCTAGACTGGTCCAACCAATACAAAAGTAATTATATAAGTCGATAAAAATCTAATTGGATTGTTGAAACTACAGTTGTCGGCACGTCTTTCATTTGGACATTCTTGAAAAAGTACATGATGCACGTCTCATTTGAAAGTTTCAAATATATAAGTTGAAGTTGAGGAGACATATGTCGATTTCGAAATATTTATTGCACAATAAAATTACCGAACTACCCTAGATAGTCTTTTAATAAGGAACAAAAAGATATTTATAAAATAATACTACCATGTATAATTCAATTACAAAGGTCTAAATAAAAATATTATTAAAATAATACATGAGGACAAAACTAATAAATATAAGAAAAAATAATATGCATGTGTAATCATTTTATTGCACCATAAAAATGAGGACCAAACTAATAAATATAAAGAAAAAGCAATATGCATGTGTAACCAATTTATTGCACCATAAAATTATCAAAATACCCTTAGAAGTCAATTAATAAGAAACAAAAAAATATTTATACAAAAATAGTGCCATGTATAATTGAATTACAAAGGTCTAAATAAAAATATTACTAAAATAATACATGAGGACAAAACTAATAAATATAAGAAAAAACCAATATGCATGTGTAACCATTTTATTGCACCATAAAAATGAGGACAAAACTAATAAATATAAGGAAAAAGTAATATACATGTATAACCATTTTATTGCACCATAATATTATTGAAATACCCTTGGTAGTCATTTAATAAGGAACAAAAAAATATTTATAAAAAAAGGTATCTTGTATAATTCAATTACAAAGGTTTAAATTAAAATATTATTAAAATAATACATGAGGACAGAACAAATAAATATAACGAAAAAACAATATGCATGTATAACCATTTTATTGCACAATAAAAATGAGGACAAAACCAATAAATATAAGGAAAAAATCATATGCATGTGTAACCATTTTATTTACTACTATATATAAGTAAAGGTTGGGGTGACTAAAATTACCGAATTACCTTTGATAGTCAGCCCAATCGTCACTTATGTATAGTAGTAAAGTAACGTAATAATAGTGTGCTGGCGAATGAGCAAACTCTGTGGCCAGTTCCCTACTGCTTAGTGCGCTGACAGAGGAATGGAGGATTAGTCTCACGGCTGCCGGCTGTGGGGATACCTTGGGAAACAAAAAAAAGTAACGTAATAATAGTAGTAGTAATAATAATAATAATAATAATAATAATAATAATAATAATAATAATAATAATAATAATAATAATAATAATAATAATATAATAATAATAATAATAATAACAACAACAACAACAACAATAATAATAATAATAATAATAATAATATTAGTAATGGTAATTGTACCAAAAAAATATAATAGTAATAATAATAATAATAATAATATAATAATAGTTGTAGTAATAGTAATAGCCAAAAAAATATATAATAATAATAGTAGTAGTAATAGTAATAGCGAAAAAAATATACAATTACAATAGTAATAATAATAATATATAATTACTTATAAATGAAGGAAACTATATAATAATAATAATAATAATAATATTAATAATAATAATAATAATAGTTGTATTAGTAGTACACCCATTCTTCATTTATATATAACAGTAAAAAGTTGATCAGAGTTGGATTTATGTAGTATAGAAGAGGCTTATTTTTAATTTGAAGAAACACTTTCTATCAAATTTTATCATTTTTATAATTATAATCCGAAATCTCTATTTAAAACGAAAGAATCTACCAACTAGACTATCACAATTGAGATAATACATCAAAAAACCCCTAAACGTGTCCCGATAACTTACTTTAACACTTAAACTTAATAAGTAATTATTTACCCCCCTAAATATTTCTGAAGTGAATAAATTCCACCCTTACATCTGACGTGGCATTAAGATAAAATAAATAAAAAATCAAGCGTGTTTTAAAAATAAAATAAAAATAATTTTCAAAATTATTTGTTATAAATAAAAAATACCAAAAAAAAACCCATACCCCACCCCCTTTCTTCTTCATCACTTCCACCAATTTTCTTTCTTTACACTTCTCAAAATCCATTTTTTTCTTCTAATCCTACCCACTAACTTGACACACACAGCTACAATCACACCTCACACACATGGTTACACACGTACACACAACTTCACAGAGAAACATACAGATTACTCACAATACACACACGGCTGACCGAAAAAAGCACACTCGTATATCGACGAACGAATTTCAACGTTATTTTCATCCTCAACCTTGCAAAAAATAAATACAAGTTCAAATAGTGTCGATTTTTTACCTTAGCAGAAATTGAGGATATGAATTTTTTAAAAGCATTCCTAATAATTGGGGTCATCAAATTGAATTTGAAAATTAAAAAAAATACATGGTTTTGATGTTTGGTTGTTGATTTTAGAGAATTGGGTGTTGATTTGATCGAATTTATCAGGTGGGGTGAGTTTTTTATCACTATTTTATGTTATTTTTTTATGGTGATAATGGTGTTTTTCGGCGAAAATTCGCCGAAAAATATGGCGTGTGTGTGCAGGTGTGGCTGTGGGGGAGAGGACGGAGGTGGATAAGGGTGTGTGCATGTGTGGGGGTGGACGGGGTGTGCAAGTGCGGTGGACGGGAGAGGGGGAGGGGGTATGACAAAGATGGAAAATGGGGGGTGGAGTTATTTTTTTAATTTTAAATATTATATATATATATATATATATATATTATTTATATATATATATATATATAAAATATTTTTAAAATACTTTATTTACGTGGCTCCGACGTGGCGGTGATGTGGCGCTGATGTGGCGCAAGTGTAATACACTCTCCGTTAGTGAGAGTGGTGTTGTATTTTTAAGGTGGTATATAATCACTTCAAAACGATTTAAGGGGGTAAATAATTATTCGTAAAGTTTAGGTGCTAAAGTAAGTTGTCGAGACAAGTTCAGGGGGGTTTTGATGTATTATCTCATCAAAACTCATGGTTAAAATTCTGTAACATACTCTCTATTTTTTTTTTCAACCCGAGGTGTATCAGTTCTAATTTGACAGCACCAAAAAATATACCTTTCTTATATACATTTTTAATTAGATTACTTATTACTTATATAACATATGTTTCAAGTAGGGATTAACGAGGTGAAAAATAAATAAAAAATATGACATAAAGCACTTTTATCTTCTAAAAAATATTTCACATCGTAAATGCTAAAGACGATCAAGAATTTTAATTTCTTCGCTTCTTTTTTTCACTAGTCAGTTTTTTTCCCACAAGCTTCTAGGTTTCAGCTGAAGTGTAAAGAAAAAATTAAAGGGAAAATAAAATACACAATGAGGATGGAAAAATTGTCTTGGCTATTACAATCTTTAAAATAGAATTAAAGTAATCCTTCAAAGTCACCCTCATTTTTTATGTGCGTCATTAGCTGTTAAATTAGAACTGATAAATTTTGGAGAGAATAAGAGATAATTTAGGGTGTGTTTGGTATGATGAAAAATATTTTCTGGAAAGTGTTTTCTTATTCTCCCTTGTTTGGTTGTAGTAAAATATTAGAAAAATATTTTTCAAAATAACTCATTTTTCTCTATTTGAGGGAAAATGACTTCCCTCATGGGCCAAGGGAAGTCATTTTCTGAAAAATGACAAATGTGACTTATGCCCCACCCCCACTCCTCTTTCTCACCCCAACAATACTAATATTCACATTACTTAAAAAAGTTACATTACTTAGAAATATTTTTCACTGTGCATTGGTTCAATTTTTTACTGCTTGAAATAAAAAATAGTGAAGGCCAAATTTTTTTCTTTTCCAATATTCGTTGAATGTACTGTTATTTCCATTTGCATAGAGAAAAACTTACCTATGTTACTTTTGCTAATTGCATATTTCATTTTGTCATCGATGCAACTTGTTTCACAAGGTTGAATAAGCTTGTCGTTCCGCTATACTTCTATTGATTGTAGTATCTTGAGATTGTCCTGAAAAAATATTGAAAAATATCTCCTATATTTGCTAATTAGTAGTTGCTTAAATTTTAGTGACTTGTAATATTTTAGTATTCGATATTCATATTATTTGCTATACTTAAATTAGTTCATATAAATTGTTGAGTTGCTAGAGGCAGTGATATACTAGTTAGCAATTAGTAGTAGTTTCTAGAAAATATTTTTTATTCACTAATCAAACATCATAAAATATTTTTCACTCACCAACCAAACATGAGAAAATAAGTAGACAACCAACTTATTTTCCAAGAAATTTTTTTCCAGAAAATCATTTTCCATCATACCAAACACACCCATAGAGAAATAATTGGTCTTGGAGGGAATATTGAGTAAAGAAAGAAATAAACAACGTTTTTTAGTTGATATAATATATTTATTATATTAACCATGGTTAGATCTTAACCATTCAATTTAATTAAGCCATGTGTCATCAATCAAGATAAAAACTTGGGGAAAATGGAGAGAGTGAAAATGAAGAGGAGCCGGATCCTATAAGTTATATTCTCCCCTTTAAGCTAAAGAATATTTAGGTTTGCATTTCATTGTGGTGAAATCGGTGAACTCGATCAATATATATATATATGAAAATTCAACTTCCCTAACATAAGTATAGATAATTATTCCCTAAAAACTGAAACATCTGCATGCAGAGAATTATGAACCAGTAATAAAAATAGATAAAATCTTTAAGGGATAAAATTTGGTGTAACAGTAAGGAAACTAGTCTTTAGAGATTGTAACATATTTTCATTATTGGAAAATGGTGGGTAACCAGAAACTCCGAGAGGTTCCATGAAATTGAGAACTGTGATTCTTCGCTCGATCAATTCTTACCATCACGCTCTAGCTTTAGCATCAACCGCGAGCGCATCTAAGAAAAAAATAGAAGTGTTAAGAATTCGTGCCCTACTGATTATCTTTTTTTTGCCTAACTTTTGCTTATCGATGGAACAGGTTGCCTAACGTGTTCCAAGGAAGCAGTAAAACAGAAAGTAAAGAACACAATAATTTTTACGTGGAAAACACCCGACTAAAAAAGGTATAAAAAACCATGACCTGTACCTCTAACGGATTTAACCCCAACTTCACTAAATAACTCTGAGCCTCAACAACGACTGATTACAAAACTCTTGTAACCAACAAATAGGAATTATAAACTCTAATCCCTATAACTCAACAACTAGGAATTATAAACTCTAATCCCTATAACTCAACAACTAGGAATTATAAACTCTAATTCCTAACTACACACACACCTCCCAAGGTATGCTTTCCCAAAGTCTCTGAGTTTTCCCCAACTCAAAGACTAGATCCTAATTCAGTTTATAACACAATGAAACTAATATTACATCAATAGTTCAAACACAATGAACAACTCTAAAAATCAACACTAAAACTCTTAGCTGGATTCTATACTTAGGACCAGGTTCTTCAATGTGTTTCTTCAGTGATTGAGTAGCACTTCGTGAATTCAATCTGTCGATTGTGCTTTAATGCTTTGTAAGTGTGTGAATTATTCTGACTGATGTATCTTTTATTTAAGCATAACTCTTCAAAGAGTCATTCTTTATTTCAAACTCCTCCTTTAATTAGAACTCTTATTGCATAGAGTTCTACTTCAAGTGAGACTCTTTCTTTAATTTAAACCCTTATTTCCTTAGTGTTGTAGTAAAACTCAAACTCTTTTAAATCAGCACATGTTTATTTATCAGAATCTTTCTCCTCCCACACATAGGACTTTTCAAGATATACTTAGAAGTGAAACTCCTTCTTCACGTAGGACTCCTTTTTCAACTCAAATTGCTTTCCCTTATCATTAAGTGTTTGAATCAAATTCAACTTGTTATATTCCCCACATGATCAGTAGCTTGAGTATATCAGAATTAGGCTTGCTTATTCGTTCTTGTCTTTAAGCAATCTTGTCTGCATCTATCAATGAAACTGGAAATCTGCTTTCCTATGCGGGGACCAACTCAAGTAACTTGTTTCATTCATGTGTCAGTTTGTCAATCATCAAAACTACATAGTACCCAACAAATTCCTCCTTTTTGATGATGACAAACCTCTTGTCTTGTGCATTTAACTATCTTCACTTGTTGGCACTAAAGCATAAAACACTAGAATGAAATAAGTTAGTCAATGGGTTATAAACATTGTACAACCCTATTATCTTCCCCCTTTTGGCATCATCGAAAAACCATTTTAATGCAATAATATACTAGCCAAAGTGATTTGTTATGCTATCGACGACCACTGGGGCTATCACCAAAACAATCAGACAAAGACTCTAGCCAACATAGTAATGTATTAAAGAGAGCAAAAATGAGTCAATTTCGTAAAGATAACCATTCCATTTAACTGACAGAGCATGTTCCACATTAACCTAAGCTAGTACTGAACAAAGCAAAAAAACTGAGCATTAATAAAAAAAATATGGTATAAAAGTGGGACATGGCTAAGGATACAAATAGTGAAGAGAAAGGAGGAACAAGTGATATCAACTGTGTCAATTGACGAATGACTTCAACATTTTCATCCTTCACTTAATCAAGGTCAGGCTTCAAAGTCATGATCCAAGCCTGAAGGACCACTTCTTCCACTTCATGACTGTCTGGTGCAGCTTCAAGTTCAGGTATTTTTTTTTATCCAAATTATTTTTTTTTCAATTTTTTTTGTGTTAGCCCTCCTTACTGAAATTGGTAGAACAACATGATTCATCTGTGCAAGAACATCTATTGTTGTTTTCTAAGTCAACCTAAACTAAGACTGAAAAATCCAAAAAAAATAACCAATTAGGAACTAAAAGGGAGATCATATCCCTTTTCATTTCTCAGAAAACTTATGCAGCATGTGATTGATGATCAAGCTTGGCAAATTCATGGTACACAACTGATATTTTGGTTGAGAGAGAAGAAGAAATTTCTGGTGTAGGATTAACATATTTGTGCACAACCATTTGGAGAGAATCAAAGAAAGTCTGGTCAACCAATTTGTCAGCTTTATAAGACAAGGGAGAATGAAGTGTGAAGAATTGAACAGGTGTGCTCAACTGTTTCAATTTAGACAGCCTATACTTATGTCAGTGAAGAACATACCTGCTAAGAAGAACTTTATGGTCACAATTGCTTGCTTGTACCTATTTTTCTGCATAATCTAATACAAAATTAGGTTAGAAAAGTAAAAAATCTGGAATTGGGACACACAACTAAATGTGCAAGACTGAATAGAATAACTTTTTAGCTAATAAGATTAAGAAGAAAAATTATTCTAGTCAATCATTGAGGGGAGTTAATGCAATTTTAATCATCCCCAAGTCTAACCTATTCCTTTCAAAATGCTCTCTACTTAGTGCCTTTGGTGCTTACATAGTCAACATTTTTATAGCCCTCAAGAGTGAAATTGCTTTCCTTTGGATACCATAGTCTCAAGCCATTGATTTCCATGGGATATCTCAAGATCCTTTTGACAACACCAATTCTTATAAACTACCAAAAAAATTACCAGCAACTTATGTTGGTTTTATTGATGCATCCATTTCTTTATTTGTTGTTCCCCCTGTCAATATGCCCTCAGTCTGTACAACAGTTGGACCAGGTAGTACAACATGTTCCTGTGCATGCTCATCAGTTTCATTGTCATTCTTTTTTTTTCATTTTTTTTAAAATCTCCCTTGCTTCCCCCTTACACGAGTACTACAAATCTGGCCATCTTTCAAATAATCCATTCCCCTTTAAATGTGGTGAGTGAAAGAAACTTTATTTTCTTCTAGTCTTATGCCTTGAGCAAGCTTTATTTATGCACAAATTTTGCTTGCCTCCTTTCACACTCACCTACAAAACAAATTAGGGGTTAACTTTAAGAACCCAGGCAAGCTTGGGTCCTTTCTTATAAGTAAATAGATGAATCAGATTTCTTCTAGCCCATGCAGGCAACAGGTTACGTGACCTGTTTCTCTGACCAGGCTTAGTTATCCTTTTCTTGGTCTGAGATAGTTTATTTGCCAGATTTAGACTGCTGGATCTGCTTTTGGCAGCAACTGGACATTTAGTGGTTGGATGTCCAAGGTTTCCACAGATATAACATAAGTCTTGATAAGCATCAAGACTTTTGTGAAAACCCAAACCAGTTTTTTCACTGTGATATCTTTCACTCAACTTATGAACAATTCTTGAGAAATTTGTCCACCTGTTTGCTCTTTCAAGGTCAGGTTTTAGTTTAGAGACTTCTTGACTCAGTTTATTCACCATTTCTGTTCATTATTGCACTCTTCTTTGTACTTGACCAATTCAAGTTCAACTTTTTCTTGTTCTTTACTCTTGGTGTTTTTTCCTTTTTCAGAGTGTCAATTTTAGAACTTCAGACTTAAGATCATTATTTGAAGAATCAAGTTGCTCAACCTATTTTTTGAGAGAGCAGTTTTCCTGTTGAACAGTGTTTTTGCAAGCTTCTAAATCAATAAAATCAAATTTGATTCTTGCAAGACTATTGAACAACTCATCCCTATCAGAAGTTGATTCTTGGAAGTCATCAATTAGTGCACTCATCAAGGAAATAAGTTTTGTTTTAGAAAACAAATGCAACTTTTCTTTAAGTCCAAGTATACTTACCTCAGAAGCATCATCTTCTTCCTCCAAGTCTAAATATCCAAGAGCCATAAGTGCTACTTCCTCAACATCTGATTCAAATCCCCAAGCTGCTGCCGTTGCATATTCTTCCCTTTTTTTCAATTCCTTTTCAGCCCTTTTCTTTCTCCATTTTATTTCCCAGACAGGACAATCCTTGATATGGTGATCAGTCTTACCACACTTGTAGCATACCTTTAGAGTGTCATTTGAACATTTCTTGCTACCTGTTCCCTTCTTCTTTTTGAAGAATTTATTGAAGTTCTTAGCTATAAAGGCAACTTGTTCTTTATTAAGTTCAATTTCTTCATCACTGTAAGATGCCTTCAGAGCTAAGGTATCCTCTGGGGCTTCTAGCACTTTAGTTCCATCAATTTCCATTTCATAAGTTCTTAAATTCCCCACTAATTCATCCAGGGTCATGCCTGCAAGATCCTTATTTGCTTCCCTGATTGCAATCACCTTAACATTCCACTTTGATTTTGGTAATACCCTCAGTACCTTCTCGACTTATTCTTCTTCAGATATAGCTTTTCCTAAGGAGGTCAACTAATTTGTTAAGGTAGTAAGCCTTGTCATCATTTTATGCAAGGTTTCATTCTCCTTCATCTTAAATGCCTCATACTTAGTGAAAAGAAGAGAAATTCTGAATTTTCTTACTTGAGATGTGCTTTCATGAGAATTTACTAGAGCATCCCAAATTTTCTTAGCAGTGGTTCATGTTGATACCCTGTTGTATTCAGCAGGTCCTAATCCATAGACCAAAATGCTTTTGGCCTTAGCATTTTTCTTTAATGCCAATAAGTCATCAAGAGTGAATTTACTTCTTAATTTCTTGACCTGTTTCCCATTTTCTAACTTCATAGAAATAGTAGAACCATCAGTGATCCTATCCCATAACTCGTAGTCTTCCCCTTGAATGAATGTTTCCATCCTAGATTTCCACCAAGTAAAGTGAGAACCATCAAAGAGTGGAGGTCTAATAGTGGATTGACCTTCACTGTGACCAGTAGGTGGTGCAGAATTCATCATATTGATCTTTGTCTTAGGTGCTAGCGCTTTTTAAGACAACCTCTCTCTGATACCACTTATTAAGAATTCATGCCCTACTGATTATCTTATTTTTGCCTAACTGTTGCTTATCAATGAAACGGGTTGCCTGGTGTGTTCCACTGACGTGTTCCAAGGAAGCAGTAAAACAGAAAGTAAAGAACACAATGATTTTTACGTGAAAAACACCCGACTCAAAAAGGTGTAAAAAACCACGACCTGTACCTCTACAGGATTTAACCCCAACTTCACTAAATAACTCTGAGCCTCAACAACGACTGATTACAAAACTCTTGTAACCAACAAATAGGAATTATAAACTCTAATCCCTATAACTCAACAACTAAGAATTATAAACTCTAATCCCTAAAACTCAACAGCTAGAAATTATAAACTCTAATTCCTAACTACACACACACCTCCTAAGGTATGCTTTCCCAAAGTCTCTGAGTTTTTCCCAACTCAAAGACTAGCTCCTAATTAAGTTTATAACACACTGAAACTAGTATTACATCAATAGTTCAAACACAATGAACAGCTCTAAAAATCAACGCTAAAACTCTTAGCTGGATTCTATACTTAGGACCAGGTTCTTCAATGTGTTTCTTCAGTGATTGAGTAGCACTTCGTGAAGTCAATCTGTCGATTGCGCTTTTCTTCTTTGTAAGTGCGTGAATTATTCTGATTGATGCATCTTCTATTTAAGCATAGCTCTTCAAAGAGTCATTCTTTATTTAAACTCCTCCTTTAATTAGAACTCTCATTGCATAGAGTTCTACTTCAAGTGAGACTCTTTCTTTAATTTCAACTCTTGTTTCCTTAGTGTTGTAGTAAAACTCCAACTCTTTTAAATCAGCACATGTTTATTTATCAGAATCTTTCTCCTCCCACACATAGGACTCTTAAAGATATACTCAGAAGTGAAACTCCTTCTTCACGTAGGACTCCTTTTTAAACTCAAATTGCTTTCCCTTATCATTAAGTGTTTTAATCAAATTCAACTTGTTATATTCCCTACATGATCAGTAGCTTGAGTATATCAGAATTAGACTTGCTTATTCGTTCTTGTCTTTAAGCAATCTTGTCCGCATCTATCAGTGAAACTGAAAATCTGCTTTCCTATGCGGGGACCAACTCAAGTAACATGTTTCATTCATGTTTCAGTTTGTCAATCATCAAAAGTACATAGTACCCAACAAGAAGAAAACAAAAGAATGTCAAGGTCAGATAAAATAAAGAAGAGAACGTTAACGAAATCGTTGATACTTCAACAATTTGGTAGAAAAGGTAAAGGTAAGGCTTCTGAGTTCTTGGCCTGAGCATATTGTCCGTTTTAGTTCACATTTCGGTGGCCATTTTTATTCAAAAAGCTGCTCTTTAGGCTTTGGACTCTGTCATGAGGCTTACTATATGCTTAAATGAAAAAATTGTTAAGCATGTTTACTGGCCACAAATGCCAATAGCTGAAGTTACGTCATGGCCTGTAACGAGTTTGAGATATAGTACCTATAATTTGTAGATGGAAAAATCGAAATAATCATGCAATGGAGTGGAAGAACCTAGTGATGTTACTAAGTCTATTTAGTACGTAGTGGTTATGTTTATTTTTTTTTTCTTTGCATGTATAATTTGTGTATATGCTCGAGATAGAGTTAAGAGGCCCAAGAGGTTTCATTCAAATCCACTTATCAAAAAAATACATTGTATTTATAAGATAATTTTTTTCTTCTTATAATATTCATTTTGTGTGCGTCTAAGAAGTCCACCTTAGGAAAAAGTGTTTTTTTCAAAATCTTATGTTAGATTTAATTTAATCAACAGGTCAAAAGGAAACCCATATTTCAAAATTTTACAATTTACAAGGGAAGAAAGAAAAAAAAAAGGAATACACCAATCTATAAGCTATAGGCTCCATCTTACCAATTTTAGTCCCATAAAAGAATGGTTGATTTACAACGTACTGGTAACTTTCCTAATACTAATTTTTTTTGAAAAAATATAGCCGTTCATAATTTTTCTTCTCCTCTTTTAAATACACTACTGAATGTTAACATAGTTAAGGAAAAAAAAATCAAAATCTTACATTACATTTCACAATCTTTTTTGTTAACACAAAGGATTGTGAAAAATTCTTATAATTATGAGTTCTAGACGTTGTGCTGCTTGCAAACAATTGAGAAGAAGATGTCCTTCTAATTGTATATTTTTACCATATTTTCCTTCAAATAATCCACAAAGATTTTCTTTTGTTCACAGAATCTATGGTGCTAGCAACGTTGGAAAGATGCTCCAGGTAACATTTATATACTACTCTTTATCCAGTCTATAAATATACTACATTAATGTACTCATTCATTACAAGTAATATCTACTCACTTTGTTAATTAGTTTAGAGGAATACATATATGTGCGTATAAAATTACAATTACACGAAAATATATTTTTTATATACACAACTATTAAGTAGACTCATATTATTTTTAAATCGTGAATTTTTCTCTGGTCATGATTTCTTCGAGTCTTATTGCATTCTCCATTCATAAAATGTTCCTCTTATTTCATTAGTAACATTCACACACATATATCCTATTGTCATTTTTGAGTTATCTTCTCCTCTTTTCTAAGTTGCAATTAAGTTGAAAAATATTGGATATATTTTCAAGCAACTAACATAAATTAGTTTTCCTCATTCTCATATGATTATTTTGGTGAAATATCAGCAAGTCCAAGAACATCAACGAGCTGATGTAGCAAATTCCTTGTATTACGAGGCTTACTGCCGAATTAAGAGTCCGGTTCATGGGTGCGTCGGAATTATAAGCAATTTACGTCAAGAAATCGACCATTTCGTATGCGAATTAGCAAAAATACAAGTTGAACTTAGCCTTGTCAAAGCTCAAGCACAAACAGAAGCACAAGGACAAGTTGAAAGTGATGTTTATCCATCTTTTGATATTTTCTAGTACTCCTTGGTTTTACTAGAACTGCTTTAATTAAGCTCCTCTAAATTAACCATGATAATGTCATGCACTTTTTTATTCCAATAATTCTTTCGTTAAATTCAGTATTTTCGGACACTACTAATTGTTAGTATTAGATAGATTCTCTAAAAGAAAGGCTTCAATTTATCAAAAATTAATTATGTCATGTTTCTTTAATTTGATGAGTAATTCTACTGTTAAGCCGGTATTTTCACATAGTACTAATTTCAAGTCTGTTGGAGCCCAATATTCTGTACAGGCCCATTATATGTAGGGGTGTCAAAATTAACCCAGCCCGTTCAATTCGTTCAATCAGTATAAGTTTGGGCGGTTTGACTCGCCCCTTTTTTTAGAGGTGTTTTACATAAATTCTGACTAGTTTATTCATAATTACATCTTATCCTATTTTTTTTTTTCAAAATTTCATAAATTTTCTATTTTTAGTTTTTCATATACATAATATTAAAATGGATACATGATTGATGTTACATCTTAAGAAACAATTAATTTATTGTAATTATGAAAAGTGATGGTAATTAACCCATTTAAGGAGTAATTTACTCTGCAGATCTTCTAATTAACATCTAAATATCCCCAAAAAGGGCATTAGTTGATAATGCAATTTTTTTGAAATTCTCTATATTCAACTTCAAGATTCATTCTTCTTTAGTTTTTTTTTTCTTGGTGTTATTTTTCTTTTTCAACCTTTTGCAATGAATTTCAAATTCTAAAAAAAGAGATACAAATATTGATTAAAAATGTATCATGGTAAAACATAATGTATTAGTATAAAAAATGAGATTTGAAATACAAAGGTATAAGAGATACACAATACAGAAAATGTATCAGGTGTAGAGATACATATTTTAAAAGAGATACATACAAAAATCTTCTAATTATATAATATGAAAGAGATACATATAAAAAAAATGTATCAGACGTACAAATACAAGAATATGCACATGGAACATAAATATAGAATTAAGCTTAATTATGTATCTTCAGTTAATAAAAAATGTGTCTCGAATTAAATGCTCAGATACAAAAATTACTAAACCTTTGATAAAATGTCTCTCATTGTGATTTCAACAACATTTCTTTTCGAAATAACACTTTTCCATCTAGAAGTGCTGAATTCTCCTTTCTTCGACGCAAAGGATTAACGGAGTTCACGAAGTTTTATTGTATTTGTGTAAATTTGGATTTTTCTAAAAAAAAGTTTCAGGATTTGTATTCACGATGTAAAATAGGATTTGTCTAAAAAAAGGGTGGGGGTGGGGTGGGGGGGGGGGGGGTTATAGGTTGAACAAGGGGAAGGGGGAAAAGGAGGGTGCTCGAGGTTTTGAAGAAGGAGACGGGGAAAAAAAGGTAAATAATGTCTTTTTTACCATTTTTTTTTAGATTCTTTTTAAATTTTGACATGATTTAGGCGGGGGGGGGGGGGGCAGTAAATATATCCTAATTTTTAGGGTAGAAATTATATATCTGGAGAACTAAAGAGAGAATGTAAATAAGGGATAGTTATAATTTTTATTAAGTGAAGAGAATTTTAGTAATTTAGATATCTTAAGTTATGATTTTGTGAAATTTTTTCTTTTTTTAGCTCAATAAAAATTGGGTTGGATAACCCAAATTGATTTATAAGAAATCTTGTCAAAATACTTTAAAAGACATTTTTCAAAAAATTTGATATGTTATACAGTCAGACCATCTCTATATAATGATCCTTCATTATAATGACATTTCATTAATAATAGCCTAATTTTCTCCCTAACCGATTTTTAATGTTACATTTTACTTCTCAATAACAACATTTTACTTATGACAACAATTGCATTCACTATAGGAGTACATTCTTTGTAGTTTATCCCTCTAGCTATAACAATCATACTCAAATATTATATAATGATAGTTTAAAAGGAATATATATATATTAGTAAAATATTTGTGATAATCATCAATTAATGTCATACATAGTAAATTTCAAGTATGGATATCTAATTTAAAGAAAAATATTATATTTTAATGATGTACATTAATGTTGCATACATCACGAAGAAAGGATACTGATGTTTACCTTTTTTTTTTTTTTTTTATATTCATACTCTTTTGAATTTGCATACTTTTTTTTATAACAACTAAATAAAATTTAAAAGTTAAATGTCGGTATACATATATAATAACATTTCTGTATAATAGCTATGAAGTTTTCAGACAATTGTTGTCACTTTAGAGAGTAGGAGCGTATAACATGATAAAGAAAAAAAAATAATTTTTTAAGTACTAAATTTTTATTAAAATAAAAATACAAAATAATTAAAATTAAGTTAAAAAGGTAAAACATCACAAACAAATAAGATTTAGTACATAATTATAAGGTCATGGTTAAACTCTACACAATTATAAAACATTGATATGCCTTAAATCTCACCCTCCCTCTCTCACCACTCTCCTCCCTTTCTCTTTCTATCTCTCTACCTCCCTCCTCCCTCCTCCCCCCTCTCTCTATCTCACTACCTCCCCCCCCCTCTCGTTCTTTTTTTTTTTTTTTTACATTAAAGAACTTGTATATTTGTATAAATTACATATTCAATATATGTTCTGCAAAATGTATGTACATACAGACTCAATATAAATTCTACAAAATGCACATGTACAAATTCAATGTTATTCAATATACACTATGATAATATACAAATCAGTAATACATTTATACAATCTTTTTTATATACATATTACATTCAGATATACATTTAAAAAAGAAAATCAGATATACATATACAAAAACGCATTCACATACATCTGAATTATACAAATAATACATATACAAATACAATTGGAACATATATGATATTGAATTAATATACAACTAATACATATACGAATATTAAGTGAAACATATACAATTGAAATATATACAAATATTGAATTAATATGCAACTGATACATATACGAATATATGATTAAAACATAATATACAATTAATAACAATTTGTATGATTTTTTTTAAAAAAACTAGGAAATTCAAATTATTATGTCTGTGTGTGTGAGAGAGAGAGAGAGAGAAGGGGTAGGGTGGGGGGTGGGAGGGCGTACGGGAGGAGGGAGACAAGAGACAGCGAGAGAGTGAGAGAAGTGGGGGAGGGGATATGGTTAAACTTAGCTATAAATAACTACAAATGACAATTGTTGTAAACATTGACCATATAGGGTAATTATAGGCACATGTTTTTTTTTTAAATTAAAAAAACTTGCATTAAAAATCAATAGCAGTTTGGGACATTTCCTGGCAATGATTAGTCGGGATTTAGTACAAAACAGGGTCTATTCCTGCCAAGGGGTGATACATAACCATCATTAATAGATCTAAACCAAAAAAATTTCCACTATGTCTGCCCATAGTGTTTGTTGTGCACACATCGATGGAACTTTCAAAAGGTAGTGTTTAGCTGAACTTCCATACTCTCCCCCATCATAGTTAACGCATCAGCCACGCCATTTTACTCCCTAAAGTAGTGGATTATCGGTGGGTATCATATTCTTCTTAGCCTTGATTTGCAATCATCAATAATTAAATTATATGAGAAGTTTCTGGTTACTAGTAGTGACAAGACTTTAGTAGAGTCAATATTGATCTCAATGGGGAAAAGTTCGTGCTCTTCTACCAGTTGTAAACCTTTTTTGAGGGCTAGAAGTTTCATATGGTTATTTGTTGCTCAGTGAAAAGCTCTAGTGAAACCCAAAATCAATTCACCTACAGAATTCCTAACCACTCCACTAATCCCCCTTTTATCAGGGTTCCCCAAGCATGCACCATCGATATTTAACATGTATCCCCTTTTCATAGGCCTGTTCCACCTAATGTTTACGTCTCTAGTAAGACTAGAGGTTTTGTAAGAGGACATAAGGAGAGTGTTTAATAATCTCAGTATAAATCTGGGGGAAATTTGGTTTATCCCTCTTCTTATAAAAAATATTGTAATTTCTATTTTTCCAAATTCCCCAAAGGCTGAAAGAAAGGATATTATGCCAATTGAGGATGTCGTCAAACTTCTTATTCTTAAGCATGGACCAGCTGGAAGTTCAGTTAAGAGGGTAAAGTTCAGTAAGGCAAAACCCACTGATTTTCGAGCCAACAGAGAAGATGTGGGCCCAGAAGTCTTGGATGATGAGGAGTTCAAAGAAAATGTAAATAATATCCTTAGGGTGCTGGTTATAAGCATGACAGATAAGGTTAGTGTTGATGCCCAGCCTTGAGAGATATGAAGAGGTAGACAACCTATTGAACTGAGCCAGTCACAAGAAAGTTTTGATCTTAAGGGGGGATTTGATCTTCTATATCCATTGGAAGGCAGCTTTGTGGGTCCCATCTAAGTAAGCTCAGCCATAACAATAAGAGTATAGGTGCTCTTGCTAGAGAATAAACCGTTCTCACTTAGACCCCATATCAGATGATCAGAAATACTTTTGGTATTATTTCTAAAGGAGCACCTAATATTGAGGATCAAATCCTGGGGACTTTAGAGGGAGAGGTTATTGAAGTTCCAGTTCCCATTATTCCAGACCTCTGCAAAAGTGATCCTAGATTAGGAGATGCTAAAAGGATCGTATATCAGGTTCCTTAAGGTATCCATATGGGAAATCTACCTATCCATTCATAAGTTAACTTTATCACCTTTATGAACTACTCAAAGGTCTACCAATTTGTAGAAAACCCCTTCTTGGAGAATATTTCTCCAAATTCTAGAGGGCCTCTTTTTGGGAGAAAAGGGGTACTTATCATATTTTATCTTAAAAGTTTAAGCCTAAAGGCTATTGGGATTGTGGTAGAATATCCAGGCTAGGCTGGTAAGCAAGGTGTCATTCCTAATCTTGGATCTTTGCATGCCTAAACCACCATCAACCTTGGTTTGAGTGATGGTGTCCCAGTTAACCAGGTGAACTTTTTTCTTCTTTATGGTAGTGCCCTAAATGAAATTTCTATGGATTCTATCAATGGAAGAGATAATGGTACTAGGGAGGGAGATGTATTACATAACATTGGTAGGAATTATATTGAGAGTGGATTTGACTATGGTGACTCTATCGGCCATGCTCAGGAGGTTGGTCTTCCAGAAAGTGAGTTTGTTGTTAAGGTTGTCAAGGATGAATTGTAAATCCCTATTACAGGGCTTCTTATGAAAGATGTGAAAGACCAAGTACTTCCTAAATGTGTCAGTAATTTGAATGGAGAGGAGATTTGAGAGAGCGTTTGTTTTCAGGTGGACAATTCCTGGAAAAAAATTCTTTGGATTTTGAGTGGTTAATTTTCTGGTCTGAGTGGGTGTTAAAGTTTTAGAGTATTTTGATGATTGTTAGATATTTTTTTGGAATGGTTTTAGCAAATAGTGTCAGATCATCAACAAAGAAAAGGTAAAAAATACTAGAACCTCTAGGGCTAATGGTAATAGGGTGACAGTTTAGGATATCAATTTCATGGTCAATACTTCTCGATAGAAGTTACATGCTCATGATAAAGAGGTAGGGGATATAGGGTCCCTCTATCTGGTACCTCTAGAAGACTGGAAAAATATAGTCTTCTCACCATTGATGAGGATGGAAATAGAGAAAAAAATAATGCAGAACACTATGAGTGAAGTCAACCTAGGGGGATGTTAAAGAAGTGGTGGTCTTGTCTAATGAAGGACCATTCGAGTCTATCAAAGGCTTTCTCCAGGTTAATTTTAAGGGCCATGTTAGCCAACTTTTCTTTCATCTTGTGAAAGTGAAAGATTACCTCTTGGACAATGATAACATTGTATGAGGTTCTCTTATTGTAGAGGAAACTAGCTTGGCTGTGGCTAATGATCTTAGCCAGATGGGGTCTAAGTTTCCAAGCTACGATTTTAGTGATGAGCTAGTATTGGGTGTTGCATAAATTAATTAGCCTAAAGTTACTGAGGCTGGAAGCATAAGTACATTTAGGAATAACGCATAGATAGGTGGAGTTTACTCTAGCCTCAATGGAACCTGATGGGAAAACCTCAATGCAAAATTTAATGAAA
Organism: Capsicum pubescens; assembly: GCA_030864215.1. Lineage (NCBI taxonomy): Eukaryota > Viridiplantae > Streptophyta > Magnoliopsida > Solanales > Solanaceae > Capsicum > Capsicum pubescens. Next base: position 204,041,884 of record CM061538.1, on the reverse strand, counting down.
GAAGGGCCCATAATGTGCCAATATTTTTGGTACAAAAAGGGGTGAATGCCATCAGGCCCAAGGGCCTTATTAGGTTTAAAAGAGAAGAGGATTATTTTAATCTCTTCAGGGAAGAGGAAGTTATCCAGGAGGTCATGGTACTCATTCCGGATGGAGCCTCTGCAGAAAGGATTGGCTTGACAAAATATGAAGGGTGAGGAATGATCAGTCCTTAAAAGGAAGTTATAGAAGGAGAGAATGGGGTTTGATGGCTTCATGAGTGAAAATCCAGTTACTATTTTCTTTCTTCAGAGCGTTGATCATATTCCTTCTCCTCCTGTTCAGGGTGGTAGTGTGGAAAAGTCTAGTGTTTGAGTCTCCCTCATCTAGCCAGGTGATTCTAGAATTAAGTCTCCAGAATTCATGCTCTTGTTTGAGCATAAGACTAAAGTCCTTGGTGAGATTTTTTTCTAGATCCTAGAGGAAATAACAAAAAGGGTAATTAGGAGATTTTTTGAATTCCTATTAACCTATAAGGTATTTATTTCTTTTTATGAAAGATGTTACCAAAGGTTACTCTATTTTAAGTCTTGACCTGAGATTTAAAAAGGATTATGACCTCAGAGAGAGAGAGATGTTAGGATCAAAGAAGTTCTTTACCACTTGAATGAAACTAGGGTGAGAGAACCACATGGATTCTACCCTCAAAGATTTGTCAGGTCTTGGAGGAGGTCTTTAAAGATTCACCAGGACTGGATAGTGATCAGAATGGGTTCTAGGTAAGTGGTTAATAGTGGATTCAGGAAACAAGTGAAGCCATGCTTCATTGGCAAGGAATCTATGTAATCTTTCAAGAATGAAGCCTCTCATATTCCTGTATCTTTTAATGATCCAAGTGAATTTACTGCCCTTGTACCTAAGATCAACAAGGTTGCACTGATTGATGCAGTTCCAGAAGGCATTAACTCTAGTGTTGTTAATCTAGTTCCCTCCAAACTTCTCAAAAGCCCTAAGGACTTTATTGAATTCCCCTTCTATAAGCTATGGGGCATTGAGGGTGTCTCTAATAAAGTTGGCAAAAACAGTAAGGTTATCCTAGAGTGATTTTCTAGTTATAAAGTTTGTACTAGCATAGATGACACTAAAAAACTAAGAGGAGGGATGGTTTGTTACCTTGACAGCTACATGGATATCCTGAGAAAAGACAACAATATCCAGGATGTATAGGAAAACATTGTCCACATGATGACAATTCCACCAGAATTCTAAATTTAACTGTTGTAACTTAAGTTTTTAGAGATAGCTTTGTGATCATTTATTCGGGTTTCAAGTTGAGCAAGAAGGGTGGTTCTATGGATGTTGACCATGGCTTGGAAATGCCTTCTGAACTTGGCATTGTTAGCCTTCAACATTCCATACGATTATGTTCATCATGGATTGGACATTCATTTGGTGTTGCCCCTCCATTATCCCTTTGCCCCTGTCCATATCCGAGGGAGCTACAAATATTGGTTCCTTCATCTTTCTGGAGGTAGGGCTTGTTTTGGTGGAATAGAAGGTTCCCGTTCCTGGAAGATTTAGCTCTAGATCAAATTTTTTGAGTTCTAGTGGGAGGAGAATTAGAAGAAGCTCACCAATAAGGTCCTCAAATAAATGAGAACAAGGTTTTTCTAGAGTGATGACCTTGGCTTGAGGGACTTCCATGGAGGCAAGTATTTTTTATTTCGTGATTATTCTCCCTTAGAGATTGCAATTTATTTTCTCTCTCCATTATCTCTATGGATAGTGGAATCGGTGGTTGAGAAAGAGAGAGATGATTCATTTGTTTCTGGGGATTTGGGGGATCCCCAGAGCTCTTCACAAAAATTGGGCCCTCTGCCAGAAGACTTGGCATTTTAGGCGGGAAAAATTATAGACTCCGACTTGTGTTTTTAAGTTCCGCAGAGATCATTTCTTAAGACCAATTTGTTGGATAGGCTCTGGCTGAAGATGCCTAACATGGTGGTCATCCATTCATTTTGGCCATAATTGGACAGACCCTGATTTAGTCCCTCCTTTACTATTTATGCTAGGTAATGAGGGTTCTGAATAAGTAGAGTGATTGTCCTCCCCTCCACTTAGAGTTTTAGAGAGATAACCTACTGGGACAAACATATTTCCAACCAAGATATTGGATAATGGTTTGGTTCCAGGGGTTTAGTGGAGTAAATTAGTGATGGAAGTTGGTTTTGGCTCGAAGATGCCATTGAGAGAAGAGGGAAAAGTGAGGAAAGGTTGAGCGGGAGTAGGATGACTAGCTGATTTAGAAATGATGGCATTTGGAATATTAGAAGTAATAGTAACTGATTGGTTGACTGTATGGCTTCCATCATTACTGATGAGGCCTACAGTAAGAGGACGACAATTGAAAAAGACAACCTCAGGTTTGTGACTGATGTGCACCGGCAAAACACAATTATAAAACCCTAGCATTTGGATATCAGAGGTGAGGAGAGAGAGATGTTAGGTTATCTTTCCTTTCCAACTCAACAGTTGGCAGTGTATCTCCTAAAATAGGGGATTTTGGGTTAGGTTGGGCTATGTTGGCCTTAATAATATTTGGGTCCTTGGAGTGGACATCTGATTGACTCTGTTGGCCCAAGTTATCATCTAAAGGCCCAATGTTGATGGGCCTTTTCCTGTTAATCAACTGAGTAACATCATTGGGCCAAGTATGGTCTTGGGTCTTGGAAGAACCCGGTTCACCATTAAGAATGATTCCACTGGACCCCAAACCCTTTTTCTCCGTTGCACCGAAAAGGGTATCAGGAAAAGGTATTGCCGCATAACTGGAACTAAGGGGTTCAAGAAACTTACTTGTTCCTGCATCAAACCTTTTTACCTTTACATTCGGGGTCGAAGATTTACCTCCTTACGATTGTTTCGCTTAATCTTTTTTTCTTCTGATTGAATAAGACCTTTTTTAATCCCTCTTCACGAGGATGATGAGGATCGGGATTGGATTGACGAGCCGCGTTATCCTACTTCTCCTTCATCGTGCGATGGCTTAAGGTGTGGCCCAGTATACTGCAAGTGTTGACACCTAAGTTTTGCCCTTCGCGACTAAGTTTAATTTCGAGTTTCTTCAATTTTAAATAAAATTAATATATTTATTTTATCTGAATAAAAAACTTTCAAAGTATTTATCAGGGTAATTTTGACATTTTAAGTAATGATTATATATTTTTGTATTCGCATATACGAAATCGTATAATTTTGTTACTTCAATATTTTTTTACGAAAATTAAATTTTAAATCAAGGATTTTCTTGAAAATTAATTCAAATGGTTAAATTTTTTATTCAAATATAATTTGTTCTCAAAATAATTTATTTGAAAAAAATATTTGTTTAATTTTATTAGATAAAGAAGCTCGGATTTAAACGAGACATTGATTCGTATCAAATTTCAAATTAATTTAGCCAATTTGTTAAATTTGGCCATAGTTGAAATTAAATTGCCATAATTGCAATGCAATTGGCCAATTAATTTTTAACTTGGCCGAAAATTAAATAAAATTGGCTAACTCCAAGTTTAATTGGGTTATTTATTTATTAAATGACCCAAAACCCTTCTACCCATTATTAATTAGCCCAAACCATTCGATCCAGTAACAACAACATTAGCCCAACAACACTTCACCCTACCTGGCCCAACTTTCCTTTCCCCTTTACCTTCAACAAAACAACGTACAATGCTGTACAACCGACACACATCAACAACTCTCAACAGTAAAAACAATTGACAACAACAACATCAATACACAACGTACCATTGTAGCAACAGCTCAATAACGTTCAAATTCCGTACGAGTTCCAGCTCAGCTTGTTCCAATTTTTGAAATTCAAAACTCAACTCGTTTTTCCTTCTTTACCCCTCTGATTTTCTCCTACAACAACTCCAAAATTCACTATAAATACCCACTTATGTAGAGAGGAAAGGGAGATTCTTTGGAGAAAAAATGGAGATTTTGGAGGAGCATTCCACTAATCCCACGTAACCAAAGGATTCAAGAAGGAATTCTATCAAAAAATTGATTCCAACGAAAAAATAAGTTTCAACGAGTCAAAATTTACATTGGAAGTCTGTCGTCAAGGCCCGTCGCCCCAGTTCCTGCCCCAGAAAAGGTAAACCGTTCATTTTGTTTCATTTTCCCTTTTCGGCCTCATTTTGTTTTAGGATTTTACAATTAGTAATTTGTCTGATTATTGGACTGTAATGACCCTCACGGTCATTTTTCTTGTTCTCATATATTTTCGGTATCTAAATTTTTTTTATAAGCCGCCCCAAGTTATTATTGACTTGTTGGGACTGATAGTTCGGTTCCCAGGCTGTTTGTTTCATAATTTTGGTAACATCTAATATATTGTGAAATATTTGATTTAAGTTGTCATTTGGTAAAAATATAATTTAGTACCCTTCTAAAATATTTTGATATAGGTAAAATTCTTTAAGTGATGATATATTTATATTACTTTATAGTATCTTTTATAGTCTATTAATATTTTAAACGCAGATAGTAAATCTAGAATTATTAAAATATTATTATTACATAATAGAGGTTTTATTAGAAATAATTTTCTATTAATTATGGCATATTCAAAATATTATATTTATTTTACCATGAAATTATGCGATACCCAAATAAATATAAAATAGAGGAACACCTCTCCACGTGGAATTTATGTAGAATGACACCAAATGGAGAGGTGTAATGATATTGGTACTATAGTGTCCAGTCACCATAACATGAATGTTAGTAGACACTTTCTTACATATATATATCAAATTCAGTCACATTTTTTGAAGTTTAAAGAAAAAAGAAACATTCTGCTTCTCTGTAACTTTTTCACAAAAGTTGTTATTGATGAAATTTTTATTCCGTGCTTGATTTCCTCACGAAGTAAAAATTTTAAGATACTGCTATATTTATTCAATCCGGATTCTAGCGAGACACTACTCGAAGGCTTCTTATAGGGTTTTTTAGCTTTGGCGTCCAGGTAGGCTAGGCTTACCCTACTTTTAGATTGGCTTATATACTGAAATTGTGAACTATTATGCTAGCTTTGGATAAGTTCTTGTAGTTGCGTATCATTTGATATACACAACATGCCTTATTTACTCGGATTAGGACCCCGTTCTAGTAGATTTTGGTATTTTATCTTTTAATATAATATAGAATCTATCACTTTAGGACGTGAAATTAAATTGCAAAACCTTGAATTTGCCCCCTTTTAATTAAGATTTGTGAATGATTATTTAGACGTATTTTAGGTTCGATTCAGGTTCAACATATATTTTATTTCTGTCATTGATTGTAAGCTCTTGTATCATGTTGATATTGTTATGATATGGTATGAATTTTAATATTACCATTGGGTATGGTTACTATGAGTTCTGGTTCGAGTCCGGCGTCTGATTATTATTGTTACTATGAGTTTCGGTTCGAGTCCGACATCTGATTATGGTTGTGGTACCTCTGAGTTCCGGTTCGAGCCCGGCATCTGATTATGAGTTCTATATATATGACCTATCGTTATTACTCACTATGTTCGGTTTGAATCCGGCACGTGTCCTCTTGTTATTATCCATCACTACCGGTTTGAGTCCGGTGTCTGGGCTCTCGTTACTACCCATTGGTGCCGGTTCAAGTCCGGTGCACATCTGGATGACTATCATGATTTCTTGGGATTGGCTCAGTTATAGATTATTTACGTTTATTTTCTTTAATTGCTACTTGTGTGTCCCACCGACTTATGGTGGTACGATTGGGTTAATTGTCTTCTTCAGTGTGCCTAGCGGGCTTATGGGGGCTCAGTTAGGTTATGTTGTGTGTCTAGTGGGCTTATAGGGGCCCAGTTAGGTTATGTTTGATTTGTCTATAATTACTGCGTTATTTATTTTTTGTATCGCTTACATTTATTCCTTTATCTTATTGGCGTAGCTTGGCAGTTGTTTACCTTTCTGTCCCTTTTTAATGTTGATTTAGATTAGACCCTCGCATTGTAGTTATACCTTTTCTGTATTGAGCTTAGTCGGTCGATGATGCCTATTGAGTACCCATGGCTTTGGTACTCATACTACACTTCTGCATCTTTTCTCTGATGCAGATCCGAGCAGTAGTAGCCGACATTGACGTAATTCCTACCTTCCAGTACTGATTCGGAGCAAGGTGAGCTTACTGTCGTTCGAGGCTGATCCTCCTCAATCTACTCCTGTTTAGTCTTTTGTACTCGAGACTGCTTGTGTATATTGGGTATATATTTTGGGATTCTGTCTAGTACTCTAGGTATATTTTAGTAGTGACTCTAGTATCGACCTTACCAGGTCTTGGGAGGGATTCTTTTGTGTAGTTTGTCATTTTCCTTTCCTCGTTTTAGCATATGAGAAATGTTTACTTTCTATTTGTTACTTTTTATTACTATTGCTATCATTATACGCGATCTTTTCTGATTTCTGCCTATTAGCCCGTTACCTATTATTCCGGGCTATGGCTTGGCTTGCCTACTTGGGGGATATGGTAGGCGCCATCACGACTTGAGAAATCGAGCCGTGACATGGACTTTGCATAATTTTGATCTCGTTTGCACTAATGTGTTATAATATTGTTAAGAATTTGGTGAAACTGGGAGTTCGTGTGATTACCATTGTGTCTTTGATTTTAAGGTTTGAATATTGTGTTAACTGCTCTTCTTTTATTTAATGATGTTTCATAATTAGAACCTTGTTTTGGAATCATCAAGTGGTTAAATGATGGCATCCCTCCTATGTTTTGAGGTTTAGCAATGTTTGAAAGGGGTCGGTAGAGTTATCATTGTAATTTGCTTGATGTTTAGGTGTATTTTACTAAATAAATATCTGATGTATTGGTATTATGTGCAGCATATGTGTGTCCTAGTGTTTATTTGTGGAACCTTAAATTTGACTATATTTTGCGTGCTACTTACTCATCCTTTGGATGTTGAACTGAATATCGTGAAAGTGTTTGTGTAAGATTAGTTCGAGTCCCTTTATGTGTTTTCCTCTTCATATTTAGTCGCTTCGTTGATACATTGTGTTTTGGGTGAGATTGAACGTCAATTCCCCCTTTTGTTGCGAGTGGATTAGAAAAGGAGAAGAAGAGATTAGAATTAGTCGAGCCCTCAAGAGAACTTCGAGTATATTAACTTGGTTTCTTCTAATTCTCCTAAAGCCCAAGACCTTCCGTCACCTTTTGAACTCTATGGCCAGAATTATCTCAACACGTTTTTTTCTCTTTGTTAAGTTTGATGTATGTAGTAACCAAAGAAAATTTTTAATGTAAAAGTGTTTCTGCCTCTTCATCACATATTGTTTCACTTTGTTTAAACACCAAATAGTCAATTTTTTAAAAAAATTGCATATTAATATGTCGTTTCCAGATTGTTTTTCCAGTGGTTTGTATTATGACTTTGGTGACATCATTTTCATATGTTGGTCTGTGTTGGTTTCCTTTCCATCTTAAATATTTTGTGCAATTCTTATTTAGCTAGACACTGATACTTATTTTCTTTTGGCATGAACTTCCCCGCGATGAGTCCAAGCGGACTTCTCCTGTGTTTCCTTCAAGTCCAACTCCATGCCAAGTCCCAAACGGACTGATACAGTATTGGTATACAGCGATATACGCAGTGTGAAGGCTGGTATACGAGTGGTATAGGTTGAAAATGAGCAAAGGAAGATGGTGATACAGTTGGGGGACTAAAGTTATGTATTAAAGACTGAATTACAGTCATATATACACTAGATATACACAAAAAAATTGGAAAAAAGGAGCAGCAGTATACTGTTGATATACGTAAAAAATAGATTGAAAATCCATTTAGTTTAGGCGCCCAAAGCTGGGGAGCTCATTAATGGTCCAAAAGGACCCAATTTAACTCTTTCTTTATTTTTCATTCTAACTAATAAATCTAGATAAATCCCCTAAAGTGTTACCATATTATTTTATCACCACTTCTAGTCAATTCGCGATTTTCTCACCTAATTTATCTCGTTTAAATGAATTAAGTGAGTTTTTCATCCTAAAAACTAATCTTAAAAGAAAAAAAAATTGCTAAGCATTTTATTTTAAAGTTGGCATTTGTTTTGTTCATATGATTAATAGTTTATTTGGGTTAAAATAATTTTCTTCAAACCACGAAAATTATTTTTCTCGTAAATTTTTTCATAATTAATAAGATGGTTTTAACATGATATTCCCTTAATATTTTTCAAATGTGTTATTTAGAACGAATTCCCTTAACATGATATTCCCTTAACTCTTTTTTTTCAGGAAATACAAACCTATTTCCTTCTTGAGTTCAAGCGTGCAACCAACCTAGTTTAAATAGGTTTCTCTTTAATTAAAATATTTAGTAATTTCTCTTTAAATAATTATGAGCTAAGTAGAATTTTCTCAAATTAGAGTATTCCTTAATTTTTTAATTTCATTTTATTTTTTTTTTCTCTATCAAATTCTAATTTATTGTGACTAATCATGAATTAAGTAAAAATATGTCTTAGGTAGAATATTTCTTTTTCTGTAATTTTTCAAAAAAATTAATCAGGAACTAAGCGAAGTATTTTATATTTTCTTTGAAATTAATAATGAATTAAGCGAAACATGTTGTAACTTTTTTTTCTAATACAAGTAGAATGTTTCTCGTTTGAATAAACAAATGTCAATTTTAAATATATAAATAAATGATTTCATAAAAGCAACCCTTTCGCAAAGTTAGTCACCCTTTTAAGTTAGTTAAAAAATGATCTTTTGGTGAACCATTTTTAAACGGACGCTCTTAAGTGCCTTAAAAACCTTCTTAGGGCGTTAATTAAACTTTACTCAGTTTCTCTCATTCAAAGATTTATTTCTGTTTTTAAATTTTTGAAATTTCATTAAGTTTTCTTGATATTTTTCTATAAAAATCAAGTGGCGACTCTCTAAATTTCTCAAAATTATTTCGAAAACTTCTTGAATTTTGAAATAGTTTTTTTTTAGGGTCAAAAACATTTTCTTTTAAATTAAATTCGAAAAGGGATAAAACAGAAATGACGACTCTACTGGGGATGTACCTAGGTTCTAACTAAAAGTAATATTTCTAACTTGTTGTGGCTAGTTAAATTTCATATAAACTGTCATTCCGTTCATATTTCATCCATTCAGAAAAATTAACACAGTCACACGTACACGTGAGGTGTGTTTCGCGCACCCGCAAACTTCTTTCAAATTTCAAATTCTAGGAGAATTGGTGTATGCGCGGTGTGTCCGAATTTTTTTCTGTGTGACCGCGTAGCCTCCTCACTCGAGTTGTCCGCTCGGGAACTTTGTGTCTAGCAAGCCAAATATTAGAAAAACTTAAGATAGAGCTTCTCCGAATATAGGCCATGCATGCATAAGCCTTAGGTGGTTTGACCCAAGGTGTCATTTCACGAATTTAGGAAACATTCTTTTGTCAAATAGATTTACGACCCGGCGACAACCGCTCATATTATGCTCATGTGATAATGATAAACAGATCCAACCTAATTGTGATACCGCGAGTTTGGAAAACGTGTACTTATTTTATTGTATTTACTTGTAGGATGGATTTAGTTCCCCAAGTGCCCAAGATTAGAATGTTCAAAGGTGTTCCACACAAGTTGAGGATATGATGGGAAAATTTTGACTCGACTGAAAAATTAGCGATCACCAGAAAATTGCGGTTCCTCCCTACACTCTTCAAGATCTCCCCCGACAAGTATGTGGTTAGAGAATTGATTTCATTTTGGGACCTAGATCAAGTTTTCTTTGCATTCAAAGACTTTGAACTCACCCCCATACTATAGGAGATCTATTACTTCACTAATTTGAAGTATCAAGGGAGAGGTCAGATCATCCCACACAGTCAGTCAGGAAAGAAATTTCTTTGCTACTTGGGATTAAAGAACACCGATGAACTCCATTTCTTAAAAAATAATTGGGTTTTCTTGGATTATTTGTACGAGAGATACGGTCGTTGATAAGTCATCAATTTGACAACTTACTAGCATTTTTTTAAGCCTAAACTATCATGCTTTTCATTGATTTGTTGTTACTTTCTTACTTAATGCTCATTTGTGTAGGTAAAAGTGAAATGAGAAGATGAGAAGGAAAACCTGATAAAAATGAGCTAAAGAGAAGGTGAAAGGGAAGAAATGTGAGCAAAAAGAATAAAAGTTAAACTGCAGGCCCAGAAATTGACCCACAGTTACTATGATATAGGCCTGAGGGTTGCGATCGCATCCAGTCAACAATTCAGCATAAGGGCAATCGCGATATGACTACCACGATCGTGGAAATCGTGAACACTGTCAAGAAATGGGGATCACGGTTGCGCAGAAAAGCTTTAAGGGCCAAATTGTAATTCGCTTAAAGAGACTAAGAGAAAGGTGACATTTTTGTAATGTTTTCTGAATGTGGAATTGAGGCTAATTTAGGGGTTATATAGATCATTCTCATCCATCTTTTATCTTCGTCCATCTTACAAATTATTCTATCTATAGTTTAGGGTCTTGTAATTTTCTTAAAGATTGGTGCCTAAATTTGTACGAATTTGAGCTAAGACTTAATTAGAGGAACTCCAAAGAGTGGATTTGGCATCTTCCATTGAATATTCAATGGATCTTAAATTGTGGTTTGCCTTATTTTTATTTTTAATAAATAACCTTGATGGAAATTTTGGTTTATTTGTGTTTATTATGTGTATGATTTGCTAGATCTACCTCTTAGGGTTATGTTTGAATATGGTGTAAGTGTGTATGGGTAGTGATATATTTGTGTAGATTCTAGTATTTTGATGGTGGGTTCTACTATTGCTTGATTAACTTGGTTGGGATTTGTGGGTGAAAGCCCCAAATACCCAAATAGGTTTGATGGATGAAAATAACAAACTCTTGAAAGCTCAAACTATCCTTGAAAGAGGGGTTTGGGTGAATTTTAGGAACCTACATCATCCTTGAAAGAGGGATGTGGGAACCAAGGCAATAGTAGACAATTAAAGGCGTAATTGACTAATTTTTGCTATCTTAGAAATAAGGGCGATTATGAGGTTGACTATACCTTGGGTACTATCCTAGAAATAAGTGTGTCCAGTTGAGGTTTTGGGTGATTTTAATTGCCACACTCGTTAGTTACTCGAAAGGGTCAATGAGTGACATGTTTGAGGTTTTGTTGAAAACTAACCTCAAAGACTTTAAACCTAGCCTACGACATCACCATCTATTAGAATTTGCACTAAATCATCATATTCTCATGCATAGGTTGCCCCTAGGAAAACCTAACCCATGACCCATTCCTAATTGATTACACTTTAATAATTCTTAGTCTCAGATTAGTCCCTTAGAAGCCCAAAAATTACCTTCATGTTTGAAAACATCAAAAAAACCCAAACCATTTTGTACTATAGGTTTAAATTTAGTTAGTAACTCTTATTTCGAACCAACTCAATCGCCACTCACATTGTTCCTCGTGGATTCGACCCCGACTATTATTGGGTAAATATATTAACAATGATCGCCTTGCACTCAAATTGACATGTAAGTTGAGCATTATCAAAAATGGCGCCATTGTCGGGGAATAATTTGGTGTTTTGAGTTAGTTTGAAAGTTTAGCTTACTTGCTTTGATTCAAAATTGTAAATATTTGTTTGTTATTTTCTTTTGTTTCTTGTTTAAGGTAGATTTTTTGTTTTAGTTAGGTAGATTTTTAGTTTTGTTTAAGTGATACTATGTCATCTTGGAATGAATATTATTTTGGTAGTTGTAAATCCTATTTGGATGATCCATGTCCATATTGTGACGGATCCCACTTTCAGCAAAATTATAGATATACTTTCCGGTAAGAGATGTGTGCACCATATCGATCCTATTGGGAGTATGATTGTTCTTTATGTGGTGGTCGAGATGGACATTGGAGCCATTGTCCAAATGCCCCTTTTTCCCATTATGCTAACCCGGTTTCTAGTTCTTCTTATGACTTTGATAGGTCTTATGAGAAAGAAAGGGAAGAATGAAGCACGGGAAAAAGTGGCGTTAAAGCAATGCTTCAACGTATATTGGAGTTGACAACAATGACGAAGGAGGAAACAACTCTTATACTCAAGTCATTTGGAGAGGAAAATAAGAAGATAGAAGACGTGGGCATGAAAGTTCATCCTTCAAACACCACAACCATGACTACTTTTCTAAATGAGCTTGACATTGAACAATCCTCGATGATTTCTCAATAAACCAAACTAATCATGAAAGAAGATGCCAAAGATGAGGAAATGGTACTAGAGTCGAAAGAAGAAATCAAGCACAACCCTTGTGAATACTCTAGTCCATTTTAGGGTAAATATACTAATAGGGATGCTATTCCAAAATTGAGGTATAGTCCTCATTCGAACCATTTTTCAATATTGTGCTTGGCAGATGTGATGAAAGTACACCTACCCAAGCAAAAGATGTGTTTTGAGGATGATGAGCAAAATCCATATATTTTGGAGTTTGTTATTCAAAAAGAGAAAAATTAAGTCCCCCACTAGAAGGTCAATAATGGCAAAATTCAATGTGCAACAAGTGGATTGTTGATGCTCTCATCGATACACAACGAGCCTATTCGGAAATTTGATATGAAGTTGCGTAAGAGATTCAAGTCATCAAAGTGGCGAGATAAAGGAAGTATTGTTGTGTCCTTAATGTGCCTCGAAGATGTATTGATCAAAATTTGGGCTGAAGTTTCAAATCCTCCAAGTGGAGACATGAATAATCGCTAAAAAATATTGTTCCACGACTTTAACTAAGGTGCTTCTTGGGAGGCAACCCAAAGAAGTTTTTTGGGTATTTTCTAATGTTTTTATTCAATTTTAAGATAATTTTTAGGTGTTTGCAGGTGATAGCATAAGTTGGAAAGGATAAAGGAAAGTTCGAGGGCTCAAAACTATGCCCCGAGCTAATGTTAAGCTAGGATTTCATGCTGAAATGGGTTGTACCAACTTAGACCCATGATGGACATGCTTGAGCAGTCCAAGAATAGGCCAAGAGCATCCTGGACGCAACTATACTGGCTGGACCTGCTCTGGACATGCTTGAGCAGTCCAGGCGCAAACCAGCATCATATGGGGTGCAGATGGCTTACTGTAACACTGTCTGGACATGCGTTGGACCTACTTCAGCAGACCAGGCGCAGTTCAGCCACATCTTGGACGTAGGAAGGCTCAACACGGCTGGGAACAAGCTAGTTTGAGTTGCGTTGCTGTTTCTTGAGCAGTCTACGCGCAGGTCCAACAAAAGGGCACGCAAGTATACTATTCTTTGAGCTGAAATTGCTGAACATTGTGCATGAATTCAAACGCAAATGGGTTGTCCTTGGACCTAAAATTGCTCAGCATTTCACTTGTTTTCAACCTCAATTCAAATATGAAAAATTCTTATTTCAAGAATGCATCACCGGATAATTACATTGGACTTTTCTTCCATCATTTTTCCTCTCTTAAGTAAGCTTACAAGATATGATTTTTTTGAATTCTCTTTAAAATACCAATGATGATCACATTCCATGAATTCTTTTAGGTCTAATTTTAATTTATTTGAGATTATGTGAGTAGAATATGATTGTTGGGATAAAATTTTCTGAATGTGTGCCTTGTTTCACATGCTCAAGTGCAAACTCTTGCTTCCATACACTAGTACACACCATGTGTTCGACGAAATACCCACTTATAGTTTGTTTGCTTAATTGAGTGGTGGATGATTTAATTGGGTTAGTATGATTACTAATGGTGTGTTTGGTGATGAATTGGTGCATTGAGCTTGTTCATATGTGTTGTCATTCTATTTTTCAAGATCTTACCTTTGATGCGCACCACATGTTTGTTAAAATGTCGATAAGAGAGGAACGCCTTATATGCTTGTAATGGTTAATGCAATCTTTCTTGGGGCATTATGTGATTAATTTTTAGAGCATAATTTTGAGTCCAATTGGTCTTAAATATTGGATCAACGGCGGTTGTTGGTTGAAATTATTGATGAATGTTGCGTCCATGGTTTGATTGATTAATGTGCTTCTCATAGCATCCCCGGGTGAAGTCTAAGCAACCCGAGAGTCATGAATGCTTGCCTTTCTCTATGATAGATTGGGTGACGTCATTCTTAAGGGTCGTTTATGTATCTTTTGGTGCCATGAGTGTTTTATGATCTAAATGGCCGATATGTGAAATTGTGAGGAAAGAATCCCATGAAGTGTAATGATAATGTTTCCTTGCATTCACCTAGTTTTTTTCTTTAATTGTTTAGGAAGAAGCAAAAGTTCAAAAATTCTTTCCAAATGTCATTGGCAAAAAATAAAATGATTTTGAGAAAAGTCAAATATAGTTTTCTTTGTGAAAAAGATCAAGGATTTTTTTAGCCTTCTTTTGAGTGAGACCATTAAATTCTATTTTTGGCTCTCTTTACAAGGATGAGTCTTTGACTCGGAGTTACTTATTAAGCTCAAATTGGTTGGGAGATTAACTTTTTGCTCTATGAGTACGATGCCATGTGTGGTGAGATTTTTGAATAATTTTTGTACATATGTGTAGTCTAGAACTTGCCCCGAGTGTGTTCAAAGAGAAATCCCAGACAAGCTTGGTTTGGTGAATGACCCGAGGCCATTTTTGATCCTTCACATAGCCAAAATTTCACCTTAACGTTTTTTCCTAATTAACCCCGTTGAGGCTTTTTTCCCATTTTTACCTCGCTAAAACACCTAATCCATTTTAAAATCTTTTTTTGGCACTTAACCTTCTTTGATGCATTTAATGATTCAAAGTAATGGAATGTAGGTGAAATTCTAAGCTTGGGGAGGGGGAGGGGGTTATGTGATGTGCTAAAATGAGCCAAGAAAGGTATATATAAGGTGGTCAAATCATGTGCTTAAGGGACAAGAGACATACTTGATGGTAAAGTTATTTAGCCTAGTGCATAAAATGTGATGAGAAATGAGGCAAATGAGGGGGCTAAGAAGCGTTTAAAGTTAGAACGTCTCTTGAAAAAGTCAAAGAAATGACAAAAGAAAATGGTGGCTTTGAATTGTTTAGTAAATGCTAATCAAAAAGGTTGAAAAAAATGGGAAATAATTTAAAGGAGAATAAGGTGGAGAGTTTAAAATTTTTGGGGGAAGAAAGGGTTGAGAAATTGCATTAAAGGAGGTATTTTAGTCACTTGATCCATAGATATTCCTTCTCGCACCTTAAACCTTCATCTTTACCCACAAGACCTTGGTGATTCCGAACTAGGTAAGTCTACATTAGTGGCAAAAAATGCAAAGGGCAAGCCTATGGTTCTACTCATTGTACTTGAATTTCTTTGCGAGAGTGAGTGTGAATTCTTTTATTATTTGAGTTTCTTTAGAAATTTCAATGTCTTTTGTGTGTGTGGAGCTAACTCTTGCTTATGAGCGACATTAATACTTTGTTGTAGAGGGTGAAATTTTACTCTCGATTTGGGTAAATGGGTGAAGTAAGTTGCATTGTGAATATTGAGAATTTTTTTAAAGATTTTGTGTTTCCTCTTATGATGCTTTGTTGATTTGGAAGATCCATTTGATACAAACTTACATACTTGCTTCATAATATGTGCTTATTGAAAAAGTTTGGTTCACTTGTTGCCATGATGTGTTTGAAAAATCTTTTTTTTCTACTGATTTTGTGTGTTTTTTATCCGTTACTAGATGGGAATCTGAGTCTATGTATATACAGGTATTGGTTTCATGAAATCTGTGTGTATTTGGAATTGAAAAGAAAAATGGAAGTGTATGCTAATGATGGAGAGTGAGTGATTTTTTCCTATATGTATTGAGAGTGTTGTGTGTGTGTGTTTTCCTGTTCAGTGAAAAAGATATATACCTATGATGATGTGGGTTCTCTGTGTATATTAAGATGAGGTAGTGGGGTAAGGTAGTGAGGTAGGGGTAGGAGTAGGGGTAGGGTATGGGGTGAGGTATCTTCATTTTATAGGAAAGGGTTGTTAGGATGTTTAAAAGAAGATAAAATTTGTTAGGATTTGTTAAATGTGATAAAAAAAAAGAAAAATAAATAAATAAATAAAATAATGAGGTGGTTATTTAATTTGTTTTTCTTGTGGAAAAATTACCACGCGGATAGGATACGTGGTAAGATGGGGTAAACGGTAAAAAATGCTTTCGGAGAGAGACAAAATTACGTGTCTACATCATGCCCCTCTTTGCATGTAAACACAAAGTGTTTTCATACCAAGAAATAGACAACGAGACAGAATTTTGACCCGACCATTATTTAAAGGAATGAAATAGAAAGACTAAGGGCAATCGACTCTTGATTTTGGATATCCTACCTACCTAAGTTACGAGGGAATTAAGTCACAAGTATCTCAAAGGGTTGGAAGAGAAATGAACTATACCGAGTTGGAGAGTCGAGTGAGGTTCCATCGAGGTTCCGATCCGCGGTTCTATCATTACATCAAAATAAAAATTACAAGTTAAAGCATAAATGAAATTACAAAAATCCTATCTATGCTGCTTCTTTTGGACTTTTCACTTGAGTTTCATCACCCTATTCTTCAGGCGGGCTCCTGACTTACAATTTATTCACCTTGTTCTTCGGGTGGGCTCCTGACTTGCAATTTCATCACTTGTTACTTGGTTTTCAATTTCTTCACCCTGTTCTTCAGGCTGGTTCCTGACTTGCTATTTTTCAATCTGTTGACTTTCAATTTCTTCACCATGTTGCTTGACTTTTCATTTATTCGCCCTGTTCTTCAGGCGGGCTCCTGAAATCACATCAAAACTAAAAAAAAATTTATCCCGAACAAAGATTATTATAAAGAGATTTCATTAGCCAGAAAAGTGAAGTTCCAAGCCCAAGAATTAAATTTTTCCCCAGTTTATCATTAAAGGACTTTTGTGAAAGACACATCCAGTCAATACTACTTGTATGTTGCGATGATTCGATTAGACAGTGCATTTTCTAAGAATCAAGGGGAATGACTCAACTAAAAGATACGTATTATAGGAATCGAGGGAGATGACTCGACTAAAAGGTACTTCTTATAGGAATGAAGGGGATTGAATCGACTAAAAGGTACGTCTTATAGGAATCAAGGG
Source organism: Capsicum pubescens (assembly GCA_030864215.1). Classification (NCBI taxonomy): domain Eukaryota; kingdom Viridiplantae; phylum Streptophyta; class Magnoliopsida; order Solanales; family Solanaceae; genus Capsicum; species Capsicum pubescens. Next base: position 204,024,751 of record CM061538.1, on the reverse strand, counting down.
AGATGACTCGACTAAAATATACGTCTTATAGGAATCAAAGGGAATGACTCAACTAAAAGGTACGTCTTATAGAATCAAAGGGAATTAACTCGTCTAAAAGGTACGTCTTATAGGAATCGAGGGAGATGACTCGACTAAAAGGTACGTTTTATAAGAATCAAAGGGAAATGACTCGACTAAAAGGTATGTCTTATAGGAACCAAAGGAAATGACTCGACTAAAAGGTACGTCATATAGGAATCAAAGAAAATAACTCGACTAAAAGATACGTCTTATAGGAATTAAAGGAAATGACTCGACCAAAAGGTACGTTTTATAGGAGTGAAGGTTCAATTTAAGAAGTGTATCACCTAGCAAATGAAAACTAAAATCCCTGGACAAGAAAGTGTATCTCCGAGGGATATAGGATGATTTTTTTACCATGATTTGATTATCAAACCTGTGCAGCAACATTACTTTCTGCATTTGTAAAAGTGAGGCATTGCGACCCTTGATATTTATGCTCTGAAGTCCTTGATTTGAAGGTAATATGTTTTCTGTTTCATCAAAGAAAAACTTGTGAGTTTAAAACATGGTGGCTGGTTTGTGGCTTTAGCTTTCGCGGCGATCGCTCTTGCCTTCGTCATATTTAACCTTGCTTCTAATCATTAGCATATATCATTGACTTGCTAAATCATTGACCCGAACTCAGATTATTAAGAGTGACTGAAACAAATATAATCTCTGCTTTGCCATGCTTCTCAGATAGACCCTTTGAACCTTGGTACTTCCATGAGTTCCCGAACTTGTCTGTTGACAAAACTTTCTGCATGCCCTTTTTTTTGGCTCATAATCATGTCTATTTCATGTGCTAGCTTTTGTCTTGCTTTGTGAAATTAAAGAAGCTGGTAGCCAGTTTTGAAATCTTTTCTCACTTGTTTTGACACGGACTTGACTCAAAGACAAGAAAGGAAAAAAAATGACAATTTTTTTTATTTGGATAGCTGACTCAAGAAAGATAAGACAAAAATAAAAAGAAGAAAGAAAAGACAATGAATGTCCCCATTTGAAACAAAGAAACAAAAATTCATCTAAAAAGGACAGTTAACTCTAATGATTATGCCATGCATTTTGGATTAAGCAGCTTGATCTTTTCATCCAAACTTTCTATCAATTGTTGTTGAGTTAATGGACTTGAAACTGAGTTGTCTCCTTAGTTCAATTGCATTTAAGACCTCATTCGACTAGTGGTGCCCTGAAGGGTTTTCGCCAACAAGCCTCTCTTATTTTCTTTTCCTCAGTTCACCATTTCCTTATGGTGTCTGTGAGGGTTTTTCACCATTTGAACTCTCTTATTTTCATTTCTCTTAACTCACAGTCGTCTTATGGGCCCATAAGGGTTTTAACCGATAAGACTCTCTCATTCTTATCTCTCTCAACTTACCATCACCTTATGGTGCCCGTGAGGGTTTTCACCCATAAGACTCTCTTATTTTTATTTATCTCCTGATTCCTTATGCCGAGGAAGACAAGTAGTTCCCAAAATGCATCATCATATGCATTGCATGCTTAGCCCTAACATTCTCAAATATTGATCTGAAAGTCTTTCTTTTGTTGTAACTTGGCCTTTGGATAGGGTTAGAGAGAAAGGATGGCATGAGGCCCAAACGACACTTGAAGTGGGGTAGGACTTACAACTTTTTGAATTGACTAAAACAATGAGGATTAACTCATGCCCCAGTTTCTTTTAACTGGACAATTCTAAATTATTTATTTGGTTGGACCGATCCCTTAGTAGGGCAGCCTACGTATCTCACCCCGAAAGAGGAGAATTAGGTCATGCGTAGTTCTGACAACTTTTTTTGCTTTATTTTGATTTTTTTTCCTTTTTTCTATTTTATTGACTCTTTTCTCTTTGAGATTTTTCTAACTCTATTTTCTTGACTCTTTTTTTTTTTTTTTTTTTTTGGGACCTATTTTTTTTTTGAAATTTTTCCGACTCTATTGTTTCGCTCGACACTTTTATTTTGAGCTTTGTTGACTCTATATTGATTCCAAAAGAGGGGTATGAAAGAAAATAAAATTAAGGCTCAAATGGGGTAAGTAAAGGATGACACAATGTTTGGATAGTTGAATGAAATGCCTTCGTCATATCAATCCTTGAATATACTAGTACATAGCATACAATGTGAAAGTGCATGATCAACATCATTTATGACATGTTTTAATACACTAACTTGCCTCGAACATGTGTGTCACCTCTTTTTATATACTTGTCAAACATACAACTCCACATTTGTTGTACATCCCTCACATTGAATGACTCATCATGCTTTCGTGGAGTTGATTTTCTTTCTATTCCACTTGATAGGATCACGCAGACACTGTTTGACCTAATTGAGCTATGTTTTTCAATTGATGACCAAGTTATTCTTGTGATTCTCAAAATAATTGCCTTAATTTTAAAAGAAGGCCTCAGCTCGTCACCAAATGTCTCAGCACTCTACCTATTTTCTCAGATGTTTTTTCTAACCTTAGCCCTCTGATTCCATGTTTCATGGTTAAATTGGATTTTAAGATCTGGCTGAAAATTCTGCAAGCATGTCATATCACTAGAGTCAACATAAAATGTACTGTATAAATAGAACAAACAAACAACACTATTTAAAACACAAAGGAAAAGGGACAATTCATTTAGTTGAAATAAAAGATAGAAGGGTTTGAACCTAAACGACAAAATAATATAGATCCCGAACTACAATCCTGACATAATTCAAAAAACAGAAAAAAAAAAAAACTACCAGACCTATTCCTAGTAGGGAGTGGGGTGACTTCTCAATTGCTCAGCCTGACAACTTAGCCTTTGGTTTGCATAGCAGCATGACTAGAGCTTCCCTCACTGTCAATGTTCTGGACCATAATTGATCTATCTTGAATCATCTTTTCAATTTCTCTTTTCAAATCTCGACAGTCTTCAATACTATGACCCTGAGCATCAGAATGATACAAACATCGTATATTAGGATCAAAATTTCTTGAACGCCGATTAAGAGTGCACCCAAGGAGAGGAGTGATTATGCCCCATTGTACCAATCTCTGAAATAAACTGGCATACGACTCTCCAATTGGTACGAAGCTATCTCTCGACTTCTGCCTCATTTCATCGTTTGGCTTGGATCGAAAATCAGGCTTAGAAGGATTTTGGTATGTTTATGGAGTTAGAGGATGATTCTGAGGAGTTGGTGTGTTCTAGTGTGGGTAAGATGGTGGTTGAACTTGTGGCTGTGCGTTATATATTGGATATGTAGGTGGGGGAGTAGAGTATAATGGATTTTGGGAGTGATTATGTGGAGCTTGGGCATAAACTTGGGTTTGAGCCTGGGAGTGACGACAACGGGGTCTTCTTGACCGTGCCCGCTGTCCAACTGCAATAGAAGATGCAACTTCCTCATTCTTTGTCTCCCCAACATTTTCTGAACCCTTTTGAATTGCTTAATTTATCGCTTTCGATGTTGTAAAACTCACGATGCGACCAGTCTTAATTCCCTCTTCTATCATCTCCCCATTTTAAGGACCTCAATAAATGACTTGCCTAATGCAGGTAATAAGTGTTGATAATATGTTTCATCCTGCTCTTGAATAAACATCTCCACTATTTTGCTTTTTTTTTTATTGGCAGTTTTACTCTAGCAGCTTATTCGCACCATCTGATTACATACTCCCTGAAACTCTCAGTATTCTTCTTTTTTATACTAGTTAGAGATTTTTCGCCAGGGATCAACTCCACATTGTATTGAAATTATTGCACAAATTCATTAGCTAGGTCATCCCAACTAATCCACTTGTCAATGTCTTGGTCAACAAACCATACCGAAGCTAGGCCTGAAAGACTCCCCGAAATAAGTCATGAGTAGTTCTTCCTTCCCTCCAGTGCCCCTTAATTGGTTACAATAGCGCCTCAAATGTGCCACTGGGTCCCCATGTCTGACATACTTCTCAAACATTGGAATTTTAAAGCCAGGAGGATGGTTGACACCTGGAAACATGCATAAGTCCTTATATGAGATACTTTTGTAACCCCCAAGTCCTTGTAAGTTCCTCATAGCCAGTTCCAAACTTCTCAATTTTCTGGTCATTTCCTCTTGTTCTTCTATCATAACAGGCTTCTCAGTGTTAGGAGGAAATTCATGCAGGTGAGTGTCACCGTAAAGACCAGTCAACCTGAATGTAGGCTCGAAAGTGTAACGCTGATCACCCGTAATATTCAATGCAGGCTCTCTTGTAGAGTAGGGAGGCACAACTTGTGGATGAACATCAAAAGTAGGAGATTTAGGTGGGGGTGGCGCCGCAAAATCATGAACAATAGGTGGAGCCGAGTATGTGGTAGTCTTGGATTGGGGAGTGAGGAAATGAACATTGGAAGTGGTTGGATATTATTGCCCCGGGTCGATCCTGATGCATGTTGTGGCATATGAACAAAAATGGGAAATTATGCATGTGACAGGGAAGACAAGCTAGAAAGATATTCCAGATTATCAGTGGGAACTGGGGGAGACGGCAACCCATTAGCCCAAGCTCGATACATTTCTATCATTTGCTGCCTTAATTTTTGAATCTCTTCATTGGCTCTTAAATTCTCATTTCCCGAACTTCCTATCTGATTAGTGGCAACAAACTCAGTATCCTTGTTGGCCATAACTTTCTCTGTGACTTGGTGCAATATGGAGGACCAACCAAAATGCCACAAACCAACCACCTTAAACTAACTAAACAAAAGAAACATCAAATGCGTTAGAGTTCAACACCTTTTTTTCAAAACTTTTATTTTTATTTTTTTATTTTAGAAAAGATCACCGAACCCAAGAAGGGCGCCTACGTATCTCACTCCCGAGAGAGGAGAATCAGGTGTGCGTAGTTCGTGAAGTCTTTCCAAAATGGCCAATTAAACTCTTTTTCTATTCCTTGAAACTTTAAGAAGAAAAGAAAATAACCATTTGTCAAAAGAATTGACGAAAATCTTTTTGAATTTTTTCAGCTTTAACATCCCTATACAAAAATGAAATCTATGATTACCAAAGATTTTTTTTTTTTGGGTTTTCAATTTTGAATTTCATATGAAAATGAAACTTGAACCTATTAAAGAATTTTTTTGCAGTTTCCTTTTAAAGATGTATATGAAACACTTACTCTAAATAAAGAGAGAAGAAAATCTTTTTGAATTTTTCAAATAAGATCTCCGAACCAAAAATAGGCTGCCTACGTATCTCACTCTCTCGAGAGGAGAATCAGGGTTGCGTAGTTCATCCAGCTAAGACAAAAAAATGACACCAACAAATATGAAAGGAAAATCTTTATGGTATTTTCATTATATGAAATGTACAAAACTTCTACCATCTTTTTGAAATTTCCTTTTATAAAAAGCTCCTAAAAATCTTTTGTGGAATTTTTGAATTTTAAATGCATGTTAAAAAAGATAAAGGGAAAATCTTTTTGAGGTTTTGTTTTTTGAGTAAATGCGTGAAAAAGGTAAGAAAATCTTTTAGAATTTTTGGATTGTGAAAAATAAAAACCATAAAGAACTCTAAAAAACTACAAAACTCTGCTTTTTTTTGCTATTTTTCTTTTTTCCTTCTTTTTAATTTCAATAATTTCTCGTCTTCACACATTACTTCTAACACATGGTTTTGCCCAAATCAGTCTGTCAAATGACCTCGTTACCCTAAAAATGCAACATTTAGCAAGTAGGGATGCTTTAGAGGTGAGTCTCCTACAAAGGACCAAGTGGTTCCCGTTAGGTCTCAATATGATTCAAATAAGCATGATCTAAAGGCTGATCTACGCTGGGATTCACTAACAAGGTTGTTCGGGGGAGCGTATGGTCGATAGTGGCTGCTTTAGCTTTCCACCCACTCCATACCAGCCGACGACTCCCCCTCCTAAGATAAGGGTGACTCAACTAGAGATCGTGTACACAACGTGCACTTTAGACTTGTTGCAGAAAGAATGACTCGGGTTATGCACATGATGCCAGATATAAAGCGGTAACACATAAAAGAAAAAACTGTAAACAAAGAGCACGTAGGCACTCAACAATTATAAAATAATAACACAAAATAATATGAACAAAATGTCTATACACCTATAGTGTCAAACTAAGCCGATACCACTCCAAAATAAGCTTGAATTCTGAAAAATCATTCCTAACAGAGTCGCCAGATCTGTCACACCCCCTTTTTAACTCCAAAAAATTGATTTTAAGGTTCGAAAGGGTTTTTATTATTAAAGTGACAAAAAGATGAAAATTTTTATTTCGAAAAGAGTTATTTACATTTAAACTCAGAGTCGCCACTTAGCATAATCGGATGTGCCAAGTCACCATTGGAAATCCTTTTTGAAATGATTTGACTCTTTAAAAAAAATTAGTTTGCGAATAAAGATTCTGGCTAAGGAATTCTATTGACCGAGGGGAAGGTGTTAGGCACCCCTCGAACACGTGGTTCGACCACGATCTCTTGGTGGAGAATATCGGCTAAATTGACATTACAAATGTATAAACCACACAAAAACACATAAAACAACCAATCAAACACACAAAACAAAACAAATTCAAAATGTAGTGTTCAGTCTAATTATACAGTCCCGAATAATGAGAAATGCGAAAATGTAAACCTATTCTATTCTTAACTAATCCTAAACAAAGTTTCACCCGCCGCCTCGGGCCTTCATCACGAACGTCCTCCGGGTAAAAAATACTTTGGGGCATTCCCCGGTGAATAAATACAAATACCGCAGGGCATTCCCCAACCAAATGAATACATTTCCAAATACGAGAAAAATAAAGCATTCAACAAAATTTCAAACATTTAACAAAACACCATTCCTAAATTTGCCTACCCAAGCGTACCATTTTGCCTATTCGTTATGACTTATTATAATTTCAACACATTCAACATCATGCTCATTCCAAATTAAACAAAACAACAATAAATCAAAGTTAATTTAAATTCAACCTTTTTATCAATTTCTCAATTCCATCCCAAATTCCCTTTTATCCGTCACTTTTCACACAAAGCATTATCCAAACTCATGCAACATCAAATTCATACCGCGATTAATTATTCAAATTCATTTCGTGATTAATTATTCATGGATAAACAATATCAAACATCAACAAGATCATCCAGGCACAAACACCAATAACAATCATAACATCAATCTACCAAATTGAAATAAAACGAAAAGAGAGTTGAAGAATTAGACCTCAAATGAGTTTTTAAATGCCAAATTTCACGATTAGAAAATGGAACCGGATCCGAAAACCTCAAATTTGAACCTCAATCGAACAAACTTGAACCAAATTTTACTTCGAATTGAACCCAACTCAGAATAGCCCTCTTTTCTATCTTTTCATCGACCCAAATTGGAAAACCGCACGACGAAGATAAGCCCGAACCAATTTCGCACCCCCAGCTACTGTTTCGATAGCCCAAGCTCAAAATTATGAAAGAGAGAACAAACCGCGCATAATTCAGCACGTAAACAGATCTACTTCGTTCTTCTTCGATGGAGTTCGCCGGAAACTGGGATGACATTAATCTTCAGAGATTTTGTGAGTGATTTTTGGTCAGGTTTAGTGGTTCCCTCTATGTGAAGGTGGATTCCGGGTCTGAGGCGACTGAGTCCGGCAATGGACGGATGATTCCGGCGAATGAATTGCCTAAAAACTCAACACCCAGCCAACCTCCATCATCCCCTTTTCTGATCAACTCTCTGTGTTCTCTACTCTGTCCGTCTTTTATTTCTATTGATTTTGTGTGTTTTTTATCCGTTACTAGATGGGAATTGGAGTCTATGTATATAAACATACCAAGACCAAAGATATGTTGATAAAAATAATTTTGATGAATTCATTCTGCGAGTTACAGAGTTCAAGGTGTGGGGAGAGAGAATCAGAATGGAGTCCATCTCCTCTTGTTCGATGAATCTTTTTTTTTCTTTCAAAAACTGAATCGAGATGCGGAAGAACAAGGTAAACCCAATGGGAACAAAAAAATGGGGGTGCCACATTGGGCAGAAGATAATCCGTAAAGCAAAGGCCATATCTGGTGGTTCAGACATTCCCACTGCTACAATTGGATCCGAGAGATGGTAGGCTTTTGGCGGCCACAGAGACAGTGGATAACGTAGCGGATGATACGTACTTGGAAATAAGCAGATCATAGATAAGTTTTCTCATGCCCCGGGCCGAGCCAAAATTTCTTATTAGAAAGGGAAGTTCCCTGCATGTGGCTCGTTCGTGATAACTTCTTCGGATTTGCGTGAACTAGTGGACTGATCACTATGTGGGGATGCTCTCTCCAGCGATCATTGGTTTGATGAGTGTGCACGATGGTACTTTGCTTACTGCGTGTGGGCTTTCCCTTTTGTTCCGTTTCAGCTCATTTTTTTGTGGGACCTCATTGTGATCCTAGAACTCTTGGCAATCTCTTTATACATAATTTTTGCAGTCTTTATCAAGAGTTGTCCAAGAGTACCCTAGCTATTCCCTGCTTGGTCCCCCTTCGGCACGGTGGAGGTTTCGTAGCACGTCATGAGCACCGGGCTCAGGGGCGGCTGAGCAACTCAATCAAGCCACCTTACCTTATTCCAATATAGGGACAGAAGGGAGAAGGTTGTGAAGGTGTCCTTGTTAAGATAAAGGGCCAGGCATGGTGGGGTAGGAGCATCCAGTTGGCAATCTTTTTGGCTTGACCAAGAAATCTTATGTCCTCCGAGTCACTGACTTTCATTCTTTATCATTAGTCCAGCGTGAAACTAAGAAAGAGAGATGTGCCTAAGGCGGCATGTAAGCAAACTATGCACGCTAAGAGAAGAGGAGAGACGTTCGTAATTACTACCACAAGAAAGCCGCCCCCTATCTTTTAAAGGGGCCCCTCACTTCGTTCGTACCTTCTTGGCTTAGGCTTCCAACTGAACAACATGGCCTTGCCGCCCCGCCACTAGCAGAATCTAAGCGCTTGAAAAGCGCGCTAAGAAAGGTTTCAATTTCGAGTCCTTCTCTCAATTAAAAGGGAAGGTACCTCTACGAAGGGGTTGGGACGAATACTCTACTACATAGTGACAAAACCGGATTCAGAGGTTGTTTCTGTTAAGATGAAAATGTACGATTGCACCTCCTGGCTGTCTCCGCACCCCTACCTCCTTTATCACTAAGCGGCCATTTAGGGGCCTTAGCTGGAGGTAGTGGTTTCATGAAATCTGTGTGTATTAGGAATTAAAAGGAAAAATGGGAGTGTATGCTAATAATGGAGAGTGAGTGATTTTTTTCTACATGTATTGAGAGTGTTGTGTGTGTATGGTTTCCTGGTCAGTGAAGAAGATATATCCCTATGGTGATGTGGATTCTCTGTGTATATTAGGATGAGGTAGTGGGGTAGGGTAGTGAGGTAGGGGTAGGAGTAGGGGTAAGGTGTGGGATGAGGTGTCCTCATTTTTATAGGAAAGGTTTGTTAAGATGTTTAAAAGAAGATAAAATTTGTTAGGATTTGTTAAATGGGATAAAGATAAAAATAAATAAATAAATAAATAAAATAATGAGGTGGTTATTTATTTTGCTTTTCTTGTGGAAAAATTACCACGCGGATAGGATAACGTGTTAAGATGGGGTAAACAGTAAAAAATGCTTCCGGAGAGGGACAAAATTACGTGTCTACAATATAGTAAAATTATCATTTTATATCTATTTTTTATTAAGTATTTTTATTTTTCTAAATACTTAGATGACTTATAATAATTAATTATAGGTGATATAATAAAATCACGATTGAAAAAGTTAAAGCAGACATGCTAAAAATTATTTATTTTACTTGTTTGTATTAAATATTATTAATTTTCTAACTTGTAGATGACTTATAATAATTAATTAGCGGCAATACAGTAAAATTACGATTGAAGCAGCTGAAACAAATATGTCGATTTGCTGCCGGCTTCAGCTAATGAACTCCCTTTCTCAAAATTACTTTAAAAAAATACTTGTGAAAAAAATTTAAGAAGGTCTCATATAAGTCGTCAAGTTAATTTAAAACATCAAGAGTTAATTTTCAGTTTATGTCTATTTTACCTTTTTATTAAATATTATTAAGTTTTTAATGCTTAGATGACTTATAATAATTAATTAAGGGTGATACAGTAAAATTATGGTTGAAGCAGCTGAAGCAGACATGTCATGAATAACTATTTTATTTTTTCTAATTAAATATTATTAATTTGTTATTATGTAAATGACTTATAATATTTATTAAGGATATAATAATTAATTAGGGGTGCTATAATAAAATTACGATTGAAGCAGCTAAAGCAGATACACCATAAATGTCTATTTTATTTTTTTTATTAAATATTATAAATTTTTTAATACATAAATGACTTATAATAATTAATTAGGGGTGATATCGTAAAATCACAATTGAAGCAGCTGAAGCAGACATGTCGATCTCCTGCCTGCTTTAGCTGCTAAACTGCCTCTTATAAATAAGAGAACTAGATATCCGTGCCTTTGCGAGGCACGGGCATTTTGGCAAAACTAATGTACAAAAGAGATTCAACTTTGGAAAAAATTATTTCCTAATTGTTTTAGGTTTTTTAATTGTTTAGTATATGAGTAAAAAAAAGAAATGTAGTACAATGACCTAAGCCTGTCAAACGGGTCGGATTGACCCGGCCCAACCCAGCCCATTTAATGAAACCGGCCCCGTTTGACCTGGCCCGGTAAGCCCAAGGGCTTTAGGGTATCGGGTCCCGGGCCATTTTTTTATTTTGGGCCCGATTAACCCGGCCCGAACCCAACACGATTAGGGATCGCCGGTTAACCGGCCCGTCCCATTTTTTTTCTTTATTTTGGATTTCGGGCCAAACTATCCGTTGGCTTAACGGCTATATAGCCGTTTTTGGGTCCAAACGGCTAGTTTGAGCCCATTAATTTTTTTTTAAAAATTACTTTTAAAATTATTTTTTAATTCCAAAAAATTTCTATAAATACCCTACACCTTCAAATCATTTTTCACACAATTTTTAATTCTCTCAAATCTCATTCTCTCTCAAATCTCAAATATTCTATAAATTTAATTTCCTAAAGTGCTCACTTTAATTTTTTAATTTTGCGATTACAAAGTACGAGTGGAAGTTTCTAAAGTCGCAACTTAGGATACTTCCAAAATTTGGTATTGTCTTTCCATCTCTTACGTTTAATTTTTATTTAGTGTATTAATTGTTGAATATTTAAGTTTATTATATTTGTGTATTTTGAATTTTTTTAGTTTAATTTATATTATGGATAAATTAAGAAACCTCGCTACTAAAGGTGTTAAAATTTTTTGTCCCGTAAGCGGTAATGGTAGTAAAAAGTGAATTACTAGAGGTAGAGGTAGTTCAAGTAGTAGATATACCCGTGTTCCTCCGACACCGCTTAGTCAATCTTTTGAGGAAGAAGTAGGTGTACCTTTAGGTGTAGGTGCTCACGATATGAATTATGTAGAAGCTCAGGAAAATTATGGTATAGAAGAAGAAAATGAAGTAGATACGGTTAATTTAGACGAAGATGATGAAAATATTGGTGAAACACTCGCAGTAGGAAATGCTAACGTTAGATCTGAATCGGTTAATCTCCCTTCCCGTCCTCCCCGTGCCCCAAGAGCTCGTAAAATAACTAGTATTGCATGACAATTTTTTGAATGTATATCAGATACTGAGGTGCAATGAAATATTTGTCAACAAATATATAAGCATAAAAGCGGAGACAAACAAGGGGGTACGGGTACGTTAATGAGACATATAGGTGATGCTCACGAAAGAGAGTTAACTATTGCACGAGGTGGTGGGGATGTTGGTGGGCCAACGCAAACTAGAATGGACCCAGCAACCGGTCAGGTAACGAAGAACTATAATAAATTGAGGGACCGGGAAGAAATAGCTAAAATAGTAGTAGTGGGTTGTTTACCTTTTAGTTTCCTTCTTCTGATGCCTTTATTCATTATATTCAAGAAATTTATAATCCTATGTTTAATGGTGTTCCTAGAAGTACTTGTCGATCTGATATTTTTAGACTTCATTCACAATATTGTTTTTATTTATCAACATTGTTAAAAAATATTCAATGTAGATTGTCCCTAACTTCTGATATTGGTCGTGCTATAAATAAAAATGATTATTTAACTGTTACTTGTCACTGGATGGATAGTAATTTTGTGATGCAAAAACGTATTCTTGTTTTTTTATATGATGAAGATCGTAAACATATTGGAGATTTTATTGTTGATTCTATTGTTAAAGTTGTCGGATTTTATTGTATCGAAAATAAAATCTTTTGTATTGCTTTTGATAATGCTTCTAACAACAAGACTGTTATAAAAAAATTAAAATCTAAGCTATCTCCGCCGTTGCCTGAAATTTTTCATATTAAATGTGCATGTCATATATATAATTTAATTGTAAGAGATGGGCTTGAGTTTTTTTACCTTTATATTGAAAAAATCAGTTGCACCGATATTGATGCCTGAGGAAATTGATATTAGATGGAATTCTACGTATGATTTTTAAAAAACTTGTTATAAATATAGAGTTCCTATTACACTAGCTTTTAACCAACATTACCGTTCATTTGCTGATTCTACTGATTGCATGCTATATGATTCTGATTGAGTTGTAATTAATGCTCTTGTTAAGTTTTCTAAAAAAATTTATATAGCTACGGTTGAATTTTCCGGTGCTTATTATCCTACTGTTTGTAACATTTTGGCATATATAACCGATATTTCTGGTTTGCTCAAAGAATATAAAAATAAAGAAGGTTATAAAGAAACTGTTGGTGCCATGTTTACTAAATTTTTTTTTTTTTTTCCGATTCCCCCTATTTACTTGGTTGGTGCTATGCTAAATTCGTGCATGAAATATAATACTATGTGCCACTTTAGTACTTTTATTTATGCTAACTTAGAAATAAATACTAACAATGATTCTGAACAAGTACAACCTGATTTGTGGACGGCTATGGGTGATGCGAATGAATACATAGAAAAATTATATAATCACTATGCTGATTTATTTGATTTAGCAGTACCTACAAATATCACTCCAATTTTTGCTCCTCATCCTCCCGATGAGCCATCATCTTCTAAAAGACTGGCACATAGTGGTTTTTCTAATTCCTTTTATGATTTACCTTGTTGGAACAGTGTTGATGACAGAGCTTACACATCAACTTATCGGGAAAAGCTGAAATATTATCTTCGGTCGCCGCCAGAGGATCGCAGACGCTGGATCAATACGTTGGATTGGTAGAGGAGTAATGAAACTTAATATCCTGTGCTTTCAAGATTAGCTAGAGATATCTTGAATGTTCCAATGTCAACTGTTGCATCAGAGAACACCTTTAGTCAGGGACGACAACAACTTGGAGACAACCAACACTCATTGGGAAACAATGCAATGAATGTTCTAGTTTGTCTCAGAGATTGGATTAGAGCGGAAAGAAGAAACCAAGGAATGGAACCGGAGACGAACGACGAGCTGAAACTTGAAGAAATTATGTCTTCACGGGAGAACTCAGCAGAATCAAGTCCAATGCATGGTTTTGTCCCCGTTGACATTGACTATCCTATGCAAGTTCCCGTTAATATTAATATGAATGAGTTGGAAAAAATGATGCATAATTTGTAGATTTTTCATTCATCTAAATTATAAATTTTGGATCATTTCGTAATTAATAAAATTCAACATTCATTCACTCTGTAGTCCTTACTTTGTAATTTTTTTTTCCTTTAATGATTTAAATTGAATTTTTAATTTAAATTAAAAACTTACTTCTAATATATTATTAATTTACTACCAAGTATTATTAATTTATTATATTAAGTAGCATATGTTTTGTATATTTGTGTATATATCTTCTATAGATGTGTATAAATTTAGTGTATACATGCGTATATGTTTTTTTAATTGTATATATATATTGTAGTGTATATATATATATATATATATATATATATATATATATTGTAGTATATGTTTTATTGAAAGTAGTACATATATATTGAATGGTGCGTATATGTGTGTATATATCTTCTATAGACGTGTATATTTAACGTATACATGTGTATATATTTTATAAATTAGTATCTCTCTCTCTCTCTCTCTCTATCTATCTATCTATCTATCTATATATATATATATATATATATATTGTAATGTTTATATATTGTAGATATTTTATTTAAAGTAGTACATATACATTGAATGGTGCGTATATGTGTGAATATATCTTCTACAGACGTGTATATTTAACGTATGCATGTGTATATATTTTATAAATTAGTATATAACTATATATATATATATGTATATATATATATTGTAATGTATATATATTGTAGTATATTTTATTTAAACTTTAAAGTAGCAATATACATTGAATGGTGCGTATATATGTGTAATTTTGTATATGTGCATATATTTTTTAAATCCTAATGTAGTATATACTATATATATAGTGTATATATATTGTTTAACGTATTTAAAATATTTATAGGTGGGTATATATAGTGTATATTAAAAAAAAGTTTTTATTTTTATTTTTGATCGGGTTTGACTGAATTTTTAATCGGGTTTGACCGGGTTGGGTTAAGTGGGCCGGGTTAGAGTTGTTTATAAAAAGTTTACTGTTGAGACCGACCCACTTAACCCCAACCCAGACCCGTCCCGTCCCACAACCCGGATAATTTTAATGGGCCGGTTCCGGCTTGACCCGATCCGGCCCACTTAACACCCTTACAATGAACCAATGTTAACATAATATATACATTCAGTGTGGAACAAAATTGAGCTTGCTAGACTGGTCCAACCAATACAAAAGTAATTATATAAGTCGATAAAAATCTAATTGGATTGTTGAAACTACAGTTGTCGGCACGTCTTTCATTTGGACATTCTTGGAAAAGTACATGATGCACGTCTCATTTGAAAGTTTCAAATATATAAGTTGAGGATACATTCGTCGATTTCAAAATATTTATTGACCATAAAATTACCGAACTACCCTTGATAGTCTTTTAATAAGGAATAAAAAGATATTTATAAAAAATTACTACCATGTATAATTCAATTACAAAGGTCTAAATAAAAATATTATTAAAATAATACATGAAGACAAAACTAATAAATATAAGAAAAAATAATATGCATGTGTAATCATTTTATTGCACCATAAAAATGAGGACCAAACTAATAAATATAAAGAAAAAGCAATATGCATGTGTAACCAATTTATTGCACCATAAAATTATCAAAATACCCTTAGAAGTCATTTAATAAGAAACAAAAAAATATTTATACAAGAATAGTGCCATGTATAATTGAATTACAAAGGTCTAAATAAAAATATTACTAAAATAATACATGAGGAAAAAACTAATAAATATAAGAAAAAACCAATATGCATGTGTAACCATTTTATTGCACTATAAAAATGAGGACAAAACTAATAAATATAAGGAAAAAGTAATATACATGTATAACCATTTTATTGCACCATAAAATTATTGAAATACCTTTGGTAGTCATTTAATAATGAACAAAAAAGTATTTATAAAAAAAAGTATCATGTATAATTCAATTACAAAGGTTTAAATTAAAATATTATTAAAATAATACATGAGGACAAAACAAATAAATATAACGAAAAAAAATATGCATGTATAACCATTTTATTGCACAATAAAAATAAGGACAAAACTAATAAATATAAGGAAAAAATCATATGCATGTGTAACCATTTTATTTACTACTATATATAAGTAAAGGTTGGGGTGACTAAAATTACCGAACTACCTTTGATAGTCAGCCCAATCTTCACTTATGTATAGTAGTAAAGTAATGTAATAATAGTGTGCTGGCGATTAGAGCAAACTCTGTGGCCAGTTCCCTACCGCTTAGTGTGCTGACAGAGGAACGGAGGATTAGTCTTACGACTGCCGGCTGTGGGGATACCTTGGGAAACAAAAAAAAAGTAACGTAATAATAGTAATAATAATAATAATAACAATAATGATATAATAACAATAATAATAATAATTATAATAATAATAATAATAATAATAATATTAGTAATGATAATAGTACAAAAAAATATAACAGTAATAATAATAATAATATAATAATAATAGTAGTAGTAATAGTAATAGCGAGAAAAAAATATAATAATAATAGTAATAGCGAAAAAAAAATACAATAATAATAGTAATAATAATAATATATAATTACTTATAAATGAAGGAAGCTATATAATAATAATAATAATAATAATAATAATAATAATAATAATAATAATAATAGTTGTAGTAGTAGTACACCCATTCTTCATTTATATATAAGAGTAAAAAGTCGATCAGAGTTGGATTCATGTAGTATAGAAGAGGCTTATTTTTAATTTGAAGAAACACTTTCTATCGAATTTTATCATTTTTATAATTATAATCCGAAATCTCTATTTAAAATGAAAGAATCTACCAACTAGACTATCACAATTGAGATAATACATCAAAAATATCCTAAACTTATCTCGATAACTTACTTTAACACTTAAACTTAATAAGTAAGTATTTACCCCCCTAAATCTTTCTGAAGTGAATAAATTCCACCCTTACAGCTAACGTGGCATTAAGATAAAATAAATAAAAAATCAGGCGCATTTAAAAAAAAAAAAAAAATAATTTTCAAAATTATTTGTTATAAATAAAAAATACCAAAAAACCCCCATACCCCACTCCCTTTCTTCTTCATCACCTCCATCAATTTTCTTTCTTTACACTTCTCAAAATCCATTTTTCTTCTTCTAATCCTACCCACTAACTTGACACACACAGCTACAATCACACCTCACACACATGGTTACAAACGTACACACAACTTCACAGAGAAACAACAGATTACTCACAATACACACACGACTGACCGAAAAAAGCACACTCGCATATCGACGAACGAATTTCAACGTTATTTTCATTCTCAACCTTGCAAAAAAGAAATACAAGTTCAAATAGTGTCGATTTTTTACCTTAACAGAAATTGAGGATATAAATTTTTAAAAGCATTCCTAATAATTGGGGTCATCAAATTGAATTTGAAAATTAAAAAAAATACATGCGTTTGATGTTTGGTTGTTGATTTTAGAGAATTGGGTGTTGATTTGATCGAATTTATCAGGTGGGGTGAGTTTCGTATCACTATTTTATGTTATTTTTTTATGGTGATAATGGTGTTTTCCGGCAAAAATTCGCCGAAAAATTTGGTGTGTGTGTGCAGGTGTGGCTATGGGGGAGAGGACGGAGGTGGATAAGGGTGTGTGCATGTGTGGGGGTGGACGGGGTGTGCAAGTGCGGTGGACGGAGAGGGGGGTATGGCAAAGATGGAAAATGGGGGGTGGGGTTACTTTTTTAATTTAAAATATTATATATATATATATATATTATTTATATATATATAAAATATTTTTAAAATACTTTATTTACGTGGCTCCGACGTGGCAATGATGTGGCGCTGATGTGGCGCAAGTGTAATACACTCTCCGTTAGTGAGAGTGGTGTTGTATTTTTAAGGTGGTAAATAATCACTTCAAAACGATTTAGGGGGTAAATAATTATTCGTAAAGTTTAGGTGCTAAAGTAAGTTGTCGAGACAAGTTCAGGGGGATTTTGATGTATTATCTCATCACAATTCATGGTTAAAATTTTGTAACATACTCTATATTTTTTTTTCAACTCGAGGTGTATAAGTTAGGATCCGACTCCTCTGCATTTTCACTCTTTCTATTTTCTCCAAATTTTCATCTTGATTGATGACACATGACCTAATTAAATTGAATGACTAAGATTTAATTTATTTCAAGTTAAATCTCTAATATGATTAATATAATAAATATATTATATCAACTAAAAATAGATTATTTATTTATTTCCTTTCTCAATATCCCTTCAAGACTGATTATTTCTCTAAATTTTCTCTCATTCCCTCTAAAATCTATCAGTTCTAATTTGACAGCACCAAAAAATATACCTTTCTTATATACATTTTTAATTAGATTACTTATTACTTATATAACATATGTTTCAAGAAGGGATTAACGAGGTGAAAAATAAATAAAAAATATGCCACAAAGCACTTTTATCTTCTAAAAAATATTTCACATGGTAAATGCTAAAGACGATCAAGAATTTCAATTTCTTCGCTTCTTTTTTTCACTAGTCAGTTTTTTTCTCACAAGCTTCTTGGTTTCTGCTGAAGTGTAAAGAAAAAATTACAGGGAAAATAAAATACAAAATGAGGATGGAAAAATTGTCTTGGCTATTACAATCTTTAAAATAGAATTGAAGTAATCCTTCAAAGTCACCCTCATTTTTTATGTGCGTCATTAGCTGTTAAATTAGAACTGATAAATTTTGGAGAGAATAAGAGATAATTTAGGGTGTGTTTGGTATGATGAAAAATATTTTCTGAAATTTTTTTTCTTATTCTCCCTTGTTTGGTTGTAGTAAAATATTAGAAAAATATTTTCTAAAATAACTCATTTTTCTCTATTTGAGGGAAAATGACTTCCCTCATGGGCCAAGGGAAGTCATTTTCTGAAAAATGACAAATGTGAATTATGCCCCACCCCCACTCTTCTTTCCCACCCCAACAATACTCATATTCACATTACTTAAAAAAGTTACATTACTTAGAAATATTTTTCACCGTGCATTGCTTCAATTTTTTACTGCTTGAAATAAAAAATAGTGAAGCCCAAATTTTTTTCTTTTCCAATATTCGTTGAATGTACTGTTATTTCCATTTGCATAGAGGAAGACTTACCTATGTTACTTTTGCTAATTGCATATTTCATTTTGTCATCGATGCAGCTTGTTTCATAAGGTTGAATAAGCCTGTCGTTCCGCTATACTTCTATTGATTGTAGTATCTTGAGATTGTCCTGACAAAATATTAAAAAATGTCTCCTATATTTGCTAATTAGTAGTTGCTAAAATTTTAGTGACTTGTAATATTTTAGTATTCGATATTCATATTATTTGCTATACTTAAATTAGTTCATACAAATTGTTGAGTTGCTAGAGGCAGTGATATACTAGTTAACAATTAGTAGTAGTTTCTAGAAAATATTTTTTATTCACCAACCAAACATCATAAAATATTTTTCGAAAAATATTTTTCACTCACCAACCAAACATGAGAAAATAAGTAGACAACCAACTTATTTTCCAGGAAAACTTTTTCCAGAAAAACATTTTCCATCATACCAAACACACCCTTAGAGAAATAATTGGTCTTGGAGGGAATATTGAGTAAAGAAAGAAATAAACAACGTTTTTTAGTTGATATAATATATTTATTATATTAACCATGGTTAGATCTTAACCATTCAATTTAATTAAGCCATGTGTCATCAATCAAGATAAAAACTTGGGGAAAATGGAGAGAGTGAAAATGGAGAGGAGCCGGATCCTATAAGTTATATTCTCCACTTTAAGCTAAAGAATATTTAGGTTTGCATTTCATTGTGGTGAAATCGGCGAACTCGATCAATATATATATATATATATATATATATATGAAAATTCAACTTCCCTAACATAATTATAGATAATTATTCCCTACAAACTGAAACATCTGCATGCAGAGAATTATGAACTAGTAATGTAAATAAATAAAATCTTTAAGGGATAAAATTTGGTGTAACAGTAAGGAAACTAGTCTTTAGAGATTGTAACATATTTTCATTATTGGAAAATGGTGGGTAACCAGAAACTCCGAAAGGTTCCATGAAATTGAGAACTGTGATTCTTCGCTCGATCAATTCTTGCCATCATGCTCTAGCTTTAGCATCAACCGCGAGCGCATCAAAGAAAAAAATAGAAGTGTTAAGAATTCGTGCCCTACTGATTATCTTATTTTTGCCTAACTGTTGCTTATCGATGGAACGGTTTGCCTGACGTATTCCAAGGAAGCAGTAAAACATAAAGTAAATAACACAATAATTTTTACGTGGAAAACACCCGGCTCAAAAAGGTGTACAAAACCACGACCTGTACCTCTACAGGATTTAACTCCAACTTCACTAAATAACTCTGAGCCTCAACAACGACTGATTACAAAACTCTTGTAACCAACAAATAGGAATTATAAACTCTAATCCCTATAACTCAACAACTAGGAATTATAAACTCTAATCCCTATAACTCAACAACTAGGAATTATAAACTCTAATTCCTAACTACACACACACCTCCCAAGGTATGCTTTCCCAAAGTCTTTGAGTTTTCCCCAACTCAAAGACTAGCTCCTAATTCAGTTTATAACACACTGAAACTAATATTATATCAATAGTTCAAACACAATGAACAACTTTAAAAATCAACGCTAAAACTCTTAGCTGGATTCTATACTTAGGACCAGGTTCATCAATGTGTTTCTTCAGTGATTGAGTAGAACTTCATGAAGTCAATCTGTCGATTGTGCTTTTCTGCTTTGTAAGTAGTGCGTGAATTATTCTGACTGATGTATCTTCTATTTAAGCATAGCTCTTCAAAGAGTCATTCTTTATTTCAAACTCCTCCTTTAATTAGAACTTTTATTTCATAGAGTTCTACTTCAAGTGAGACTCTTTCTTTAATTACAACTCTTATTTCCTTAGTGTTGTAGTAAAACTCCAACTCTTTTAAATTAGCACATGTTTATTATCAGAATCTTTCTCCTCCCACACATAGGACTCTTCAAGATATACTCAGAAGTGAAATTCCTTCTTCACGTAGGACTCCTTTTTCAACTCAAATTGTTGTCCCTTATCATTAAGTGTTTGAATCAAATTCAACTTGTTATATTCCCCACATGATCAGTAGCTTGAGTATATTAGAATTAGGCTTGCTTATTCGTTTTTGTCTTTAAGCAATCATGTCTGCATCTATCACTGAAACTGGAAATCTGCTTTCCTATGCGGGGACCAACTCAAGTAACATGTTTCATTCATGTGTCAGTTTGTCAATCATCAAAACTACATAGTACCCAAAAAATTCCTCCTTTTTGATGATGACAAACCTCTTGTCTTGTGCATTCAACCATCTTCACCTGTAGGCACTAAAGTATAAAACACTAGAATGAAACACGTTAGTTAATGGGTTATAAACATTGTACAACCCTATTATGTTCTCTCTTTTGGCATCATCGAAAAACCATTTCAATGCAATAATATACTAGCCAAAGTGATTTGTTATGCTATCCATGGCCATTGAGGCTATCACCAAAATAATCAGACAAAGACTCTAGCTAACATAGTAATGTATTAAAGAGAGCAAAAATGAGTCAATTTAGCAAAGATAACCATTCCATTTAACTGACAGAGCATGTTCCATATTAACCTAAACTAGTACTGAACAAAACAAAACAACTGAGCATTAATAAAAAAATATGGTATAAAAGTGAGACATGGCTAAGGATACAAATAGTGAAGAGAAAGGAGGAACAAGTGATATCAATTGTGTCAATTGACGAATGACTTCAACATTTTCATCCCTCACTTAATCAAGGTCAAGATTCAAAGTCATGATCCAAGCCTGAAGGACCACTTATTCCACTTCATGACTGTCTGGTGCATCTTCAAGTTCAGGTATTTTTTTTTTAGCCAAATTATTTTTTTTTCAATTTTTTTGTGTTATCCCTCCTTATTGAAATTGGTAGAGCAACATGATTCATCTGTGCAAGAACATCTATTATTTTTTTCTAAGTCAACCTGAACTAGAACTGAGAAATCCAAAAAAAATAACCAATTAGGAACTAAAAGGGAGATCATATCCCTTTTCATTTCTCAGAAAACTTATGCTGCATGTGATTGATGATCAAGCTTGGCAAATCCATAGTACACAACTGATATTTTGGTTGAGAGAGAAGAAGAAATTTTTGGTGTAGGATTAACATATTTGTGCACAACCATTTGGAGAGAATCAAAGAAAGTTTGATCAACCAATTCGTCAGCTTTATAAGACAAGGGGAGAATGAAGTCTGAAGAATTGAACAGGTGTGCTCAAATGTTTCAACTTAGACAGCCTATACTTATGTTAGTGAAGAACATACCTGCTAAGAAGAACTTTATGGTCACAATTGCTTGCTTGTACCTATTTTTCTGCACAATCTAATACAAAATTAGGTTAGAAAAGTCAAAAATCTTGAATTGGGACACACAACTAAATGTCCAAGACTGAATAGAATAACTTTTTAGCTAATAAGATTAAGAAAAAAAAATTATTCTAGTCAATCATTGAGGGGAGGTCATACAATTTTAATCATCCCCAAGTCTAACCTATTCCTCTCAAAATGCTCTCTACTTAGTGCCTTTGGTGCTTACATAGTCAACATTTTTATAGCCCTCAAGAGTGAAATTGCTTTCCTTTGGATACCATAGTCTCAAGCCATTGATTTCCATGGGATATCTCAAGATTATTTTGACAACACCAATTCTTATAAACTACCAACAAAATTACCAGCAACTTGTGTTGGTTTTATTGATACATCCATTTTTGTATTTGTTGTCCCCCTTGTCAATATGCCCTCAGTCTGCACAATAGTTGGACCAGGTAGTACAACATGTTCCTGTGCATGCTCATCAGTTTCATTGTTATCCTTTTTTTTTTTTTTTTTAAATCTCCTTTGCTTCCCCCTTACACGAGTACTACAAATCTGGCTATCTTTCAAATGATCCATTCCCCCTTTAAATGTGGTGAGTGAAAGAAACTTTATTTTCTTCTAGTCTTATGCCTTGAGCAAGCTTTATTTATGCATAAATATTGCTTGCCTCCTTTCACTCTCACCTACAAAACAAATTAGGGATTAACTTTAGGCACCCAAATAAGCTTGAGTCCTTTATTATGAGTAAATGGATGAATCAGATTTCTTCTAGCCCATGCAGGCAACAGGTTACGTGACCTGTTTCTCTGACCAGGCTTAGTTATCCTTTTCTTGGTCTGAGATAGTTTATTTGCCATATTTAGACTGCTGGATCTGCTTTTGGCAGCAATTGGACATTCAGTGGTTGGATGTCCAAGGTTTCCACAGATATAGAACAAGTCTTGATAAGCATCAAGACTTTTGTAAAAACCCAAACCAGCTTTTTCACTGTGATATCTTTCACTCAACTTATGAACAATTCTTGAGGAATTTGTCCACCTGTTTTCTCTTTCAAGGTCAAGTTTTAGTTTAGAGACTTCTTGACTCAGTTTATTCACCATTTCTATTGCATTGTTGCACTCTTCTTTGTACTTGACCAATTCAAGTTCAACTTTTTCTTGTTCTTTACTCTTGGTGTTTTTTCCTTTTTCCAGAGAGTGTCAATTTTAGAACTTCAAACTTAAGATCATCATTTGAAGAATCAAGTTGCTCAACCTGTTTCTTGAGAGAGAAGTTTTCCTGCTCAACAGTGTTCGTGCAAGCTTCTAAATCAATAAAATCAAATTTGATTCTTGCAAGACTGTTGAACAGCTCATCCCTATCAGAAGTTGATTCTTGGAAGTCATCAATTAGTGCACTCATCAAGGAAATAAGTTTTGTTTTAGAAAACAAATGCAACTTTTCTTTAAGTTCAAGTATACTTACCTCAGAAACATCATCTTCTTCCTCCAAGTCTGAATCTCCAAAAGCCATGAGTGCTACTTCAGCAACGTCTGATTCAAATTCCCAAGATGCTACCATTGCATATTCTTCTCTCTTTTTGTTTTTTTTCTTTCAGTTTCTTTTCAGCCCTTTCCTTTCTCCATTTTATTTCCCAGACAGGACAATCCTTGATATGCTGATCTGTCTTACCACACTTGTAGCATCCATTTAGATTGTCATTTGACCATTTCTTGCTACCTGTTCCCTTCTTCTTTTTGAAGAATTTGTTGAAGTTCTTAGTTATAAAGGCAACTTGTTCTTTATCAAGTTTAATTTTTCATCACTGTAAGATGCCTTCAGAGGTAAGGTATCCTCTGGGGCTTCTAGCACTTTAGTTCCATCAATTTCTATTGCATAAGCTCTTAAATTCCCCACTAATTCATCCAGGGTCATGCCTGCAAGATCCTTATTTGCTTCCCTGATTGCAGTCACCTTAACATTCCACTTTGATTTTTGTAATACCCTCAGTACCTTCTCGACTTGTTCTTCTTTAGATATAGCTTTTACTAAGGAGGTCAGCTCATTTGTTAAGGCAGTAAGCCTTGTCATCATTTTATGCAAGGTTTCATTCTCCTTCATCTTAAATGCCTTATACTCAGTGAAAAGAAGAGAAATTCTGAATTTTCTTACTTGAGATGTGCCTTCATGAGCATTTACTAGAGCATCCCAAATTTGCTTAGCAGTGGTGCATGTTGATACCCTGTTGTATTCAGCAGGTCCTAATCCACAGACCAAAATGTTTTTGGCCTTAGCATTTTTCTTTAATGCCAATAAGTCATGCAATGGAGTGGAAGAACCTAGTGATGTTACTAAGTCTATTTAGTACGTAGTGGTTATGTTTAATTTTTTTTTTCTTTGCTTGTATAATTTGTGTATACGCTCGAGACAGAGTTAAGAGGCCCAAGAGGTTTCATTCAAATCCACTTATCAAAAAAATACATTGTATATATAAGATAATTTTTTTTTCTTATAATATTCATTTTGTGTGCATCTAAGAAGTCCACCTTAGGAAAAAGTGTTTCTTTCAAAATCTTATGTTAGATTTAATTTAATCAACAGGTCAAAAGGAAACCCATATTTCAAAATTTTACAATTTACAAGGGAAGAAAGAAAAAAAAAGGAATACACAAATCTATAAGCTATAGGCTCCATCTTACCAATTTTAGTCCCATAAAAGAATGGTTGATTTACAAAGTACTGGTAACTTTCCTAATTTCCTTGCTAAACTAATTTTTTTTGAAAAAATATAGCCGTTCATAATTTTTCTTCTCCTCATTTAAATACACAATTGAATGTTAACATAGTTAAGGAAAAAAAAACAAAATCTTACATTAGATTTCACAATCTTTTTTGTTAACACAAAGGATTGTGAAAAATTCTTATAATTATGAGTTCCAGACGTTGTGCTGCTTGCAAACAATTGAGAAGAAGATGTCCTTCTGATTGTATATTTTTACCATATTTTCCTCCAAATAATCCACAAAGATTTTCTTTTGTTCACAGAATCTATGGTGCTAGCAACGTTGGAAAGATGCTCCAGGTAACATTTATATACTGCTCGTTATCCAGTCTATAAATATACTACATTAATGTACTCAATATCTACTCACTTTGTTAATTAGTTTAGAGGAATACATATATGTGCGTATAAAATTACAATTACACGAAAATATAATTTTTATATACACAAATATTAAGTAGACTCATATTATTTTTAAATCGTGAATTTTCCTCTCGTCATGATTTCTTCTAGTCTTATTGCATTCTACATTCATAAAATGTTCCTCTTATTTCATTAGTAACATTCACACACATATATCCTATTGTCATTTTTGAGTTATCTTCTCCTCTTTTCTAAGTTGTAATTAAGTTGAAAAATATTGGATATATTTTCAAGCAACTAACATAAATTAGTTTTCCCCATTCTCATATAATTATTTTGGTGAAATATTAGCAAGTCCAAGAACATCAACGAGCTGATGTAGCAAATTCCTTGTACTACGAGGCTTACTGCCGAATTAAGAGTCCAGTTCATGGGTGCGTCGGAATTATAAGCATTTTACGTCAAGAAATCGACCATTTCGGATGCGAATTAGCAAAAATACAAGCTGAACTTAGCCTTGTCAAAGCTCAAGCACAAACAGAAGCACAAGGACAAGTTGAAAGTGATGTTTATCCATCATTATTATCATCCATCTTTTGATATTTCTAGTACTCCTTGGTTTTACTAGAACTGCTTTAATTAAGCTCCTTTAAATTAATCATGATAATGTCATGTACTTTTTTATTCCAATAATTCTTTCGTTAAATTCAGTATTTTCGGACACTACTAATTGTTAGTATTAGATAGATTCTCTAAAAGAAAGGCTTCAATTTATCAAAAATTAATTATGTCATGTTTCTTTAATTTGATGAGTAATTCTACTGTTAAGCCGGTATTTTCACATAGTACTAATTTCAAGTCTGTTGGAGCCCAATATTCTGTACAGGCCCATTATATGTAGGGGTGTCAAAATTAACCCAACCCGTCCAATTCGTTCAATCAGTATAAGTTTGGGCGGTTTGACTCGCCCCTTTTTTTAGAGGTGTTTTACATAAATTCTGAGTAGTTTAGTCATAATTACATCTTATCCTAATTTTTTTTTTCAAAATTTCATCAATTTTCTATTTTTAGTTTTTCATATACATAATATTAAAATGGATACATGATTGATGTTACATCTTAAGAAATAATTAATTTGTTGTAATTATGAAAAGTGATGGTAATTAACCCATTTAAGGAGTAATTTACTCTGCAGATCTTCTAATTAACATCTAAATATCACCCCCAAAAGGGCATTAGTTGATAATGCAATTTTTTTTAAATTCTCTATATTCAACTTCAAGATTCATTCTTCTTTAGTTTTTTTTTTCTTGGTGTTATTTTTCTTTTTCAACCTTTTGCAATGAATTTCAAATTCTAAAAAAAGAGATACAAATATTGGTTAAAAATGTATCATGGTAAGACATAATGTATTAGTATAAAAAATGAGATTTGAAATACAAAGGTATAAGAGATACACAATACAGAAAATGTATCAGGTGTAGAGATACATATTTTAAAAGAGATACATACAAAAATCTTCTAATTATATAATATGAAAGAGATACATATAAAAAAATGTATCAGATGTACAAATACAAGAATATGCACATGGAACATAAATCTAGAATTAAGCTTAATTATTTATCTTCAGTTAATAAAAAATGTGTCTCGAATTAAATGCTCAGATACAAAAATTACTAAACCTTTGATAAGATGTCTCTCGTTGTGATTTCAACAACATTTCTTTTCGAAATAACACTTTTTCATCTAGAAGTGCTGAATTCTCCTTTCTTCGACGCAAAGGATTAACGGAGTTCACGAAGTTTTATTGTATTTGCGTAAATTTGGATTTATCTAAAAAAAAGTTTCATGATTTGTATTCATGATGTAAAATAGGATTTTTCTAAAAAGGGGGGAGGGGGTTATAGGTTGAACAAGGGGAAGGGGGAAAAGGAGGGTGCTCGAGGTTTTGAAGAAGGAGACGGGAAAAAAAAGGTAAATAATGTCTTGTTTACCATTTTTTTTAGATTCTTTTTAAATTTTGACATGATTTAGGCGGGGGGGGGGGGGGGGGGGCAGTAAATATATCCTAATTTTTAGGGTAGAAATTATATATCTGGAGAATTAAAGAGAGAGAATATAAATAAGGGATAGTTATAGTTTTTATTAAGTGAAGAGATTTTTTGTAATTTAGATATCTTAAGTTGTGATTTTGTGAAATTTTTTCTTTTTTTAGCTCAATAAAAATTGGGTTGGATAACCCAAATTGATTTATAAGAAATCTTGTCAAAATACTTTAAAAGACATTTTTCAAAAAAATTGATATGTTATACAGTCAGACCATCTCTATATAATGGTCCTTCATTATAACGACATTTCATTAATAACAACCTAATTTTCTCCCTAATCGATTTTTAATGTTACATTTTACTTCTCAATAACAATATTTTACTTATGACAACAATTGCATTCACTATAGGAGTACATTCTTTGTAGCTTATCCCTCTAGCTATAACAATCATACTCAAATATTATATAATGATAGTTTAAAAGATATATATATATATATATATATATATATATATATATATATATATATATATTAGTAAAATATTTGTGATAATCATCAATTAATGTCATACACAGTAAATTTCAAGTATGAATATCTAATTTAAAGAAAAATATTATATTTTAATGATGTACATTAATGTTGCATACATCACGAAGAAAGGATATTGATGTTTACCTTTTTTTTTTTTTTATATTCATACTCTTTTGAATTTGCATACTTTTTTTATAACAACTAAATAAAATTTAAAAGTTAAATGTCGGTATACATATATAATAACATTTCTGTATAATAGCTATGAAGTTTTCAGACAATTGTTGTCACTTTAGAGAGTAGGAGTATATAACATGATAAAGAAAAATAATAATTTTTTAAGTACTAATTTTTTATTAAAATAAAAATACAAAATAATTAAAATTAAGTTAAAAAGGTAAAACATCACAAACAAATAAGATTTAGTACATAATTATAAGGTAATGGTTAAACTCTACACAATTACAAAACATTGATATGCCTTAAATCTCACCCTCCCTCTCTCACCACTCTCCTCCCTTTCTCTTTCTATCTAGCTGCCTCCCTCATTCCCCCTCCCTCTATCTCACTGCCTCTCTCCCCCCCCCTCTCGTTTTTTTTTCTACATTAAAGAACTTGTATATTTGTATAAATTACATATTCAATATATGTTCTGCAAAATGTATGTACATACAGACTCAATATACATTCTACAAAATGCACATGTTCAAATTCAATGTTATTCAATATACACTATGATAATATACAAATCAGTAATACATTTATACAAACTTTTTTATATACATATTACATTCAGATATACATTTAAAAAAGAAAATCAGATATACATATACAAAAACGCATTCACATACATCTGAATTATACAAATAATACATATACAAATACAATTGGAACATATATGATATTGAATTAATATACAACTAATACATATACGAATATTAAATGAAACATATACAATTGAAATATATACAAATATTGAATTAATATACAACTGATACATATACGAATATATGATTAAAACATAATATACAATTAATAACAATTTGTATGATTTTTTTTTAAAAAAACTACGAAATTCAAATTATTATATGTCTGTATGTGTGTGTGTGTGTGAGAGAGAGAGAGAAGGGGTAGGGTGAGGGGTGGGAGGGCGCACGAGAGGAGGGAGACAAGAGACAACGAGAGAGTGAGAGAAAGAAAGAGAGAGTGAGAGAAGAGGGGGGAGGGGATATGGTTAAACTTAGCTATAAATAACTACAGATGACAATTGTTGTAAACATTGACCATATAGGGTAATTATAGGCACATGTTTTTTTTTAAATTAAAAAAATTGCATTAAAAATCAATAGCAGTTTGGGACATTACCTGACAATGATTAGTTGGGATTTAGTACAAAACAGGGTTTATTCCTGCCAAGGGGTGATACATAACCGTCATTAATAGATCTAAACCAAAAAAATTTCCACTATGTTTGCCCATAGTGTTTGTTGTGCACACATCGATGGAACTTCCAAAAGGTAGTGTTTAGCTGAACTTCCATACTCTCCCCCATCATAGATAACGCATCAACCACTCCATTTTACTCCCTAAAGTAGTGGATTGCCGGTGGGTATCCTATTCTTCTTAGCCTTGATCTGCAATCATCAATAATTAAATTATATGAGAAGTTTCTGGTTACTAGTAGTGACAAGACTTCAGTGGAGTCAATATTGATCTCAATGGGGAAAAGTTCATGCTCTTCTACCAGTTGTAAACCCTTTTTGAGGGCTAGAAGTTCCATATAGTTATTTGTTGCTCAGTGAAAAGCTCTAGTGAAACCCAAAATCCAACCACCTACAAAATTCCTAACCACTCTACTAATCCCCCTTTTATCAGGGTTCCCCAAGCATGCACCATCGATATTTAACATGTATCCCCTTTTCATAGGCCTGTTCCACCTAATGTTTACGTCTCTAGTAAGACTAGAGGTTTTGTAAGAGGACATAAAGAGAGTGTTTAATAATCTCAGTGTAAATCTGGTGGAAATTTGGTTTATCCCTCTTCTTATAAAAAATATTATAATTTCTATTTTTCCAAATTCTCCAAAGGTTGAAAGGAAGGATATTATGTCAATTGAGGATGTCGTCAAACTACTTATTCTTAAACATGAACCAGCTGGAAGTTCAGTTAAGAGGGTAAAGTTCAGTAAGGCAAAACCCACTGATTTTTGAGCCAACAGAGAAGAGGTGGGCCCAGAAATCTTGGATGATGGGGGAGTTCAAAGAATATGTAAATAATATCCTTAGGGTGCTGGTTATAAGCATGACAGATAAGGTTAGTATTGATGCCCAGCCTTGAGTGATATGAAGAGGTAGACAACCTACTGAACTGAGCTAGTCATAGGAAAGTTTTGATCTTAAGGGGGGAATTTGATGTTCTATATCCATTGAAAGGCAGCTTTGTGGGTCCCATCTAAGTAAGCTCAGCCATAGCAATAAGAGTATAGGTGCTGTTGCTAGAGAATAAATTGTTCTCACTTAGAACCCATATCAGATGATCAAAAATACTTTTGGTATTATTTGTAAAGGAGAACCTAATATTGAGGATCAAATCCTGGGGACTTTGGAGGGAGAGGTTATTGAAGTTCCAGTTCCCATTATTCCAGACCTCTGCAAAAGTGATCCTAGAGTAGAAGATATTAAAGGGATCGTATATCAGGTTCCTTAAGGTATCCATATGGGAAATCTACCTATCCATTCATAAATTAACTTTATCACCTTTATGAACTACTCAAAGGACTTTGTAGAAAACCCCTCCTTGGAGAATATTTTTCCAAATTCTAGAGGGCTTCTTTTTGGGAAGAAAGGGGTACCTATCATATTTTATCTTAAAAGTTCAAGCCCAAAGGCTATTGGAATTATGGTAGAATATCCAGGCTAGGCTGGTAAGAAAGGTGTCATTCGTAATCTTGGCTCTTTGCATGCCTAAACCACCATCAACCTTGGTTTGAGTGATGGTGTCCCAGTTAACCAGGTGAACTTTTTTCTTCTTTATGGTAGTGCCCTAAATGAAATTTCTATGGATTCTATCAATGGAAGAGATAATGGTACTAAGGAGGGAGATGTATTGCATAACATTGGTAGGAATGCTATTGAGAGTGGATTTGGCTAGGGTGACTCTATCGGCCATGGTCAGGAGGTTGGTCTTACAGAAAATGAGTTTGTTGTTAAGGTTGTCAAGGATGAATTGGAAATCCCTATTACAGGGCTTCTTATGGAAGATGGGAAAGACCAAGTACTTCCTAAAGGTGTCAGTAATTTGAATGGAGAAGAGATTTGAGAGAGCGTTTGTTTTTAGGTGGAAAATTCCTGGAAAAAAATACTTTGGATTTTGAGTGGTTAATTTTCTGGTCTGAGTGGGTGTTAAAGTTTTAGAGTATTTTGATGATTGTTAGATATTTTTTTGGAATGGTTTTAGCAAATAGTGTCAGATCATCAGCAGAGAAAAGGTAAAAAATACTAGAACCTCTAGGGCTAATGGTAATAGGGTGACAGTTTAGGATATCAATTTCATGGTCAATACTTCTCGATAGAAGTTACATGCTCATGATAAAGAGGTAGGGGATATAGGGTCCCTCTATCTGGTACCTCTAGAAGGCTGGAAAAATATAGTCTTCTCACCATTGATGAGGATGGAAATGGAGAAAAAAATAATGCAGAACACTATGAGTGAAGTCAACCTAGGGGGATGTTAAGGAAGTGGTGGTCTTGTCTAATGAAGGACCATTCGAGTCTATCAAAGGCTTTCTCCAGGTTAATTTTAAGGGCCATGTTAGCCAACTTTTCTTTCATCTTGTGAAAGTGAAAGATTACCTCTTGGACAATGATAACATTGTATGAGGTTCTCCTATTGTAGAGGAAACTAGCTTGGCTGTGGCTAATGATCTTAGCCAGATGGGGTCTACGTTTCCAAGCTACGATTTTAGTGATGAGCTAGTATTGGGTGTTGCATAAATTAATTAGCCTAAAGTTACTGAGGCTGGAAGCATGAGTACATTTAGGAATAACGCATAGATAGGTGGAGTTTACTCTAGCCTCAATGGAACCTGATGGGAAAACCTCAATGCAAAATTTAATGAAAGAAGGGCCCATAATGTGCCAATATTTTTGGTATAAAAAGGGGTAAATGCCATTAGGCCCAAGGGCCTTATTAGGTTTAAAAGAGAAGAGGATTATTTTAATCTCTTCAGGGAAGAGGAAGTTATCCAGGAGGTCATGGTACTCATTCCGGATGGAGCCTCTGCAGAAAGGATTGGCTTGAAAATATGAAGGGTGAGGAATGATCAGTCCTTAAAAGGACGTTATAGAAGGAGAGAATGGGGTTTGATGGCTTCATGAGTGAAAATCCAGTTACTATTTTCTTTCTTCAGAGCGTTGATCATATTCCTTCTCCTCCTGTTCAGGGTGGTAGTGGGGAAAAATCTAGTGTTTGAGTCTCCCTCATCTAGCTAGGTGATTCTAGAATTAAGTCTCCAGAATTCATGCTCTTGTTTGAGCATAAGACTAAAGTACTTGGTGAGATTTTTTTCCAGATCCTAAAGGAAATAACTAAAAGGGTAATTAGGAGATTTTTGGATTCCTATTAACCTATAAGGTATTTATTTCTTTTTATGGAAGATGTTACCAAAGATTACTCTATTTCAAGTCTTGACCTGAGATTTAAAAAGGGTTATGACCTCAGAGAGAGGGATGATAGGATCAAAGGAGTTCTTTACCACTTGAATGAAACTAGGGTGAGAAAACCACATGGATTCTACCCTAAAAGATTTAGCAGGTCTTGGAGGAGGTCTTTGAAGATTCACCAGGAGTGGACAGTGATCAAAATGGGTTCTAGGTAAGTGGTTAATAGTGGATTCAGGAAACAAGTGAAGCTATGCTTCATTGGCAAGGCATCTATCTAATCTTTCAAGAATGAGGCCTCTCCTATTCCTGTATCTTTTAATGATCCAAGTGAATTTACTGTCCTTGTACCTAAGATCAACAAGGTTGCACTGATTGATGCAGTTCCAGAAGGCATTAACTCTAGTGTTGTTAATCCAGTTCCCTCCAAACTTCTCAAAAGCCCTAAGGACTTTATTGAAGTCCCCTTCTATGAGCCATGGGGAATTGGGGGTGTCTCTAATAAAGTTGGCAAAAGAAGTAAGGTTATCCCATAGAGATTGTCTAGTTATAAAGTTTGTACTAGCATAGATGACACTAAAGAACTAAGAGGTGGGATGGTTTGTTACCTTGACAACTACATGGATATCCTGAGAAAAGACAATAATATCCAGGATGTATAGGAAAGCATTGTCCACATGATGACAATTCCACTAGAATTCTGAATTTAACTGTTGTAACTTAAGTTTTTAGAGATAGCTTTGTGATCACTCATTCGGGTTTCAAGTAGAGCAAGAAGGGTGGTTCTATGGATGTTGACCATGGCTTGGAAATGCCTTCTGAACTTGGCATTGTTAGCCTCCAACATTCCATACGATTATGTTCATCATGGATTGGACATTCATTTCTTGTTGCCCCTCCATTATCCCTTTTCCCCTGTCCAGATCCGAGGGAGTTGCAAACATTGGTTTCAACTTCTTTCTAGAGGTAGGGCTTGTTTTGGTGGAATAGAAGATTCCTGTTCTTGGAAAATTTAGCTCTAGATCAAATTTGTTGAGTTTTAGTGGGAGGAGAATTAGAAGAAGCTCACTAATAAGGTCCTCAAATAGATGAGAGCAAGGTTTTTCTACAGTGATGACCTTGGCTTGAGGGACTTCCATGGAGGCAAGTATTTTTTATTTCATGATTGTTCTCCCTTAGAGATTACAATATATTTTCTCTCTCCATTATCTCTATGGATAGTGGAATCAGTGGTTGAGAGAGATAGATGATTCATTTATTTCTGGTGATTTGGGGGATCCCCAGAGCTCTTCACAAAAATTGGGCCCTTTGCTAGAAGACTTGGCATTTTAGGCGGGAAAAATTGTAGACTCCGACTTGTGTTTGTCAGATCCGCAGAGATCATTTCTTGAGACCAATTTGTTGGATAGGCTCTGGATGAAGATGCCTAACATGGTGGTCATCCATACATTTTGGCCTTAATTGGACAGACCCTGATTTAGTCCCTCCCTTACTATTTATGCTAGGTAATGAGGGTCTTGAATAAGTAGAGTGATTGCCCTCCCCTCCACTCAGAGTTTTAGAGAGATAACCTGCTGGGACAAACATATCTCCAACCAAGATATTGGATAATGGTTTGCTTCCAGGGGTTTAGTGAAATAAATCAGTGATGAAAGCTGGTTTTGGCTCGAAGATGCCATTGAGAGAAGAGGGAAAAGTGAGGAAAGTTGGAGTGGGAGTAGGATGAATAGCTGATTTAGAAATGATGGCATTTGGAATATTAGAAGTAATAGTAACTGATTGGCTGACTGTATGGCTTCCATCATTACTGATGAGGCCTACAGTAAGAGGACGACAATTGAAAAAGACAACCTCAGATTTGTGACTGATGTGCGCCGACAAAGCACAATTAGAAAACCCTAGCATTTGGATATCAGAAGTGAGGAGAGAGAGATGTTAGGTTACCTTTCAAACTCAATAGTTGGCAGTATATCTCCTAAAATAGGGGATTTTGGGTTAGGTTGGGCTATGTTGGCCTTAATAATATTTGGGTCCTTGGAGTGGACATCTGATTGACTCCGTTGGCCCAAGTTATCATCTAAAGGCCCAATGTTGATGGGCCTTTTCCTGTTAATCAGCTGAGTAATATTATTGGGCCAAGTATGGTCTTGGGTCTTGGAAGAACCCAATTCACCATTAAGGATGATTCCACTGGACCCCAAACCCTTTTTCTCTATCGCACCGAAAAGGGTATCAAGAAGAGATATCGCCACATAACTGGAAATAAGGGGTTCAAGAAACATACTTGTTCCTGCATTGAACCTTTTTACCTTTACATTCGGGGTCAAAGATTTATCTCCTTACGATTGTTTCGCTTAATCTTTTTTTCTTCTGATTGAATGATACCCTTTTTAATCCCTCTTCACGAGGATGATGAGGATCAGGATTGGATTGATGAACCGTGTTATCCTACTTCTCCCTAATCGTGCGATGGCTTAAGGTGTGGCCCAGTCTACTACAAGTGTTGACACCTATGTTTTGCCCTTCGCGACTAAGTTTAATTTTGAGTTTCTTCAATTTTAAATAAAATTAATATATTTATTTTATCTGAATAAAAAACTTTCAAAGTATTTATCAGGGTAATTTTGACATTTTAAGTAATGATTATATATTTTTGTATTCGCATATACGAAATCGTATAATTTTGTTACTTAAATATTTTTTTATGAAAATTAAATTTTAAATCAAGGATTTTCTTGAAAATTAATTCAAATGGTTAAATTTTTTATTCAAATATAATTTGTTCTCAAAATAATTTATTTGAAAAAAATATTTGTTTAATTTTATTAGATAAAGAAGCTCGGATTTAAACGAGGCATTGATTCGTATCAAATTTCAAATTAATTTAGCCAATTTGTTAAATTTGGCCATAGTTGAAATTAAATTTCCATAATTGCAATGCAATTGGCCAATTAATTTTTAACTTGGCCAAAAATTAAATTAAATTGGCTAACTCCAAGTTTAATTGGGTTATTTATATATTAAATGACCCAAAACCCTTCTACCCATTATTAATTAGCCTAAACCATTCGATCCAGTAACCAACAGTGGCCCAACTCCCTTCAACTCATAACAACAACATTAGCCCAACAACACTTCACCCTACCCGGACCAACTTTCCTTTCCCCTTTACCTTCAACAAAACAGCGTACAATGCTGTACAACCGACACACATCAACAACTCTCAACAGAAAAAACAATCGACAACAACAACAACAATACACAACGTACCATTGAAGCAACAGCTCAATAACGTTCAAATTTCGTACGAGTTCCAGCTCAGCTTGTTCTAATTTTTGAAATTCAAAACTCATTTCGTTTTTCCTTCTTTACCCCTCTGATTTTCTCCTACAATAACTCCAAAATTCACTATAAATACCCACTCATGTAGAGAGAAAAGGGAAATTCTTTGGAGAAAAATTGGAGATTTTGGAGGAGCATTCCTCTAATCCCACGTAACCAAAGGATTCAAGAAGGAGTTCTATCAAAAAATTGATTCCGACGAAAAAAATAAGTTTCAACGAGTCAAAATTTACATTGAAAGTCTGTCGTCAAGGCCCGTCGCCCCAGTTCCTGCCCCAGAAAAGGTAAACCGTTCATTTTGTTTTGTTTTCCCTTTTCGGCCTCATTTTATTTTTGGTTTTTACAATTAGTAATTTGTCTGATTATTGGACTGTAATGACCCTCA
Organism: Capsicum pubescens; assembly: GCA_030864215.1. Taxonomy (NCBI): domain Eukaryota; kingdom Viridiplantae; phylum Streptophyta; class Magnoliopsida; order Solanales; family Solanaceae; genus Capsicum; species Capsicum pubescens. Next base: position 203,988,461 of record CM061538.1, on the reverse strand, counting down.
CGGTCATTTTTCTTGTTCTCATATATTTTCGGTATCTAGAGATTTTTTTATAAGTCGCCCCAAGTTATTATTAACTTGTTGGGACTGATAGTTCAGTTTCCAGGCAGTTTGTTTCAGAATTTTGGTAACATCTAATATAATGTGAAATATTTGATTTAAATTGTCATTTGGTAAAAATATAATTTAGTACTCTTCTAAAATATTTTGATATAGGTAAACTTCTTTAAGTGGTGATATATATTTATATTACTTTATAGTAGCTTTTATAGTCTATTAATATTTTAAGTGGAGATAGTAAATCTAGAAATATTAAAATATTATTATTTTATAATAGAGGTTTTATTAGAAATAACTTTTTATTAATTATGGCATATTCAAAATATTATATTTATTTTACCATGAAATTATGTGATACCCAAATAAATATAAAATAAAGGAACACCTCTCCACGTGGAATTTATGTAGAATGACACCAAATGGAGAGGTGTAATGCTATTGGTACTATAGTGTCCAGTCACCATAACATGAATGTTAGTAGACACTTTCTTACATATATATATCAAATTCATTCACATTTTTTGAAGTTTAAAGAAAAAAGAAACATTCTGCTTCTCTGTAACTTTTTCACAAAAGTTGTTATTGATGAAATTTTTATTCCATGCTTGATTTCCTCATGAAGTAAAAATTTTAAGATATTGCTATATTTATTCAATCCGGATTCTAGCGAGACACTACTCGAAGGCTTCTTATTGGGTTTTTTAGCTTTGACGTCCAGGTAGGCTAGGCTTACCCTACTTTTAGATTGGCTTAAATACTGAAATTGTGAACTATTATGATAGCTTTGGATAAGTGCTTGTAGTTACGTATCATTTGATATACATAACATGCCTTATTTACTCGGATTAGGACTCCGTTTTAGTAGATTTTGGTATTTTATCTTTTAATATAATATAGCATCTATCACTTTAGGATGTGAAATTAAATTGCAAAACCTTGAATTTGCCCCTTTTTAATTAAGATTTGTGAATGATTATTTAGACGTATTTTAGCTTCGATTCATGTTCAGCATATATTTTATTTCTGTCATTGATTGTGAGCTCTTGTATCATGTTGATATTGTTATGATATGGTATGGATTTTAATATTATCGTTGGGTATGGTTACTATGAGTTCTGGTTTGAGTCCGGAGTCTGATTATTATTGTTACTATGAGTTTCGGTTCTAGTCCGGTATCTGATTATGGTTGTGGTACCTTTGAGTTTCGGTTCGAGCCCGACATCTGATTATGAGTTCTATATATGTGGCCTATCGTTATTACCCACTATGTACGGTTCGAATCCAACACGTGTCCTCTTGTTATTATCCATCACTACCGATTTGAGTCCGGTGTCTGGGCTCTCGTTACTACCCATTGGTGCCGGTTCAAGTCCGGTGCACATTTGGATGACTATCATGATTTCTTGGGATTGGCTCAGTTACAGATTATTTACGTTTATTTTCTTTAATTGCTACTTGTGTGTCCCACCGACTTATGAGAGTACGATTGGGTTAATTGTCTTCTTCAGTGTGCCTAGCGGGCTTATGGGGGCCCAGTTAGGTTATGTTGTGTGTCTAGTGGGCTTATAGAGGCCCAATTAGGTTATGTTTGATTTGTCTATAATTACTGCGTTATTTATTTTTTGTATCGCTTACATTTATTCCTTTATCTTATTGGCGTAACTTGGCAGTTGTTTACCTTTCTGTCCCTTTTTAATGTTGATTTAGATTAGACCCTCGCATTGTAGTTATACCTTTTCTGTATTGAGCTCAGTCGGCCGATGATGCCTATTGAGTACCCGTGGCTTTGGTACTCATACTACACTTCTGCATCTTTTCTCTGATGCAGATCCGAGCAGTAGTAGCCGACATTGACGTAATTCCTACCTTCCAGTACTAATTCGGAGCAAGGTGAGCTTACTGTCGTTCGAGGCTGATCCTTCTCAATCTACTCCCGTTTAGTCTTTTGTACTCGAGACTGCTTGTGTATATTGGGTATATATTTTGGGATTCTGTCTAGTACTCTAGGTATATTTTAGTAGTGGCTCTAGTATCGACCTTATCAGGTCTTGGGAGGGATTCTTTTGTGTAGCTGGTCATTTTTCTTTCCTCGTTTTAGTATATGAGAAATGTTTACTTTCTATTAGTTACTTTTTATTACTTTTGCTATCATTATACGCGATCTTTTCTAATTTCTTCCTATTAGCCCGTTAACTATTATTCCGGGCTATGGCTTGGCTTGCCTACTTGGGGGATATGGTAGGCACCATCACGACTTGAGAAATCGAGTCGTGACACGGACTTTGCATAATTTTGATCTTGTTTGCACTAATGTGTTATAATATTGTTAAGAGTTTGGTGAAACTGGGAGTTCGTGTGATTACCATTGTGTCTTTGGTTTTAAGGTTTGAATATTGTATCAACTACTCTTGTTTTATTTAGTGATGTTTCATAATTAGAACCTTGTTTTGGAATCATCAAGTGGTTAAATGATGACATTTGAGGTTTAGTAGTGTTTGAAAGGGGTCGGTAGAGTTATCATTGTAATTTGCTTGATGTTTAGGTGTATTTGACTAAATAAATAGCTGATGTATTGGTATTATGTGCAGCATATGTGTGTCCTAGTGTTTATTTGTGGAACCTTAAATTTGACTATATTTTGCGTGCTACTTACTCATCCTTTGGATGTTGAACTGAATATCGTGAAAGTGTTTGCGTAAGATTAGTTCGAGTCCCTTTATGTGTTTTCCTCTTCATATTTAGTCGCTTCGTTGATACATTGTGTTTTGGGTGAGATTGAACGTCAATTCCCCCTTTTGTTGCGAGTGGATTAGAAAAGGAGAAGAAGAGATTAGAATTAGTCGAGCCCTCAAGAGAACTTCGAGTATATTAACTTGGTTTCTTCTAATTCTCCTAAAGCCCAAGACCTTCCGTCACCTTTTGAACTCTATGGCCAGAATTATCTCAACACGTTTTTTTCTCTTTGTTAAGTTTGATGTATGTAGTAACCAAAGAAAAGCCTCTTTTCAATGTAAAAGTGTTTCTGCCTCTTCATCACATATTGTTTCACTTTGTTTAAACACCAAATAGTCAATTTTTTAAAAAAATTTGCATATTAATATGTCGTTTCCAGATTGTTTTTCCAGTGGTTTGTATTATGACTTTGGTGACATCATTTTCATATGTTGGTGTGTGTTGGTTTCCTTTCCATCTTAAATATTTTGTGCAATTCTTATTTAGCTAGACACTGATCCTTATTTTCTTTTGGCATGAACTTCCCCGCGATGAGTCCAAGTGGACTTCTCCTGCGTTTCCTTCAAGTCCAACTCCACGCCAAGTCCCAAACGGACTGATACAGTATTGGTATACAGCGATATACGCAGTGTGAAGGCTGTTATACGAGTGGTATAGGTTGAAAATGAGCAAAGGAAGATGGTGATACAGTTGGGGGACTAAAGTTATGTATTAAAGACTGAATTACAGTCATATATACACTAGATATACACAAAAAAATTGGAAAAAAGGAGCAGCAGTATACAGTTGATATACGTAAAAAATAGATAGAAAAAAAAAATTGCTAAGCATTTTATTTTAAAATTGGCATTTGTTTTGTTCATATGATTAATAGTTTATTTGGGTTAAAATAATTTCCTTCAAACCACGGAAATTATTTTTCTCGTAAATTTTTTTCATAATTGATAAGATAGTTTTAACATAATATTCCCTTAACATTTTTCAAATGTGTTATTTAGAACGAATTCCCTTAACATGATATTCCCTTAACTCTTTTTTTCAGGAAATACAAACCTATTTCCTTCTTGAGTGCAAGCGTGCAACCAACCTAGTTTAAATAGGTTTCTCTTTAATTAAAATATTTCGTAATTTCTCTTAAAATAATTATGAGCTAAGTAGAATTTTCTCAAATTAGAGTATTCCTTAATTTTTTAATTTTATTTTATTTATTTATTTTGTCTATCAAATTCTAATTTATTGCGACTAATCATGAATTAAGTAAAAATATGTCTTAGGTAAAATATTTCTTTTTCTGTAATTTTTCTCAAAAATAAATCAGGAACTAAGCTAAATATTTTATATTTTTCTTCGAAATTAATAATGAATTAAGCGAAACATGTTGTAACTTTTTTTTCTAATACAAGTAGAATGTTTCTCGTTTGAATAAACAAATGTCAATTTTAAATATATAAATAAATGATTTCATAAAAGCAACCCTTTCACAAAGTTAGTCACCCTTTTAAGTTAGTTAAAAAATGATCTTTTGGTGAACCATTTTTAAACAGACGCTCTTAAGTGCCTTAAAAACCTTCTTAGGGCGTTAATTGAGCTTTACTCAGTTTCTCTCATTCAAAGATTTATTTTTGTTTTTAAATCTTTGAAATTTCATTAAGTTTTCTTGATATTTTTCTATAAAAATCAAGTGGCGACTCTCTAAATTTCTAAAAATTATTTCGAAAACTTCTTGAATTTTGAAATAGTTTTTTTTAGGGTCAAAAACATTTTCTTTTAAATTAAATTCGAAAAAGGATAAAACAGAAATGGCGACTCTACTGGGGATGTATCTAGGTTCTAACTAAAAGTAATATTTCTAACATGTTGTGGCTAATTATTACGTGCTTATTTGTTTAAATTTCATATAAACTGTCATTCCGTTCGTAGTCATCCATTCAGAAAAATTAACACAGTCACACGTACACGTGAGGTGTGTTTCGCGCACCCGCAAACTTTTTTCAAATTTCAAATTCTAGGAGAATTGGTGTATGCGCGGTGTGTATGAATTTTTTTCTGTGTGACCGCGTAGCCTTCTCACTCGAGTTGTCCACCCGGGAACCTTGTTTCTAGCAAGCCAAATCTTGGAAGATCTTAAGATAGAGCTTCTCCGAATATAGGCCATGCATGCATAAGCCTTAGGTGGTTTGACCCAAGGTGTCATTTCACGAATTTAGGAAACATCCTTTTGTCAGATGGATTTATGACCCGACGACAACCGTTCATATTATGTGCATATGATAATGATAAACAGATCCAACCTAATTGTGATACCGCGAGTTTGGAAAACGTGTACTTATGTTATTATATTTACTTGTAGGATGGATTTAGTTTACCAAGTGCCCAAGATTAGAATGGTCAAAGGTGTTCTACACAAGTTGAGGATATGATGGAAATTTTTTGACTCGACTGAAAAATTAGCGATCACCAGGAAATTGGGGTTCCTCCCTACACTCTTCAAGATATCCCCTGACAAGCATGTGGTTAGAGCATTGATTCCATTTTGGGACCAGATCGAGTTGTCTTTGCATTCAAAGACTTTGAACTCACCCCCACACTAGAGGAGATCTATTCTTCACTAATTTGAAGTATCAATGGAGAGGTCAGATCATCCCGCACAGTCAATCTGGAAAGAAATTTTTTTGGTACTTGGGATTAAAGAACATGGATGAACTTTGTTGCTTCAAAAATAACTGGGTGTCTTTGAATTATTTGTACGAGAGATACAGTCATTGATAAGTCGTCAATTTGATAACTTACTAGCATTTTTAAGCCTAAACTATCATACTTTTTATTGATTTGTTGTTACTTTCTTACTTAATGCTCATTTGTGTAGGTAAAAGTGAAATGAGAAGATAAGCAAGAAAACTTGATAAAAATGAGCTAAGGAGAAGGTGAAAGAGAAGAAATGTAAGCAAAAAGAATAAAAGTTGAACTGCAGGCCCTAAAATCGACCCTCAGTTACTGCGATCGCGGGCTTGAGGGTCGCGATCATATCCAGTCAACAAGTCAGCATGAGGGTGATCGCGATATGACTTCCACAACCGCGAACGTCGTGAACACGTTCAAGAATTGGGGATCACAGTTGAGCAGAAAAACTTTAAGGGCCAAATTGTAATTCGCTTAAAGAGACCAAGAGCAAGGTGACATTTTTGTAATATTTTCCAAATGTGGAATTGTGGATAATTTAGGGATTATATAGATCATTCTCATCCATCTTTTATCTTCGTCCGTATTTCACATTATTCTATTTATAGTTTAGGGTTTTGTAATTTTCTTGACGCTTGGTGCCTAAATTTGTACTAATTTGAGCTAAGACTTAATTAGAGAAACTCCAGAGAGTGGATTTGCGATCTTTCATTGAAGATTCATTAGAGCTTAAAGTGTGGTTTTCCTTATCTTTATTTTTAATAAATAACTTTGATGGAAGTTTTGATTTATTTGTGTTTATTATGTGTATCATTTGCTAGATTTACCTCTTGGGGTTATGTTTGAATATGGTGCAAGTGTGAATGGGTAGTGATATACTTGTGTAAATTCTAGTATTTTGATTGTGGGTTCTACTATTGCTTGATTAACTTGGTTGGAATTTGTGGGTGAAAGCCCCAAATACCCAAATGGGTTTGATGGATGAAAACCACAAACTCTTGAAAGATCAAACTATCATAGAAAGAGGGGTTTGGGTGAATTTTAGGAACCTACATCATCCTTGAAAGAGGAATGTGGGAACCAAGGCAATAGTAGACAATTAATGGCGTAGTTGGCTAATTTTTTCTATCTTAGAAATAAGGGTAATTATGAGGTTGACTATACCTTGGGTACCAACTTAGAAATAGGGGTGCCTAATTGAGGTTTTGGGTGGTTTTAATTGTCACACTCATTAGGTACTCGAAAGGGTCAATGAGTGACATGTTTGAGGTTTTATTGAAAAAATAACCTCAAAGACTTTAAACCTAGCCTAATGCATCATCATCTATTTGAATTTGCACTAAATCATCATGTTCTCATGCATAGGTTGCCCCTAGGAAAACATAACCCATGATCCATACCTAATTGATTACACTCTAATTATTCTTAGTCTCAAATTAGTCCCTTAGAAGACCAAGAATTACCTTCATATTTGAAAACATAAAAAAAACCCAAACCATTTTGTACTATAGGTTTAAATTTAGTTAGTAGCTCTTATTTCAAACCTACTCAATCGCCACTCACATTGTTCCTCGTGGATCTAACCCCGACTCTTGTTGGGTAAATATATTGACAAGGACCGCCTTTCACTTAAATTGACGTGTAAGTTGAGCATTATAAAAAATGGTGCCGTTGCTGGGGAACAATTTGGTATTTTGAGTTAGTTTGAAATTTTAGCTTACTTGCTTTGATTCAAACTTGTAAATATTTGTTTGTTATTTTCTTTTGTCTCTTGTTTTAGGTAGATTTTTTGTTTTAGTTAGGTAGATTTTTAGCTTTGTTTAAGTGATACTATGTCTTGGAATGAATATGATTTTGGTAGTTGTAAATCCTATTTGGATGATCCATGTCCATATTGTGACGGATCCCACTTTCAGTGAAATTATAGCTATGCTTCCCATGAAGAGATGTGTGCACCATCTCGACCCTATTGGGAGTATGATTGTTCCTTATGTGGTGGTCGAGATGGACATTGGAGCCATTGTCCAAATGCCCCTTCCCCCCGTTATGCTAACCCGGTTTCAAGTTCTTCTTATGACTTTGATAGGTCTTATGAGAAAGAAAGGCAGGAACGAAGCACGATAAAAAGTGGCATTGAAACAATGGTTCAACGTATAGTGGAGTTGACAACAACGATGAATGAGGAAGCAACTCTTATACCCAAGTCATTTGGAGAGGAAAATAAGAATATAGAAGACGTGGGCATGGAAGTTAATCCATCAAACACCACAACCATGCCTACTTTTCTAAATGAGCTTGATATTAAAGAATCCTCGATGATTTCTCAACAAGCCAAACCAATCATAAAAGAAGATGCCAAAGATGAGGAAATGGTACTAGAGTCGAAAGAAGAAATCAAGCACAATCCTTGTGAAGACTCTAGTCCATTTCGGGGTAAAGATACTAATAAGAATGTTATTCTGGAATTGAGGGATAGTCCTCATTCGAACTATTTTTCAACATGTGCTTGGAGGATGTGATGAAAGTACACCTACCCAAGCAAAAGATGTGTTTTAAGGATGAGGAGCAAAATTCTTATATTTTGGAGTTTTTCATTCAAAAAGAGCAAAATTAAGCCCCCCACTTGAAGGTCAATAAATGCAAAATTCATTATGCAACAAGGGGATTGTTGATGTTCTCATCGATACACAACGAGCATATTCAAAAATTTGATATGAAATTGGGTAAAAGATTCAAGTCTTCAAAGTGGCGAGATAAAGCAAGTGTCGTTGTGTCCTTACCATGATCCACAGACATTCCTTCCCATAACTTAAACCTTGAAGGAGGTATTTCAGTCACTTGATCCACATATATTCCTTCCCACACCTTAAACCTTCATCTTTACCCGCAAGACCATGGTGATTCCAAACTAGGTAAGTCTACATTAGTAGTGAAAAATGCAAAGGGCAAGCCTATGATTCTACTCATTGTACTTGAATTTCTTTGCAAGAGTGAGTGTGAGTTCTTTTATTATTTGAGTTTTTTTAGAAATTTCAATGTCTTTTGTGTGTGTGGAGCTAACTCTTGCTTATGAGCGACATCAATACTTTGTTGTAGAGGGTGAAATCTTACTCTCGATTTGGGTAAATGGGTGAAGTAAGTTGCATTGTGAAGATTGAGAATTTTTTTGAAGATTTTGTGTATCCTTTTAAGATGTTTTGTTGATTTGGAAGATCCATTTGATACAAACTTATGTACTTGCTTTATAATATGTGCTTATTGAAAAATTTTGGTTTACTTGTTGCCATGACATGTTTGAAAAGTCTTTGTAGAGCTTTGCTAGCTTAGTCCATTAGTATAGTTTTCTTTTGGATGGAATTGAATTAAATACCCTATTTAATACCCTATATTGTTGAATTGTTCTTGGTTGCTTGAGGACAAGATAATTATAAGCTATTCAAGAAGGAGTTCACTTGCACTTCTACCCATTGATGGGCTAGACGCCCGATTGCATTTGCCATTGCCTCGCTAGGGGACTTTGGTATTTCCACAAGAATATGTAAAGATCAGTACTTGTATATATTTTGTGGCTCAAGCACTTTTAAAGGAGTTGATGGCGCATAAATTACCTTGGTTCCTATGATCTTGGTGGAAATATTTTGCACAATTAAAAAGTGTAAAAGGGGTGAAACACGGTTCTTTGAAGGTTGCAATCTCCTTCTGCAGATGTGGGAAAAAGAGCATTTCTATAAGCGTAAAAATATGAATGACATAATATTTAGCACTTTACATAAGATCTACACTCATAATGACAGAATGAGGAGGTTCGTTTCCCCGCTTGGCACCGATGATTGGTTTGAATTTAGCCTTTCGTACCAGTGACCAAATCCAGTGGAGATACCCACTACTGTTATGTTCCATGGCTTACATACGGTACAGAGGACTTTATTATATTAAGCTTATCGGGTTAAGAGGTCTACAACCATATGCCCCAGTGTGTGTACTCTTATAATTTGGTCAGACAGATCATTCCTCTCCAAGCAAATATATGAGCTTCAGAAGTCCTTTTTGGACCAGACTTTAGAGTTCCTATGGCCAGTCAAATTCTTCATGAATAGAGTAAAATTCTTACAATAGAGGTGAGATGCGGACCAATAGAGTGTATGCCAGAATAACAGATATGGGTTCAAGAATATTGTGGCAATATAAAACCCAGTTCAGAAGGGGAACAAGATTTTGAGGATGTTAGGATGACTATTTGGATAAGGAATTTTACTTGGAACCAGAACGATCACCCCTGAAATGTGGGCTCAAATCTCCAACATAATGCAGTATTTGGAAAATGCGGGTGCGGGGCCCAACAATATTGGGGCATCATCTTCACGTCCTCCACCAGCATGATCAGGAATAAGGTCTAGGCTAAGTTTTAGGATTGTCTTTTTTCATGTATTTTGATTTTATTTCTTATCGTTGTACTCGATTAATATTTCAATAAAACTTGGCAATTTTATTTCCAAACTCAATGTTTATCTCAAATTAATGACTTGGATTAATTTATCATAATCTCAATTACTTGACGCTAGGCCAACCCTTGGCCCAAAAGGGTCACCCAACTAGGACACGCTATTCAGTATTCTATTCTTTGTGTGATATAATTATCTTATGTGATATAACTGTTTATGTGTTATATGCATTGTTGAATCAAAAGTGAATTGATCTACTCTTCAATAAGGTTTTAGAAATCCTCTAGGTAGAAATGTACGCGACTATCCAAAGTCCGCCCAAAATATTCCAAGTCTCTAAGTCTCTCAGAAAGTCCTCAACCATCCTCATTAATTTGAACTACGTATAACCTGATTTCTCCTTTGTGAGATACGTAGGTAGCCTTTCGGACTGACCTCTATACTTTAAAATTATTATATCTTATTTTGTCGAGGAAAGTATTACAAGTCCAAAATCAGTAGACTTGGCACACATCTTGTTAAGACCCATTATCCAAAAATCCACGGACAAAGTCCTTCACGTTAATTTCTTTTGAGTCAATACCCATCCGTGGAACAATTTACCTAAGATGAAAGAAACTTTATGTGCTTACTTTGTGTCGGATGTCTTGCATTACTTTCCACTAATGGGATCTAACATATTAGTCTTTTGAGTTGTTTTTACTTTAAAAGGTAAACAAGTAAGTAGAAATTGATCTGTGTCGACAAAAGTTGGCTGAACATCAATACTTCCAAAGCAGATAAACATTCCTTTCCTGATTGCTGCTTAGTTTTTGAAGAGGAAGGAATGACTGGTAATAGTCATAAAAAGTCAAAGAGATTACCTCCGCTTTACCAGTCATTTCTTGTATCTGTGAAGCCTACAAGTGATGATCTCGAGGATGGGATAAAGAACTTGTTCAAAGAGTGTGATGCGATTATGGAGGATTTCCCTGAGAAGACCGAGATAAAAAAAGATAAACCAGGGGAGAAACTATCAAACTGGACTTCCACTCCAATCATGACTCCCCAGTTGAAATGTAATAATAATTTAAAACCTGCCAATGTCATGTCATATCAAGAGCTAAATGAACTAATCAAAGAGAATTATGAGGAATATGAGAACTTTGATGAAGAAACAATGGCCCCAGAATGATTAATAGAGGAACTAAAAGATTTTGAGGATCGAGAAAAGCCCAACCTAGAAAAAACCGAGATTGTTAATCTAGGTGATGATGGAGAAGTCAAAGAAACTAAAATCAACATTCATCTTGCAGAATCACAGAAAAGAGAACTCTCCAAGTTTCTTAAATCTTAGTCCTATGATGACATTCCAGGATTGAGTATAGATACCATATCATACAGGTTGCCAATTTATCCAATGTTCAATCCCGTGAAGCAAAAGTTACAGAAATTTAATCCAGGTTTGAGTCTGAAAATCAAGAAAGAAGTCACTAAGAAGACCCAAGCCAATGTGGTTGAGGTCATGAAATATCGTACATGGCTAGCCAATATTGTTCCAGTATCGAAGAAAGATGGAAAGGCCAGGATTTGTGTCGATTATAAGGACTTGAACAAAGCCAGTCCTAAAAATAACTTTCCATTACCCAACATCCATATTCTCATTGAAAACTGTGCGAGGCATAAAATACAGTCACTCGTGGATTACTTTGTCGGGTATCATCAAATACTGAAGGACAAAGAAGATGCAGAGAAAATGACCTCCATCACACCCTGGGTTGTTTATCACTATAGAGTGGTGCCCTTCGGTATCAAGAATGCTTGTGATACATATATGAGAGCCATGACAACCATATTTATGATATGATCTTTAAAGAGATTGAAGTGTATGTGGACGATGTGATCATCAAATCTCATAAGAGTTCGGACCTCTTGGCTTATTTGGGAAAGTTCTTTGATCGGTTACAGAAGTACAATTTGAAGTTGAACCTTACTAAATGTGCTTTTGGGGTGCCAGATGAAAAGCTGTTTGGTTAAATAGTTAGTAGAAGAGGTATTGAGCTCGACCCCTAAAAAATTAGGGCGATCCAAGAACTGTCTCCTCCGAAGATGAAGAAAGAAGTCATGAGTTTCTTAGAGAGATTGAATTAGATCAGCAGGTTCATAGCCCAGTCAACGATTATTTGTGAGACAATCCTCAAGATGTTAAAGAAAGATGCAACAAGTAAATGGACTGAGGAATGACAACGAGCTCTTGAAAAAATCAATGATTATCTATCTACTCCACCAGTACTAGCTCCTCCAAGAGAAGGAAGCCCTCTACTATTGTATCTATCAGTCTCTGACAATATATTTGGTTGTGTTTTAGGGAAACATGATGAAACTAGAAAGAAAGAAAGAAAGAAAGAAAGAACAATTTATTACTTGAGTAAGAAGTTCACTTCATATGAGGCTCGTTACATATTATTGGAAAGAACGTGTTGTGGATTGACCTAGGTGGCCCAGAAGCTGAGACATTACCTGACATCTTATACAACGTGTCTCATCTCAAGAATGCATTCTATGAATTACATATTCCAAAAGGCCATGCCCACGTGGAAATTGGCTAAATTACAAATGCTATTGAGTGAGTTTGACATTGTATATGTGACTCAAAAGGCAATCAAAGGGCAGGACCTAGCGGATCATCTAGCAGAAAATCCAGTTGATGAAAAGTATGAGCCACTCCAAACTTATTTCCCAGATGAAGAGGTATTGTTCGTAGGGGAAGACATTGCCGAAATATACCTGGGCTGGAGATTATTCTTTGATAGGGCGGTTAATTTCAAGGGTTCAGGAATTGGGGCTGTCTTTATATCAGAAACTGATCAACATTATCCGGTTACCTCCAAGCTCTGCTTTCCTTGCATCAATAATATGGATGAATATGAGGCTTGTATTCTCGATCTCAGACTGGCTATTGACATGAATATTCGGGAGCTACTAGTCATTGGAGATTCTGATCTATTATCTCACCAGGTTTGGGGTGAATGGGCTGTAAAGAACCCGAAAATCACACCATACGTGGAATTGGTACATGAGTTATGCAGAAGATTCAAGGAAGTAGAATTAAAACATATTCCAAGAATACAAATGAGTTTGCCTATGCTTTGTCCACTATATCCTCTATAATTCAACATCCGGATCGAAGTTACATTGGTCCATTGGAAATAAATTTGAAAGAGCAACCAAAACATTGCGTACAAGTTGAGGCAGAACCAGACGAAAAGCCATGGTACTTCAATATCAAGAGGTATTTGGAAACAAGGGCATACCCAGAAGATTCAACCATCAATCAGAAGAAAACGATTCATAGGATGGCCAATAATTTCTTTTTGAATAAGGAAGTCCTTTACAAAAGGACCCCAGATTTAGGATTTCTGCGATGTGTAGACCCCAAGAAGATCATAAGTGCTAGCTATTTCTGGATGACTATGGAAAGTTACTGTAGCAACTTTGTGCAAAAATATCATAAGTGCCAGATACATGGGGATCTGATTCAAGTACCCCCACACGAACTTCATGTTATGAGCTCGCCCTGGCAATTTGTAGCTTGGGGAATGGATGTCATCGGCCCGATTGAGTCACCAGCTTCTAATGAACAAATTCATTTTAGTTGCTATAGATTACTTTACCAAGTGGGTAGAAGCTGCCTCATATAAGGCAGTAACCAAGAAGGTGGTAACTGATTTTGTCAAGAATAACTTGATTTGCCGATTCGGGATACCCGAATTAATCATAGCAGATAATGGAGCAAACTTGAATAGTCATCTGATGAAAGAGATATATGAACAATTCAAGACCACTTATCAAAACTTAACCATTTATCGCCCTCAAATGAATGGAGCGGTAGAAGCTACCAACAAGAACATCAAGAAGATCTTAAGAAAAATGGTTGATAGTCATCGATCGTGGCATGACATGCTGCCTTATGCCTTGATGGGATATCGCACAACAGTCAGGACTTCGGCTAGGTAAAATCCTTATACGTTAGTCTATGGGATAGAAGCAGTAATACCCGCTGAAGTTGAAATACTATCTTTAAGAATCATCCAAGAGGCAGGATTGAGTAATGAAGAATGGGTCCGCTCCTGCGATGAACAACTTGTGATGATCGAAGAAACAAAATGAGCGTCGTATGCCATGGCCAATTATATCAACAACGAATGATTCGTTCTTTCAACAAAAAAGTAAGAGCTCGCACGTTTGAAGTTGGACAATTGGTACTCAAACGCATATTCCCTCACCAAGAGGAGTATAAGGGAAAGTTCGCTCCAAATTGGCAGGGGCCGTATGTAGTCTGCAAAGTGTTATTAGGAGGAGCCTTGATTTTTTCTGAAATGGATGGCCAAAAGTGGACCATGCCAATAAATTTTGATGTAGTAAAGAGATACTATGTTTGACGTGGGGTTTCTTTGTGCTCGTTTCTTTGTAATTGCTTTCTTATCTGTAATTATTTTTCGCTTTGTAGCTTTAAAATTCCCTTTCCTTTGATGTATGAACTACGTTTGACCTAAATTCTCGAGATAAGGATACGTAGGCGGCCTATGTCGGCTTCGGTCAATCCCTTAGAAAATTTTATTTATGTCCTCTTAAACTACGTGATGACCTAAATTCCCAGGGACGGGATACATAGGCAGCCTTATCGACTTCAGTCACCCTTTTAGCTATATTTTATTCTCTTTCATTGTGGGAACTACGTTTGACCTGATTCCTGTTCATAAGACGAAGATCATCCTCTTGCAAGCCAAATTGAATTTTGAGAGAGATATCAGTAACTGGGGCAAATTTTTTGAGGCAGACCTCAAAATTTCCACCATACTGCACTAAAGATCTCAAAAATGACAACAAAGATTTCGGTCCAGAAAGAGTAGAGTCAACTTTATAGACCGTCAGCTACCAAGGCTTAACGCCTCAAGATAGGAATGTTTATTAAAGTTCATATATGATATGACTTAATTGGCAGAGACTCCTTCCAATCTTATAAAAAGATTTTGAAAATTCAACTATGTGTAAAAAATACTTATTTTAAATTAATTTATGCTATGATTTAGCCTTACACCCACCAAATCGGGGAGTCGAAGTAAAAGTCAAAAGATGACAAACACATGAAGAAAATAAGAACCTGATGATGCCAATGACAAAAGCTGAAGACTAAGAAAGTCAACACAGATCAATTTTACCAATAACTAACAATTTTACTGTGGATACAGGTTATCCCAAAGCCAATGAAAACCAACAAAATGCTGATTATTCACCATAGTTATTTGGTTTAAAGGAATACAAGAAAGCCAAGGAATACAAGAAAGCCAAACATCCCAAGGCCGATAAGAAAGAGCTAGGATGGTTAGGAGCTGAAAACAATTAAGTTTCCCAAAACTAACAGGTTTTCTGTGGTTGCAGGTATCATTAAACGTGGAAAGCAAAATAATGACTTACTCACATCCCCAGAAATCAAGGATGGATGTTTAAAATGGTACATGCAGAAGGTCCAACATGCTAGTGGAATGGTCTAGGTGATGTTTTCCACAATCGATGCACTGTTATTTGAATTCCTCCACATCTTTCTACTACATCATATCATGCCGAGAGGGCCATGCCAAGAGGGTCATGCCGAGAGGGACATGCCATGAGGGCCATACCGAGAGGGCCATGCCGAGAGGGCCATGCCAAGAGGACCATGTCGTAAGGGTCATAGCCTGAAAACCATATTGCCTTCTCCGAATAGTTTCGAAGAGGCAACAATCTAAGGGCATCTCCATATTGTATTTGATGCCCATGATTGTGTCAAAGTCTTCTATATCCATTGATCGCACAAAGGCGAAAGAGTCTATTGTTGAAGGATGTTCTTAAGCATTTCCATATATATATCCGATAATCATGCGAAGACAAAAGAGTCTGGCATTGACGGATATTCAAAAACATCCACATCTGATCAAATCATGCAAAGGCAAAGCAGTCTGGCGTTGAGAGATATTCATCAACTTCAAGTGCATCAATCATCAAAGATAATATAGCATTCAAGAAATATATGGTCCGAAGGATGTTTATAAGTCACTATCCAAAAACATACAACGTACTAGATTTTTTGAGAATTCGCAATCCGAGGGTCATCTATAAGTCAAATTATTTGAAATAGAATGGTGTGCAAGATTATCTACGAGTTGACAGCCCATGGTTCATCTGCAAGCCGCAACAACATCCTAACCAGATAGTGTGCAAGGTTACCCGAAGATCAACAATTTGAAGGTTATCCTTAAGTCACAACCAAATCCTTATCGAAAAATAAGCAAAATTATTGAAATTGATAGGTCAAAAGGGTTATCTATAAGCCGCTTCATATCCAAGATCGATTAAGCATAGGATTACCCAAAGACCACTAATTTCAGAGACATCTATAAGTCATATTGTATCCGAGATCGGATAATGTGCAGGACTATATGAGAGCTAGCGATTGGAGGGATATCTGTAAATCATCTTTTATCCAAGGTCGGATAATGTGCAAGATTACTCAAAATCTAGAAACTTAAAGGATATTTGTAAATTGCCTTATATCCAGTATCAAATAATGCGCAAGATTATCCAAAGATTGACAATTCAAGGGAAATCTATAAGTTGTATCGACACGAAAGATACGCAGGACTTACCCAAAATCACATGCAAAAGATTATTATCGATAGCTGAAAGGGTTATCATTCCAAATGACAAGCATCATAGGTGATCAAAAGGGTTTCCACATCAATATAAAATTACGAAGTTTCAGGGACCGCTCTATACAAAGTGTCATTGGTGCCCAAGAGGGCTACCCCACTTTGAAGAGAATTTTTAATCGTTAAAACAACTATTTTATCCAACAACCAAGAAGGTTGTTGTGTCGATTATTACAAGAATTGTCTCCTTCCTGACAGGTACATGGAAAGGATGACATCTTTTCAGGTAGCAACTCACGCGGAGACATGGTAAAAAACTATACATCCCTTAGTGAATTATGTTTATCACTAACAGTTTTATTTGAGATGTTGTCGAGAGAATCCGAAAATGATGAAATCTCAAACCAAAATCACAGGTGCGGACGACTCCAAAAAGGATGCAGCACGATGTGGAACTTTTTCTTAGGAGCGAACTGGGACATAGTCCGAAGAGGAATATCAAACTCTTAGGACACGAGCTAAAAGATGACTTCCACCACTATCAAATCACATCCCTATCAGAAGGCATATGGGTAACTTTGGGATTTTTATTTCAGTTTCACTTTCGGAGTACTTCTAAACTCACACCGGGGGTAACCTTCTCTTTTCTTCAAATCAAAGTGACAACACACTCAGAGTTTGGAAATTATATCCAGGTAAATTATTTCCCATGGATGTGAAGAGATTCACATTCATGGTTAAGAGGTTACAAACTTCTTTTCCGTAACTCAATTGTCTGTCGCTCATCCTAAGCCAAAGATCGTCTTAGCATAAAAGACTATCTTTTCCACCGTTCGAGTTGAACTACATGCAGTCTGATTCCCTGAGTCTTAGGGATATGTAGGCTGAGCTTCATGTGAAAAACTCGACTGCATTCCAACCTCCACCTCAATCCGCTTATTCTCCAGCTTTCAGGATTCACTAAAATTCAAAATCGGGATAGCTTGTGAATTCTTCAAAAATCATGATTAAAATCAAGCGTTATGAACTACAAGTGGCCTCACTTCTCATGTAATCTGAGGTATGTAGGAAACCCAATACCAGGGTCCGTCCATAACTCCACAAAACTTGTACGAAAATCAACCTCTTTCAGAAATAAATTAATGGTCGGACAAAAATTAGGAATGTCAAACTCACTTTGCCCAGGGTTACTTGCATCCACCCTACCCAAAGGGAGGGGGTGGTTGTTGACACCTAATTTTTGCGCTCTGCGACTAAGTTTAATTTCGAGTTTCTTCAATTTTAAATAAAATTACAATATTTATTTTATTCGAATAAAAAACTTTTCAAAATATTTATCTGGGTAATTTTGACATTTTAAGTAACGATTATATATTTTTGTATTCGCGTATATGAAATCGTATAGTTTTGTTAGTTAAATAATTATTTTATGAAAATTAAATTTTAAATCAAGGGTTATCTTGAAAATTGATTCAAATGGTTAACTTTTTTATTTAAATATAATTTGTTCTCAAAATAATTTATTTGAAAAAAATATTTGTTTAATTTTATTTGATAAAGAGGCTCGAATTTAAACAAGGCTAAAATTCGTATCAAATTTCAAATTAATTTAGCCAATTTGTTAAATTTGGCCATAGTTGAAATTAAATTGGCCACAATTGCAATGCAATTGGCCAATTAATTTTCAACCTGACCGAAAATTAAATAAAATTGGCTAACTCCAACTTTAATTGGGTTATTTATTTATTAAATGACCCAAAACCCTTCTACCCATTATTAATTAGCCTAAACCATTCGATCTAGTAGCCAACAGTGGCCCAACTCTCTTCAGCTCATAACAAAAATATTATCCCAACAACACTTCACCCTACCCGGCCCAACTTTCGAGTCAATTCCTTATATTGTCACTCAACTTAGCAAAATGTCTCACTAAAGTCATTTATCTTTTTTTATTCCGATAATATCATTCAAGTTTGTGTATTTTCCTTACAAACTAATAATTGTTAAAAGTGACTCAAAAAATGACCAAAATAGTCCATCAAGTTTGAAATTTGAATTTAAGTTGTCCTTATTCTTACATGAAATATTAATAGGCCTCCAATTATTTTTACTTTTGTACTTCTTAAATTATTTTTTAATATATTTTATCAATAAGTGTATGATATAATTTAAAATGACACAAATCAAAATATTAAAAATGAATTAAAAAGACAAAGAATGTTAAATTAAAGCTTAAAATCGGTAGTTATATTTTAAATGAAATAAACACGAAGTACAGTTATTGTCTGAATTGGTAAATATATTTATGTTTTACAGCCAAGTTGACGAGGCGATATAATTTTCTCTGAAATAATATCACAAGATTAATAAAAATAATATTGAAACCTTAAAACATTTTTAAGTTACTAAATGGTTATATAAAAACACCTAATTTTATTTGATAGTGAATGATTGATGTAATTATCATGTATCCGTTAATATGCATTATTTTTTAAAATAAAAATCCTTTAAAATATTTATATATGGTTCTTCTACTAGCTAGAGACCCTAATTTTTCTTTTTGATTTGCAGGAATTCATCGTCTTCTTTATGAATGATAATTTTTCGACAATAATTTGGAGTAGAAGAAACTAACAACCAACTTGAACTATTTTATCAATAATAAATATTAATCCTAAAATGAATAAATATAGAATATTATTTTATTATTGAACTCCTAAGTTTTCAAATAAATACAGTACATATAAGCTTATTTCTAACAATTTTAATTGTAATTTTTGGTGGACTTCGTTAGATTTAATATCGCAGTTAGAAGTTGAAAGAAGATTGTACTCACTAAGTTTTATAGTTGAAAGGTTATTGATATTTCGTATTGTTAACTAATAAAAATCATTTAAATTCAAAGTTCAAACTTAAGGGACTTTTTTGATCATTTTTTTCTCATCTTTTGAGTCACTTTTAGCAATTATTGATTTTTAAGAAAAATGCATAAAGTTCGATGATATTATTGGAACAAAAAAAAAAAATAAATGACTTTATTGGGATATTTTCCTAAGTTGAGTGACAATATGAGGAATTTACTCCAAAATAACGTACAATGTTGTACAACCAACACACATCAACAACTCTCAACAACAAAAACAAATGACAACAACAACAGCAATACACAACGTACCACTGTAGCAACAACTCAATGACGTTCAAATTCCGTACGAGTTCCAGCTCAACTTGTTCCAATTTTTAAAATTCAAAACTCAACTCGTTTTTCATTCCTTACTCCTCCGATTTTCCCCCAAAACAACCCCAAAATTCACTATAAATACCCACTCATGTAGAGAGAAAAGGGAGATTCTTTGGGGGAAAATTGGGGATTTCGGAGGAGCATTCCTCTAATCCTACGTAACCAAAGGATTCAAGAAGGAATTCTATCGAAAAATTGATTCCGACAAAAAAAATAAGTTTCGACGAGTCAAAATTTACATTAGAAGTCTGTCGTCAAGGCCTGTCGCCCCAGTTCCTGCCCCAGAAAAGGTTAACCATTCATTTTGCTTTGTTTTCCCTTTTCGGCATCATTTTATTTTTGGATTTTACAATTAGTAATTTATATGATTATTGAACTTTGCATAATTTTGGTCTCGTTTGCACTAATGTGTTATAACATTGTTAAGAGTTTGGTGAAACTGGGAGTTCGTGTGATTACCATTGTGTCTTTGGTTTTAAGGTTTGAATATTGTATCAACTACTCTTGTTTTATTTAGTGATGTTTCATAATTAGAACCTTGTTTTGGAATCATCAAGTGGTTAAATGATGACATCCCTCCTATGTTTTGAGGTTTAGTAGTGTTTGAAAGGGGTCGGTAGAGTTATCATTGTAATTTGCTTGATGTTTAGGTGTATTTGACTAAATAAATAGCTGATGTATTGGTATTATGTGCAGCATATGTGTGTCCTAGTGTTTATTTGTGGAACCTTAAATTTGACTATATTTTGCGTGCTACTTACTCATCCTTTGGATGTTGAACTGAATATCGTGAAAGTGCTTGCGTAAGATTAGTTCGAGTCCCTTTATGTGTTTTCCTCTTCATATTTAGTCGCTTCGTTGATACATTGTGTTTTGGGTGAGATTGAACGTCAATTCCCCCTTTTGTTGCGAGTGGATTAGAAAAGGAGAAGAAGAGATTAGAATTAGTCGAGCCCTCAAGAGAACTTCGAGTATATTAACTTGGTTTCTTCTAATTCTCCTAAAGCCCAAGACCTTCCGTCACCTTTTGAACTCTATGGCCAGAATTATCTCAACACGTTTTTTTCTCTTTGTTAAGTTTGATGTATGTATTAACCAAAGAAAAGCCTCTTTTCAATGTAAAAGTGTTTCTGCCTCTTCATCACATATTGTTTCACTTTGTTTAAACACCAAATAGTCAATTTTTATTAAAAATTGCATATTAATATGTCGTTTCCAGATTGTTTTTCCAGTGGTTTGTATTATGACTTTGGTGACATCATTTTCATATGTTGGTGTCTGTTGGTTTCCTTTCCATCTTAAATATTTTGTGCAATTCTTATTTAGCTAGACACTGATCCTTATTTTCTTTTGGCATGAACTTCCCCGCGATGAGTCCAAGTGGACTTCTCCTGCGTTTCCTTCAAGTCCAACTCCACGCCAAGTCCCAAACGGACTGATACAGTATTGGTATACAGCGATATACGCAGTGTGAAGGCTGGTATACGAGTGGTATAGGTTGAAAATGAGCAAAGGAAGATGGTGATACACTAGATATACACAAAAAAATTGGAAAAAAGGAGCAGCAGTATACAGTTGATATACGTAAAAAATAGATTGAAAATCCATTTAGTTTAGGCGCCCAAAGCTGGGGAGCTCATTAATGGTCCAAAAGGACCCAATTTAACTCTTTCTTACTTATTTGTATTTATTTGAACACTCTAACTGATAAATCTAGATAAATCCCCTAAAGTGTTACCATATTATTTTATCACCACTTCTAGTCAATTCGCGATTTTCTCACCTAATTTATCTCGTCTAAATGAATTAAGTGAGTTTTTCATCCTAAAAACTAATCTTAAAAGAAAAAAAAATTGCTAAGCATTTTATTTTAAAATTCGCATTTGTTTTGTTCATATGATTAATAGTTTATTTGGGTTAAAATAATTTTCTTCAAACCACGAAAATTATTTTTCTCGTAAATTTTTTCATAATTAATAAGATAGTTTTAACATGATATTCCCTTAACATTTTTCAAATGTGTTATTTAGAACGAATTCCCTTAACATGATATTCCCTTAACTCTTTTTTTCAGGAAATACAAACCTATTTCCTTCTTGAGTTCAAGCATGCAACCAACCTAGTTTAAATAGGTTTCTCTTTAATTAAAATATTTCATAATTTCTCTTTAAATAATTATGAGCTAATTAGGATATTCCTTAATTTTTTAATTTCATTTTTTTTTTCTATCAAATTCTAATTTATTGCGACTAATCATGAATTAAGTAAAAATATGTCTTAGGTAGAATATTTCTTTTTCTGTAATTTTTCTCAAAAATTAATCAAGAACTAAGGGAAGTATTTTATATTTTCTTCGAAATTAATAATGAATTAAGCGAAACATGTTGTAATGTTTTTTTTATAATACAAGTAGAATGTTTCTCGTTTGAATAAACAAATGTCAATTTTAAATATATAAATAAATGATTTCATAAAAGCAACCCTTTCGCAAAGTTAGTCACCCTTTTAAGTTAGTTAAAATATGATCTTTTGGTGAACCATTTTTAAACGGACGCTCTTAAGTGCCTTAAAAACCTTCTTAGGGCGTTAATTGAACTTTACTCAGTTTCTCTCATTCAAAGATTTATTTCTGTTTTTAAATTTTTGAAATTTCATTAAGTTTTCTTGATATTTTTCTATAAAAATCAAGTGGCGACTCTCTAAATTTCTCAAAATTATTTCGAAAACTTCTTGAATTTTGAAATAGTTTTTTTTAGGGTCAAAAACATTTTCTTTTAAATTAAATTCGAAAAGGGATAAAACAGAAATGACGACTCTACTGAGGATGTATCTAGGTTCTAACCAAAAGTAATATTTCTAACTTGTTGTGGCTAGTTAAATTTCATATAAACTGTCTTTCCGTTCATATTTCATCCATTCAGAAAAGTTAACACAGTCACACGTAACGTGAGGTGTGTTTCGCGCACCCGCAAACTTCTTTCAAATTTCAAATTCTAGGAGAATTGGTGTATGCGCGGTGTGTCCAAATTTTTTTCTGTGTGACCGCGTAGCCTCCTCACTCGAGTTGTCCACTCGGGAACTTTGTGTCTAGCAAGCCAAATCTTAGAAAAACTTAAGATAGAGCTTCTCCGAATATAGGCCATGCATGCATAAGCCTTTGGTGGTTTGACCCAAGGTGTCATTTCACGAATTTAGGAAACATCCTTTTGTCAAATGGATTTACGACCCGACGACAACCGCTCATATTATGCGCATGTGATAATGATAAACAAATCCAACCTAATTGTGATACCGCAGGTTTGGAAAACGTGTACTTATTTTATTGTATTTACTTGTAGGATGGATTTAGTTCCCCAAGTTCCCAAGATTAGAATGTTCGAAGGTGTTCCACACAAGTTGAGGATATGATGGGAGAATTTTGACTCGACTGAAAAATTAGCGACCACCAGAAAATTGCGGTTCCTCCCTACACTCTTCAAGATCTCCCCCGACAAGTATGTGGTTAGAGGATGGATTTTATTTTGGGACCCAGATCAAGTTTTCTTTGCATTCAAAGACTTTGAACTCGCCCCCACACTAGAGGAGATCTATTACTTCACTAATTTAAAGTATCAAGGGAGAGGTCAGATCATCCCACACAGTCAGTCAGGAAAGAAATTTCTTTGCTACTTGGGATTAAAGAACACCGATGAACTCCATTGCTTAAAAAATAATTGGGTTTTCTTGGGTTATTTGTACGAGAGATACGGTCGTTGATAAGTCGTCAATTTGACAACTTACTAGCATTTTTTTAAGCCTAAACTATCATGCTTTTCATTGATTTGTTGTTACTTTCTTACTTAATGCACATTTGTGTAGGTAAAGGTGAAATGAGAAGATGAGAAAGAAAACTTGATAAAAATGAGCTAAAGAGAAGGTGAAAGAGAAGAAATGTGAGCAAAAAGAATAAAAGTTAAACTGCAGGCCCAGAAATCGACCCTCAGTTACTGCGATATAGGCCTGAGGGTTGCGATCGCATCCAGTCAACAATTCAGCATAAGGGCAATCGCGATATGACTACCACGATCGTGGCAGTCGTGAACACTGTCAAGAAATGGGGATCACGGTTGCGCAGAAAAGCTTTAAGGGCCAAATTGTAATTCGCTTAAAGAGACTAAGAGAAAGGTGGCATTTTTGTAATGTTTTCCGAATGTGGAATTCAGGCTAATTTAGGGGTTATATAGATCATTCTCATCCATCTTTTATCTTCGTCCATCTTACAAATTATTCTATCTATAGTTTAGGGTCTTGTAATTTTCTTAAAGATTGGTGCCTAAATTTGTACGAATTTGAGCTAAGACTTAATTAGAGGAACTCCAAAGAGTGGATTTGGCATCTTCCATTGAATATTTAATGGATCTTAAATTGTGGTTTGCCTTATTTTTATTTTTAATAAATAACTTTGATGGAAATTTTGGTTTATTTGTGTTTATTATGTGTATTATTTGCTAGATCTACCTCTTAGGGTTATGTTTGAATATGGTGTAAGTGTGTATGGGTAGTGATATATTTGTGTACATTCTAGTATTTTGATGATGGGTTCTACTATTGCTTGATTAACTTGGTTGGGATTTGTGGGTGAAAGCCCCAAATAGGTTTGATGGATGAAAATCACAAACTCTTGAAAGCTCAAACTATCCTTGAAAGAGGGGTTTGGGTGAATTTTAGGAACCTACATCATCCTTGAAAGAGGGATGTGGGAATCAAGGCAATAGTAGACAATTAATGGCGTAATTGACTAATTTTTGCTATCTTAGAAATAAGGGCGATTATGAGGTTGACTATACCTTGGGTACTATCCTAGAAATAAGTGTGCCCAGTTGAGGTTTTGGGTGATTTTAATTGCCACACTCGTTAGTTACTCGAAAGGGTCATTGAGTGACATGTTTGAGGTTTTGTTGAAAACTAACCTCAAAGACGTTAAACCTAGCCTACGACATCATCATCTATTAGAATTTGCACTAAATCATCATATTCTCATGCATAGGTTGCCCCTAGGAAAACCTAACCCATGACCCATTCCTAATTGATTACACTTTAATAATTCTTAGTCTCAAAAATTACCTTCATGTTTGAAAACATCAAAAAACCCCAAACCATTTTTTACTATAGGTTTAAATTTAGTTAGTAACTCTTATTTCGAACCAACTCAATCGCCACTCACATTGTTCCTCGTGGATTCGACCCCGACTATTATTGGGTAAATATATTAACAACGACCGCCTTGCACTCAAATTGACATGTAAGTTGAGCGTTATCAAAAATGGCGCCATTGTCGGGGAATAATTTGGTGTTTTGAGTTAGTTTGAAAGTTTAGCTTACTTGCTTTGATTCAAACTTGTAAATATTTGTTTGTTATTTTCTTTTGTTTCTTGTTTAAGGTAGATTTTTTGTTTTAGTTAGTTAGATTTTTAGTTTTGTTTAAGTGATACTATGTCATCTTGGAATGAATATGATTTTGGTATTTGTAAATCCTATTTGGATGATCCATGTCCATATTATGACGGATCCCACTTTCAGCAAAATTATAGATATACTTTCCGGTAAGAGATGTGTGCACCATCTCGATCCTATTGGGAGTATGATTGTTCTTTATGTGGTGGTTGAGATGGACATTGGAGCCATTGTCCAAATGCCCCTTCTTCCCATTATGCTAACCCGGTTTCTAGTTCTTCTTATGACTTTGATAGGTCTTATGAGAAAGAAAGGGACGAATGAAGCACGGGAAAAAGTGGCGTTAAAGCAATGCTTTAACGTATATTGGAGTTGACAACAATGACGAAGGAGGAAACAACTCTTATACTCAAGTCATTTGGAGAGGAAAATAAGAAGATAGAAGAAGTGGGCATGAAAGTTAATCCTTCAAACACCACAACCATGCCTACTTTTCTAAATGATCTTGACATTGAACAATCCTCGATGATTTCTCAACAAACCAAACTAATCATGAAAGAAGATGCCAAAGATGAGGAAATGGTACTAGAGTCGAAAGAAAAAATCAAGCACAACCCTTGTGAATACTCTAGTCCATTTTAGGGTAAATATACTAATAGGGATTCTATTCCAAAATTGAGGGACAGTCCTCATTCGAACCATTTTTCAATATTGTGCTTGGCGGATGTGATGAAAGTATACCTACCCAAGCAAAAGATGTGTTTTGAAGATGAGGAGCAAAATCCATATATTTTGGAGTTTGTCATTCAAAAAGAGCAAAATTAAGTCCCCCACTCGAAGGTCAATAAAGGCAAAATTCAATGTACAACAAGTGGATTGTTGATTCTCTCATCGATACACAACGAGCCTATTCGGAAATTTGATATGAAGTTGCGTAAGAGATTCAAGTCATCAAAGTGGCGAGATAAAGGAAGTATTGTTGTGTCCTTAATGTGCCTCGAAGATGTATTGATCAAAAGTTGGGCTGAAGTTTCAAATCCTCCAAGTGGAGACATAAATAATCTCTAAAAAATATTGTTCCACGACTTTAACTAAGGTGCTTCTTGGGAGGCAACCCAAAGAATTTTTTTGGGTATTTTCTAATGTTTTTATTCAATTTTAAGCTTATTTTTAGGTGTTTGCAGGTGATAGCATAAGTTGGAAAGGATAAAGGAAAGTTCGAGGGCTCAAAACTATGCCCCGAGCTAATGTTAAGCTAGGATTTCATGCCGAAATGGGTTGTACCAACTTGGACCCATGATGGACATGCTTGAGCAGTCCAAGAGCATCCTGGACACAGATATACTGGCTGGACCTGCTCTGGACATGCTTGAGCAGTCCAGGCGTAAACCAGCAACATATGGGGCGCAGATGGCTTACTGTAACACTGTCTGGACATGCGCTGGACCTACTTCAGCAGACCAGGCGCAGTTCAGCCACATCTTGGAAGTAGGAAGGCTCAACACAGCTGGGAACAAGCTAGTTTGACCTGCGTTGGGGTTTCTTGAGCAGTCTACGCGCAGGTCCAACAAAAGGGCACGCAAGTATACTATTCTTTGAGCTGAAATTGCTGAACATTGTGCATGAATTCAAATGCAAATGGGCTGTCCTTGGACCTAAAATTGTTCAGCATTTCACTTGTTTTCAACCTCAATTCAAATATGAAAAATTCTTATTTCAAGAATGCATCACCGGATAATTACATTGGACTTTTCTTCCATCATTTTTCCTCTCTTAAGTAAGCTTACAAGGTATGATTTTTTTGAATTCTCTTTAAAATACCAATGATGATCACATTCCATGAATTCTTTTAGGTCTAATTTTAATTTATTTGAGATTATGTTAGTAGAATATGGTTGTTGGGATAAAATTTTCTGAATGTGTGCCTTGTTTCACATGCTCAAGTGCAAACTCTTGCTTCCATACACTAGTACACACCATGTGTTCAACGAAATACCCACTTATAGTTTGTTTGCTTAATTGAGTGGTGGATGATTTAATTGGGTTAGTATGATTACTAATGGTGTGTTTGGTGATGAATTGGTTCATTGAGCTTGTTCATATGTGTTGTCATTCTATTTTTCAAGATCTTACCTTTGATGCGCACCACATGTTTGTTAAAATGTCGATAAGAGAGGAACGTCTTATATGCTTGTAATGGTTAATGCAAACTTTCTTGGGGCATTATGTGATTAATTTTTAGAGCATAATTTTGAGTCCAATTGGTCTTAAATATTGGATCAACTGCGGTTGTTGGTTGAAATTATTGATGAATGTTGCGTCCGTGGTTTGATTGATTAATGTGCTTCTCATAGCATCCCCGGTGAAGTCTAAGCAACCCGAGAGTCATGAATGCTTGCCTTTCTCTATGATAGATTGGGTGACATCATTCTTAAGGGTCGTTTGTGTATCTTTTGGTGCCATGAGTGTTTTATGATCTAAATGGCCGATATGTGAAATTGTGAGGAAAGAATCCCATGAAGTGTAATGATAATGTTGCCTTGAATTCACCTAGTTTTTTTCTTTAATTGTTTAGGAAGAAGCAAAAGTTCAAAAATTCTTTCCAAATGTCATTGGCAAAAAATAAAATGATTTTGAGAAAAGCCAAATATAGTTTTCTTTGTGAAAAAGATCAAGGATTTTTTAGCTTTCTTTTGAGTGAGACCATTAAATTCTATTTTTGGCTCTGTTTACAAGGATGAGTCTTTGACTCGGAGTTACTTATTAAGCTAAAATTGGTTGGGAGATTAACTTTTTGCTCTATGAGTACGATGCCATGTGTGGTGAGATTTTTGAATAATTTTTGTACATATGTGCAGTCTAGAACTTGCCCCGAGTGTGTTCAAAGAGAAATCCCAGACAAGCTTGGTTTGGTGAATGACCCGAGGCCATTTTTGATCCTTCACATAGACAAAATTCCACCTTATCATTTTTTCCTAATTAACCCCGTTGAGCCTTTTTGCCCATTTTTACCTCGCTAAAACACCTAATCCCTTTTAAAATCTTTTTTTGGCACTTAACCTCCTTTGATGCATTTAATGATTCAAAGTAATGGAATGTAGGTGAAATTCTAAGCTTGGGGAGGGGGGGTTATGTTATGTGCTAAAATGAGCCAAGAAAGGTATATATAAGGTGGTCAAATCATGTGCTTAAGGGACAAGAGACATACTTGATGGTAAAGTTATTTAGCCTAGCGCATAAAATGTGATGAGAAATGAGGCAAATGAGGGGGATAAGAAGCGCTTAAAGTTAGAACGTCTCTTGAAAAATCCAAAGAAATGACAAAAGAAAATGGTGGCTTTGAATTGTTTAGTAAATGCTAATCAAAAAGGTTGAAAAAATGGGAAATAATTTAAAGGAGAATAAGGTGGAGAGTTTAAAAATTTTGGGGGAAGAAAGGGTTGAGAAATTGCATTAAAGGAGGTATTTTAGTCACTTGATCCATAGATATTCCTTCTCGCACCTTAAACCTTCATCTTTACCCGCAAGACCTTGGTGATTCCGAACTAGGTAAGTCTACATTAGTGGCGAAAAATGCAAAGGGCAAGCCTATAGTTCTACTCATTGTACTTGAATTTCTTTGCGAGAGTGAGTGTGAATTCTTTTATTATTTGAGTTTCTTTAGAAATTTCAATGTCTTTTGTGTGTGTGGAGCTAACTCTTGCTTATGAGCGGCATCAATACTTTGTTGTAGAGGGTGAAATTTTACTCTCGATTTGGGTAAATGGGTGAAGTAAGTTGCATTGTGAATATTGAGAAATTTTTTAAAGATTTTGTGTTTCCTCTTATGATGCTTTGTTGATTTGGAAGATCCATTTGATACAAACTTACATACTTGCTTCATAATATGTGCTTATTGAAAAAGTTTGGTTCACTTGTTGCCATGACATGTTTGAAAAATCTTTTTTTTCTACTGATTTTGTGTGTTTTTTATCCGTTACTAGATGGGAATTGGAGTCTATGTATATACAGGTATTGGTTTCATGAAATCTGTGTGTATTTGGAATTGAAAAGAAAAATAGAAGTGTATGCTAATGATGGAGAGTGAGTGATTTTTTTCTATATGTATTGAGAGTGTTGTGTGTGTATGGTTTCCTGTTCAGTGAAGAAGATATATCCCTATGATGATGTGGGTTCTCTGTGTATATTAGGATGAGGTAGTGGGGTAAGGTAGTGAGGTAGGGGTAGGAGTAGGGGTAGGGGTAGGGTATGGGGTGAGGTATCTTCATTTTATAGGAAAGGGTTGTTAGGATGTTTAAAAGAAGATAAAATTTGTTAGGATTTGTTAAATGGGATAAGAAAAAAAGAAAAATAAATAAATAAATAAAATAATGAGGTGGTTATTTAATTTGTTTTTCTTGTGGAAAAATTACCACACGGATAAGATACGTGGTAAGATGGGGTAAACGGTAAAAAATGCTTTCGGAGAGAGACAAAATTACGTGTCTACATCATGCCCCTCTTTGCATGTAAACACAAAGTGTTTTCATACCAAGAAGTAGACAACAAGACAGAATTTTGACCCGACCATTATTTAAAGGAATGAAATAGAAAGACTAAGGGCAACCGACTCTTGATTTTGGATATCCTACCTACCCAAGTTACGAGGGAATTAAGTCACAAGTATCTCAAAGGGTTGGAAGAGAAATGAACTATACCGAGTTGGAGAGTCGAGTGAGGTTCCATCGAGGTTCCGATCTGCGGTTCTATCATTACATCAAAATAAAAATTACAAGTTAAAACATAAATGAAATTACAAAAATCCTATCTATGCAGCTTCTTTTGGACTTTTGACTTGAGTTTCATCACTCTATTCTTCAGGCAGGCTCCTGACTTACAATTTCTTCACCTTGTTCTTCAGGTAGGCTCCTGACTTGCAATTTCATCACTTGTTACTTGGTTTTCAATTTCTTCACCCTGTTCTTCAGGCTGGTTCCTGACTTGCTATTTTTCAATCTGTTGACTTTCAATTTCTTCACCATGTTGCTTGACTTTTCATTTATTCGCCCTGTTCTTTAGGCGGGCTCCTGAAATCACATCAAAACTAAAAAAAAATTTATCCCGAACAAAGATTATTATAAAGAGATTTCATTAGCCAGAAAAGTAAAGTTCCAAGCACAAGAATTAAATTTTTCCCTAGTTTATCATTAAAGGACTTTTGTGAAAGACACATCCAGCAATACTACGTGTATGTTGCGATGATTCGATTCGAAAGTGCATTTTCTAAGAATCAAGGGGAATGACTCAACTAAAAGATACGTATTATAGGAATCGAGGGAGATGACTCGACTAAAAGGTACTTCTTATAGGAATGAAGGGGATTGAATCGACTAAAAGGTACGTCTTATAGGAATCAAGGGAGATGACTCGACTAAAATATACGTCTTATAGGAATCAAAGGGAATGACTCAACTAAAAGGTACGTCTTATAGAATCAAAGGGAATTGACTCGTCTAAAAGGTACGTCTTATAGGAATCGAGGGAGATGACTCGACTAAAAGGTACGTTTTATAGGAATCAAAGGGAAATGACTCGACTAAAAGGTACGTCTTATAGGAACCAAAGGAAATGACTCGACTAAAAGGTACGTCATATAGGAATCAAAGAAAATGACTCGACTAAAAGATACGTCTTATAGGAATTAAAGGAAATGACTCGACTAAAAGGTACGTTTTATAGGAGTGAAGGTTAAATTTAAGAAGTGTATCACCTAGCAAATGAAAACTAAAATCCCTGAACAAGAAAGTGTATCTCCGAGGGATATAGGATGATTTTTTTACCATGATTTGATTATCAAACCTGTGCAGCAACATTACTTTCTGCATTTGTAAAAGTGAGGCATTGTGACCCTTGATATTTATTCTCTGAAGTCCTTGATTTGAAGGTAATATGTTTTCTGTTTCATCAAAGAAAAACTTGTGAGTTTAAAACATGGTGGCGAGTTTGTGGCTTTAGCTTTCGCGGCGATCGCTCTTGCCCTCGTCATATTTAACCTTACTTCTAATCATTAGCATATATCATTGACTTGCTAAATCATTGACCCGAACTCAAATTATTAAGAGTGACTGAAACAAATACAGTATCTCTACTTTGCCATGCTTCTCAGATAGACCCTTTGAACCTTGGTACTTCCATGAGTTCCCCAACTTGTCTGTTGACAAAACTTTCTGCATGCCCTTTTTTTCGGCTCACAATCATGTCTCTTTCATGTGCTAGATTTTGTCTTGCTTTGTGCAATTAAAGAAGCTGGTAGCCAGTTTTTAAATCTTTTCTCACTTGTTTTGACATGGACTTGACTCAAAGATAAGAAAGGAAAAAAAATGACAATTTTTTTATTTGGATAGCTGACTCAAGAAAGATAAGACAAAAATAAAAAGAAGAAAGAAAAGACAATGAATGTCCCCATTTGAAACAAAGAAACAAAAATTCTTCTAAAAAGGACAGTCAACTCTAATGATTATGCCATGCATTTTGGATTAAGCAGCTTGATCTTTTCATCCAAACTTTCTACCAATTGTTGTTGAGTTAATGGACTTGAAACTGAGTTGTCTCCTTAGTTCAATTGCATTTAAGACCTCATTCGACCAGTGGTGCCCTGAAGGGTTTTCGCCAACAAGCCTCTCTTATTTTCTTTTCCTCAGTTCACCATTTCCTTATGGTGTCTGTGAGGGTTTTTCACCATTTGAACTCTCTTATTTTCATTTCTCGTAACTCACAGTCGTCTTATGGGCCCATAAGGGTTTTAACCGATAATACTCTCTCATTTTTATCTCTCTCAACTTACTATCGCCTTATGGTGCCCGTGAGGGTTTTCACCCATAAGATTCTTATTTTTATTTCTCTCCTGATTCCTTATGCCGAGGAAGACAAGTAGTTCCCAAAATTCATCATCATATGCATTGTATGCTTAGCCCTAACATTCTCAAATATTGATCTGAAAGTCTTTCTTTTATTGTAACTTGGCTTTTGGATAGGGTTAGAGAGAAAGGATGGCATGAGGCCCAAATGACACTTGAAGTGGGGTAGGACTTACAACTTTTTGAATCGACTCAAGCAATGAGGATTAACTCATGCCCCAGTTTCTTTTGACTGGGCAATTCTAAATTATTTATTTGGTTGGACCGATCCCTCAGTAGGGAAGCCTACGTATCTCACCCCGAAAGAGGAGAATCAGGTCATGCGTAGTTCTGACAACTTGTTTTGCTTTATTTTAATTTCTTCTCTTTTTTCCTTTTTTCTATTTTATTGACTCTTTTCTCTTTGAGATTTTTCTGAATCTATTTTCTTGACTTTCTTCTCTTTTCTTTCTTCTTTTTTTTGGGACCTATTTTTTTTTGAAATTTTTCCGACTCTATTGTTTCGCTCGACACTTTTATTTTGAGCTTTGTTGACTCTATATTGATTCCAAAAGAGTTGTATGAAAGAAAATAAAATTAAGGCTCAAATGGGGTAAGTAAAGGATGACACAATGTTTGGATAGTTGAATGAAATACCTTCGTCATATCAATCCTTGAAAATACTAGTACATAGCATACAATGTGAAAGTGCATGATCAACATCATTTATGACATGTTTTACAATACTAACTTGCCCCGAACATATGTGTCACCTCTTTTTATATACTTGTCAAACATACAACTCCACATTTGTTGTACATCCCTCACATTGAATGACTCATCATGCTTTCGCGGAGTTGATTTTCTTTCTATTCCTCTTGATAGGATCACGCAGACACTGTTTGACCTAATTGAGCTATGTTTTTCAATTGATGACCAAGTTATTCTTGTGATTCTCAAAATAATTGCCTTAATTTTAAAAGAAGGCCTCAGCTTGTCACCAAATGTCTCAGCACTCTACCTATTTTCTTAGATGTTTTTTCTAACCTTAGCCCTCTGATTCCATGTTTCATGGTTAAATTGGATTTTAAGATCTGGCTGAAAATTCCGCAAGCATGTCATATCACTAGAGTCAACATAAAATGTACTGTATAAATAGAACAAACAAACAACACTATTTAAAACACAAAGGAAAAGGGACAATTTATTTAGTTGAAATAAAAGATAGAAGGGTTTGAACCTAAAAGACAAAAGAACAAAATAAGATAGATCCCGAACTACAATCCTGACATAGTTCAAAAAACAGAAAAAAAAATAAACTACCAGACCTGTTCCTAGTAGGGAGTGGGGTGACTTCTCAATTGCTCAGCCTGACAACTTAGCCACTGGTTTGCATAGCAGCATGACTAGAGTTTCCCTCACTGTCAATGTTCTGGACCATAATTGATCCATCTTGAATCATCTTTTCAATTTCTCTTTTCAAATCTCGACAGTCTTCAATACTATGACCCTGAGCATCAGAATGATAAAAACATCGTATATTAGGATCAAAATTTCTTGAACGTCGATTAAGAGTGTACCCAAGGAGAGGAGTGATTATGCCCCATTATACCAATCTCTGAAATAAACTGGCATACGACTCTCCAATTGGTGTGAAGCTATCTCTCGACTTCTGCCTCATTTCATCATTTGGCTTGGATCGAAAATCAGGCTTAGAAGGATTTTGGTATGTTTATGGAGTTAGAGGATGATTCTGAGGAGTTGGTGTGTTCTAGTGTGGGTAAGATGGTGGTTGAACTTGTGGCTGTGCGTTATATATTGGATATGTAGGTGGGGGAGTAAAGTATAATGGATTTTGGGAGTGATTATGTGGAGCTTGGGCATAAACTTGGGTTTGAGCCTGGGAGTGACGACAACGGGGTCTTCTTGACAGTGCCCGCTGTCCAACTACAATAGAAGATGCAACTTCCTCATTCTTTGTCTCCCCAACATTTTCTGAACCCTTTTGAATTGCTTGAGTTGTCTCTTTCAATGTTGTAAAACTCACGATGCGACCAGTCTTAATTCCCTCTTCTATCATCTCCCCATTTTAAGTACCTCAATAAATGACTTGCCTAATGCAGGTAACAAGTGTTGATAATATGTTTCATCCTGCTCTTGAATAAACATCTCCACTATTTTGCTTTTTTTCATTGGCAGTTTTACTCTAGCAGCTTATTCGCACCATCTGATTGCATACTCCCTGAAACTCTCAGTATTCTTCTTTTTTATACTAGTTAGAGATTTTTCGCCAGGGATCAACTCCACATTGTATTGAAATTATTGCACAAATTCATTAGCTAGGTCATCCCAACTAATCCAATTGTCAATGTCTTGGTCAACAAACCATTCCGAAGCTAGGCCTGAAAGATTCCCCGAAATAAGTCATGAGTAGTTCTTCCTTCCCTCCAGTGCCCCTTAATTGGTTACAATAGCGCCTCAAATGTGCCACTGGGTCCCCATGTCTGACATACTTCTCAAAATTTGGCATTTTAAATCCAGGAGGAAGGCCGACACCTGGAAACACGCATAAGTCCTTATATGAGACACTTTTGTAACCCCCAAGTCCTTGTAAGTTCCTCATAGCCAGTTCCAAACTTCTCAATTTTCTGGTCATTTCCTCTTGTTCTTCTATCATAACAGGCTTCTCAGTGTTAAGAGAAAATTCAGGCGAGTGAGTGTCACTGTAAAGACCAGTCAACCTGAATGTAGGCTCGAAAGTGTAACGCTGATCACCCGTAATATTCAATCCAGGCTCTCTTGTAGAGTATGGAGGCACAACTTGTGGATGAACATCAAAAGTAGGAGATTTGGGTGGGGGTGGCGCCGCAAAATCATGAACAATAGGTGGAGCCGAGTATGTGGTAGTCTTGGATTGGGGAGTGAGGAAATGAACATTGGAAGTGGTTGGATATTATTGCCCCGGAGTCGATCCTGATGCATGTTGTGGCATATCAACAAAAATGGGAAATTATGCATGTGACATAGGAGACAAGCTAGAAAGATATTCCAGATTATCAGTGGGAACTGGGGGAGGCGGCAACCCATTAGCCCAAGCTCGATACATTTCTATCATTTGCTGCCTTAATTTTTGAATCTCTTCATTGGCTCTTAAGTTCTCATTTCCCGAACTTCCTATCTAATTAGTGACAACAAACTCGGTATCCTTGTTGGCCATAACTTTCTCTGTGACTTGGTGCAATATGGAGGACCAGCCAAAATGCCACAAACCAACCACCTTAAACTAACTAAACAAAAGAAACATCAAATGCGTTAGAGTTCAACACCTTTTTTTCAAAACTTTTATTTTTATTTTTTTATTTTAGAAAAGATCACCGAACCCAATAAGGGCGTCTACGTATCTCACTCCCGAGAGAGGAGAATCAGGTGTGCGTAGTTCGTGAAGTCTTTCCAAAATGGCCAATTAAACTCTTTTTTCTATTCCTTGAAACTTTAAGAAGAAAAGAAAATAACCATTTGTCAAAAGAATTGACGAAAATCTTTTTGAATTTTTTCAGCTTTAACATCCCTATACAAAAATGAAATCTATGATTACCAAAGAATTTTTTTTTTTAGGTTTTCAATTTTGAATTTCATAAGAAAATGAAACTTGAACCTATTAAGGATTTTTTTTGCAGTTTCCTTTTAAAGATGTATATGAAACACTTACTCTAAATAAAGAGTGAAGAAAATCTTTTTGAATTTTTCAAATAAGATCACCGAACCAAAAATAGGCTGCCTACGTATCTCACTCTCTCGAGAGGAGAATCAGGGGTGCGTAGTTCGTCCAACTAAGACAAAAAAATGACACCAAAAAATATGAAAGGAAAATCTTTTTGGTATTTTCATTATATGAAATGTACAAAACTTCTACCATCTTTTTGAAATTTCCTTTTATAAAAAGCTCCTAAAAATCTTTTTTGGAATTTTTGAATTATAAATGCATGTTAAAAAAGATAAAGGGAAAATCTTTTTGAGGTTTTGTTTTTTGAGTAAATGCGTGAAAAAGGCAAGAAAATCTTTTAGAATTTTTGGATTGTGAAAAATAAAAACCATAAAGAACTCTACAAAACTACAAAGCTCTGCTTTTTTTTCGCTATTTTTCTTTTTTTCTTCTTTTTTATTTCAATAATTTCTCGTCTTCACACATTACTTCTAACACATGCTTTTGCCCAAATCAGTCTGTCAAATGACCTCGTTACCTTAAAAATGCAACATTTAGCAAGTAGGGATGCTTTAGAGGTGAGTCTCCTACAAAGGACCAAGTGGATCCCGTTAGGTCTCAATATGATTCAAATAAGCATGATCTAAAGGCTGACCTACGCTGGGATTCACTAACAAGGTTGTTCGGGGGAGCATATGGTTGATAGTGACTGCTTTAGCTTTCCACCCACTCCATACCAGCCGACGACTCCCCCTCCTAAGATAAGGGTGACTCAATTAGAGGTCGTGTACACAACGTGCACTATAGACTTGTTGCAGAAAGAATGACTCGGGTTATGCACATGATGCCAGATATCAAGCGGTAACACATAAAAGAAAAAACTGTAAACAAAGAGCACGTAGGCACTCAACAATGATAAAACAATAACACAAAATAATATGAACAAAATGTCTATACACCTATAGTGTCAAACTAAGCCGATACCACTCCAAAATAAGCTTGAATTCTGAAAATCATTCCCAATAGAGTCGCCAGATCTGTCACACCCCCTTTTTAATTCCAAAAAGATTGATTTTAAGGTTCGAAAGGGTTTTTATTATTAAAGTGACAAAAAGATGAAAAATTTTATTTCGAAAAAAAGTTATTTACATTTAAACTCAGAGTCTCCACTTGGCATAATCGGGTGTGCCAAGTCACCATTGGAAATCCTTATTGAAATGATTTGACTCTTTAAAAAAAATTGGTTTGCGAATAGAGATTCTAGCTAAGGAATTCTATTGACCTAGGGGAAGGTGTTAGGCACCCCTCAAACACGTGGTTCGACCACGATCGCTTGGTGGAGAATATCGGCTAATTTGACATTACAAATATATAAACCACACAAAAACACATAAAACAACCAATCAAACACACAAAACAAAACAAATTCAAAATGTAGTGTTCAGTCTAATTATACAGTCCCGAATAATGAGAAATGCGAAAATGTAAACCTATTCTATTCTAAACTAATCCTAAACCAAGTTTCACCCGCCACCTCGGGCCTTCATCACGAACGTCCTTCGGGTACAAAATACTTTGGGGCATTCCCCGGTGAATAAACACAAATACCGCAGGGCATTCCCGACCAAATGAATACATTTCCAAAAATGAGAAAAATAAAACATTCAACAAAATTCCAAACATTTAACAAAACACCATTCCTAAATTTGCCTACCCAAGCGTACCATTTTGCCTATTTGTTTCGACTTATTATAATTTCAACACATTCAACATCATGCTCATTCCAAATTAAACAAAACAACAATAAATGAAAGTTAATTTAAATTCAAACCTTTTATCAATTTCTTAATTCCATCCCAAATTCCCTTTTATGTGTCACTTTTCACACAAAGCATTATCCAAACTCATGCAACATCAAATTCATACCGCGATTAATTATTTAAATTCATACCGTGATTAATTATTCATGGATAAACAATATCAAACATCAACAAGATCATCCAGGCACAAACACCAATAACAATCATAACATCAATCTACCAAATTGAAATAAAACGAAAAGAGAGTTGAAGAATTAGACCTCAAATGAGCTTTTATATGCCAAATTTCATGATTAGAAAATGGAACCGGATCCGAAAACCTCAAATTTGAACCTCAATCGAACAAACTTGAACCAAATTTTGACTTCGAATTGAACCCAACTCGGAATAGCCCTCTTTTCTATCTTTTCATCGACCCAAATTGGAAAACCGCACGACG
This sequence comes from Capsicum pubescens, assembly GCA_030864215.1. Taxonomy (NCBI): domain Eukaryota; kingdom Viridiplantae; phylum Streptophyta; class Magnoliopsida; order Solanales; family Solanaceae; genus Capsicum; species Capsicum pubescens. The sequence goes on along the minus strand of CM061538.1, from coordinate 203,950,371 downwards.
AAGATAAGCCCAAACCAATTTCGCACCCCCAGCTACTGTTTCGATATCCTAAGCTCAAAATTATGAAAGAGAGAATAAACCGCGCATAATTCAGCACGTAAGCAGATCTACTTTGTTCTTCTCCGATGGAGTTCACCGGAAACTGGGATGGCGTTAATCTTCGGAGATTTTGTGAGTGATTTTTGGTCAGGTTTGGTGGTTCCCTCTATGTGAAGGTGGATTTTGGGTCTGAGGCGACTGAGTCCGGCAATGGACGGATGATTCCGGCGAATAAATTGCCAAAAAACTCAACACCCAGCCAACCTCCGTCAACCCCTTTTTTGATCAACTCTCTGTGTTCTCTACTCTGTCCGTCTTTTTTTTCTACTGATTTTTTGTGTTTTTTATCCTTTACTATATGGGAATTGGAGTCTATGTATATAAACATATCGAGACCAAAGATATGTTGATAAAAATAATTTTGATGAATTCATTCTGCGAGTTACAGAGTTCAAGGTGTGGGGAGAGAGAATCAGAATGGAGTCCATCTCCTTTTGTTCGATGAATCTTTTTTTTTCTTTCAAAAACTGAATCGAGATGCGGAAGAACAAGGTAAACCCAATGGGAACAAAAAAATGGGGGTACCACATTGGGCAGAAGATGATCCGAAAAGCAAAGGCCATATCTGGTGGTTCAGACATTCCCACTGCTACAATTGGATCCGAGAGATGGTAGGCTTTTAGCGGCCGCAGAGACGGTGGATAACGTAGCGGATGATACGTACTTGGAAATAAGCAGATCATAGATAAGTTTTCTCATGCCCCGGGCCGAGCCAAAATTTCTTATTAGAAAGGAAAGTTCCCTGCATGTGGCTCGTTCGTGATAACTTCTTCAGATTTGTGTGAACTAGTGGACCGATCACTATGTGGGGATGCTCCCTCCAGCGATCATTGGTTTGATGAGTGTGCACGATGGTACTTTGCTTACTGCGTGTGGGCTTTCCCTTTTGTTCCATTTCAGCTCATTTTTTTGTGGGACCTCATTGTGATCCTAGAACTCTTGGCAACCTCTTTTGACATAATTTTCACAGTCTTTATCAAGAGTTGGCCAAGAGTACCCTAGCTATGCCCTGCTTGGTCCCCCTTCGGGACGGTGGAGGTTCCGTAGCACGTCATGAGCACCGAGCTCAGGGGCGGCTGAGCAACTCAATCGAACCACCTTACCTTATTCCAATATAGGGATAGAAGGGAGAAAGTTGTGAAGGTGTCATTGTTAAGATAAAGGGCCAGGCATGGTGGGGTAGGAGCATCCAGTCGACAATCTTTTTGGCTTGACCAAGAAGTCTTATGTCCTCCGAGTCACTGACTTTCATTCTTTATCATTAGTCCAGCGTGAAACTAAGAAAGAGAGATATGCCTAAGGTGGCATATAAGAAAACCATGCACGCTAAGAGAAGAGAAGAGACGTTTGTAATTACTACCATAAGAAAGCCGCCCCCTATCTTTTAAAGGGGCCCCTCACTTCGTTCGTACCTTCTTGGCTTAGGCTTCCAACTGAACAACATGGCCTTGCCGCCCCGCCACTAGCAGAATCTAAGCGCTTGAAAAACGCGCTAAGAAAGGTTTCAATTCCGAGTCCTTCTCTCAATTAAAAGGGAAGGTACCTCTACGAAGAGGTTGGGACGAATACTCTACTACATAGTGACAAAACCGGATTCAGAGGTTGTTTTTGTTAAGATGAAAATGTACGATTGCACCTCCTGGATGTCTCCGCACCCCTACCTCCTTTATCACTAAGCGGCCATTTAGGGGCCTTAGCTGGAGGTAGTGGTTTCATGAAATCTGTGTGTATTTGGAATTAAAAGGAAAAATGGGAGTGTATGCTAATAATGGAGAGTGAGTGATTTTTTTCTACATGTATTGAGAGTGTTGTGTGTGTATGGTTTCCTGGTCAGTGAAGAAGATATATCCCTATGATGATGTGGATTCTCTGTGTATATTAGGATGAGGTAGTGGGGTAGGGTAGTGAGGTAGGGGTAGGAGTAGGGGTAAGGTGTGGGGTGAGGTGTCCTCATTTTTATAGGAAAGGGTTGTTAGGATGTTTAAAAGAAGATAAAATTTGTTAGGATTTGTTAAATGGGATAAAGATAAAAATAAATAAATAAATAAATAAAATAATGAGGTGGTTATTTATTTTGTTTTTCTTGTGGAAAAATTACCAGGCGGATAGGATAACATGTTAAAATGGGGTAAACAGTAAAAAATGCTTCCGGAGAGGGACAAAATTACGTGTCTACAATATAGTAAAATTATCATTTTATATCTATTTTTTTATTAAGTGTTATTATTTTTCTAAATACTTAGATGACTTATAATAATTAATTATAGGTGATATAATAAAATCACGATTGAAGAAGTTAAAGCAAACATGCCAAAAATTATTTATTTTACTTGTTTGTATTAAATATTATTAATTTTCTAACTTGTAGATGACTTATAATAATTAATTAGCGGCAATACAGTAAAATTACGATTGAAGCAGCTGAAATAGACATGTCGATTTGCTGCCGGCTTCAGCTAATGAACTCCTTTTCTCAGAATTACTTTAAAAAAATACTTGTGAAAAAAATTTAAGAAGGTCTCATATAAGTCGTCAAGTTAATTTAAAACATCAAGAGTTAATCTTCAGTTTATGTCTATTTTACCTTTTTATTAAATATTATTAAGTTTTTAATGCTTAGATGACTTATAATAATTAATTAAGGGTGATACAGTAAAATTATGGTTGAAGCACCTGAAGCAGACATGTCATAAATAACTATTTTATTTTTTCTAATTAAATATTATTAATTTGTTATTATGTAAATGACTTATAATATTTATTAGGGATATAATAATTAATTAGGGGCGCTATAATAAAATTACGATTGAAGCAGCTAAAGCAGATACACCATAAATGTCTATTTTATTTTTTATTAAATATTATAAATTTTTTAATACATAAATGACTTATAATAATTAATTAGGGGTGATATCGTAAAATCACAATTGAAGCAGCTGAAGCAGGCATGTCGACCTCCTGCCTGCTTCAGCTGCTAAACTGCCTCTTATAAATAAGAGAACTAGATATCCGTGCCCGTGCGAGGCACGGGCATTTTGGTAACACTAATGTACAAAAGAGATTCAACTTTGGAAAAAATTATTTCCTAATTGTTTTAGTTTTTTTAATTGTTTAGTATATGAGTAAAAAAAAAGAAATGTAGTACAATGAACTAAGCCTGTCAAACGGATCGGATTGACCCGGCCCAATCCGGCCCATTTAATGAAATCGGCCCGGTTTGACCCGGCCCGGTAAGCCCAAGGGCTTTAGGGTATTGGGTCCCGGGCCATTTTTTTATTTTGGGCCCGATTAATCCGGCCCGAACCCAACACGATTAGGGCCCTTCGGTTAACCGGCCCGACCCATTTTTTTTCTTTATTTTGGATTTCAGGCCAAACTAGCCGTTGGCCCAACAGCTATATAGTCGTTTTTGGGTCCAAACGGCTAGTTTGAGCCCATTAATTTTTTTAAAAAATTACTTTTAAAATTATTTTTTAATTCCAAAAAAAATTCTATAAATACCCTACACCTTCAAATCATTTTTCACACAAATTTTAATTCTTTCAAATCTCATTCTCTCTCAAATCTCAAATATTCTATAAATTTAATTTCCTAAAGTGCTCACTTTATTTTTTTAATTTTGCGATTACAAAGTACGAGTGGAAGTTTCTAAAGTCGTAACTTAGGATACTTCCAAAATTTGGTATTGTCTTTCCATCTCTTACGTTTAATTTTTAGTTAGTGTATTAATTGTTGAATATTTAATTTTATTATATTTGTGTATTTTGAATTTTTTTAGTTTAATTTATATTATGGATAAATTAAGAAACCTCGCTACTAAAGGTGTTAAAATTTTTTGTCCCGTAAGCGGTAATGGTAGTAAAAAGTGAATTACTAGCGGTAGAGGTAGTTCAAGTAGTAGATATACCCGTGTTCCTCCGACACCGCTTAGTCAATCTTTTGAGGAAGAAGTAGGTGTACCTTTAGGTGTAGGTGCTCACGATATGAATTATGTAGAAGTTCAGGAAAATTACGGTATAGAAGAAGAAAATGAAGTAGACACGGTTAATTTAGACGAAGATGATGAAAATATTGGTGAAACACCCGCAGTAGGAAATGGTAACGTTAGATCTGAATCGGTTAATCTCCCTTCCCGTCCTCCCCGTGCCCCAAGAGCTCGTAAAACAACTAGTATTGCATGACAATTTTTTGAATGTACATCAGATACTGAGGTGCAATGAAATATTTGTCAACAAATATATAAGCATCAAAGCGGAGACAAACAAGGGGGTACGGGTATGTTAATGAGACATATAGGTGATGCTCACGAAAGAGAGTTAAATATTGCACGAGGTGGTGGGGATGTTGGTGGGCCAACGCAAATTAGAATGGACCCAGCAATCGGTCAGGTAACGAAGAAGTATAATAAATTGAGGGACCGAGAAGAAATAGTTAAAATGATAGTAGTGGGTTGTTTACCTTTTAGTTTCCTTCTTCTGATGCCTTTATTCATTATATTCAAGAAATTTATAATCCTATGTTTAATGGTGTTCCTAGAAGTACTTGTCGATCTGATATTTTTAGACTTCATTCACAATATTATTTTTATTTATCAACATTCTTAAAAAATATTCAATGTAGATTGTCCCTAACTTCTGATCTTGGTCGTGCTATAAATAAAAATAATTATTTAACCGTTACTTGTCACTGGATGGATAGTAATTTTGTGATGCAAAAACGTATTCTTGTTTTTTTATATGATGAAGATCGTAAACATACTGGAGATTTTATTGTTGATTCTATTATTAAAGTTGTCGAATTTTATTGCATCGAAAATAAAATCTTATGTATTGCTTTTGATAACGCTTCTAACAACAAGACTGTTATAAAAAAATTAAAATCTAAGTTATCTCCGCCGTTGCCTGAAATTTTTCATATTAAATGTGCATGTCATATATATAATTTAATTGTAAGAGATGGTCTTGAGTTTTTTGACCTTTATATTGAAAAAATCCATTGCACCGATATTGATGCCTGAGGAAATTGATATTAGATGGAATTCTACGTATGATTTTTAAAAAAATTGTTATAAATATAGAGTTCCTATTACACTAGCTTTTAACCAACATTACCGTTCATTTGTTGATTCTACTGATTGCATGCTACATTATTCTAATTGAGTTGTAATTAATGATCTTGTTAAGTTTTTTAAAAAAAATTTATGTAGCTACGGTTGAATTTTTCGGTGCTTATTATCCTACTGTTTGTAACATATTGGCATATATAACCGATATTTCTAGTTTTCTAAAAAAATATAAAAATAAAGAAGGTTATAAAGAAACTGTTGGTGCCATGTTTACTAAATTTAAAAAATATTTTTTTTCGATTCCCCCTATTTACTTGGTTGGTGCTATGCTAAATCCGTGCATGAAATATAATACTATGTGCCACTTTAGTACTATTGTTTATGCTAACTTAGAAATAAATATTAACAATGATTCTGAACAAGTACAACCTGATTTGTGGACGGCTATGGGTGATGCGAATGAATACATGGAAAAATTCTATAATCATTATGCTGATTTATTTGATTTAGCAGTACCTACAAATATCACTCCAACTGTTTCTCCTCATCCTCCCGATGAGCCATCATCTTCTAAAAGACCGGCACATAGTGGTTTTTCTGATTCCTTTTATGATTTACCTTGTTGGAACAGTGTTGATGACAGAGCTTACACATCAACTTATCGGGAAGAGCTTAAATATTATCTTCGGTCGCCGCCAGAGGATCGCAGACGATAGATCAATATGTTGGATTGGTGGAGGAGTAATGAAACTCAATATCCTGTGCTTTCAAGATTAGCTAGAGATATCTTGAATGTTCCGATGTCAACTGTTGCATCAGAGAGCGCCTTTAGTCAGGGACGACAACAGCTTGGAGACAACCAACACTCATTGGGAAACAATGCAATGAATGTTCTAGTTTGTCTCAGAGATTGGATTAGAGCGGAAAAATAAAACCAAGGAATGGAACTGGAGCCGAACGACGAGCTGAAACTTGAAGAAATTATGTCTTCACGGGAGAACTCAGCAGAATCAAGTCCAATGCATGGTTTTGCCCCCGTTGACTTTGACTATCCTATGCAAGTTCCCGTTAATATTAATATGAATGAGTTGGAAAAAATGATGCATAATTTGTAGATTTTTCATTCATCTAAATTATAAATTTTGGATCATTTCGTAATTAATAAAATTCAACATTCATTCACTCTGTAGTCCTTACTTTGTAATTTTTTTCCTTAAATGATTTAAATTGAATTTTTACTTTAAATTAAAAACTTACTTCTAATATATTATTAATTTACTACCAAGTATTATTAATTTATTATATTAAGTAGCATATGTTTTGTATATTTGTGTATATATCTTCTATAGATGTGTATAAATTTAATGTATACATGCGTATATGTTTTATAAATTGTATATATATATTGTAGTATATATTTTATTGAAAGTAGTACATACATATTGAATGGTGTGTATATGTG